>CAJQUW010000805.1:0-88747 GCA_907163375.1 Prostheceraeus crozeri
TTAACAAATTGAGAGGATGCTGATAAAATCAAAATTTTACGCCAAAATCTTACTCTTATCACTGAATATGTCATTGAAGTAAATAATATTGATAATTTCATTATTGACTGAAGTTAGTGAAAAAATCTTAAATACGTGAACTTGGATCTCTCGAAACGGTTGGTGGTCACTTATAGGCCTACTTTAGCCTTTAAATATCTTCAATTATCTAGAAAGCATGAGCTTCATGAGTTTTTCACCAGCATAAAGAAATTACTACCAAATAATATCTGTTTCATTTAATTTCTTCTATTTTTTAGATTTACAGTTTTTGATTTTGCATGAAATAATCTGGTTACTTTGTTCCATTGTGAGGGAACCCGTGGAAAGCGACGGAAATTCGAAGGTGCGCGCTTTATCGAGTACTTTCGACCGCTGTACATGTCCTGATGATGGTCGCTTGCAGCGATTGAAAGTACTCGATAAAGCGCGTAGCATACATTGAATGTCCGTCGTTTTCCTCAGGCTCCTTCACAATGGAACAAAGTTTTTGATTTGTATACATATATTTCCAATCACTGTATACGGTCGAGGTAGCGGCTCATTGCAGTTTTTACGAACAATCAGTCCTGAAGAAATGCCTACATTAAACCCATTTAGGACCGCATAAAGATAACATAAATGAAATTATGCTTCCGCATGATGACTTGCCTGTTTCAGCCCAAATATCACTACCCCAGAGTTTCAGAATAATCGCATCACCCAATTTGTGAAAAATGACGGTAACGTAAAAGTAACGCTGGTCCAAACCGTACTAAATAGTCTACATTTCATATTTTATGAAAATTGTATCAAAAATGTCAACTTGTCGTGCAGTTCATTATTTTAACGGTAAAAACATATAAATATAATATAACAGTGAAAACAGACACTGTTTTCACTCTACCACAGAAGTTATTCAGATGAATGTCTCGCAAAGCAACCGATGTGACACGGAATGTCACACGTTTCACACCGGTATATAACCAGACATCCTCCTTTTTCTGAAATCACTTGGCAACGCCTGCGCCTCATCATTTTTCCAATTTGGTGCTGGTGATGAACGGGATCAGGAAGACGTTTAAGGGTTCGAGCTGCTCGTCGATGGGTCATTAGATGGCTGAAATAAATTTGTATTACTTCGTATCAAGAAACACATAGATTAGTGCTATACAGTAAATGATAACGTTTTCCGTCAAGTAAAAAACTTCATTTAAAACGTTTCCACACTTATTGAAGGTAGGTCTACTGCCATTTAATTATACCAATATGTATAAAAGCAATATATGTAAAGGTGTTATATATCAAACAAAAAGCAATATATTTATGAGATGTAATACTATAACACTATCTCAATAAAGAAGCTTTTATATGGTCACACATGTATTCCTGTTAGAACTTAGAACACGATATACGAAATCATGTATGATAGAGGCCAAGCAAATTATGAAAATGGCATTAAATATATGTATTGAGCATACATTTATATTCCACAGGGTCATAGCTAGTGAACCAAATATCTGCTCAAACAGAAAAATATTCCTTACTCAACATCAGCTATCAGAAGGTGAATAGTTTCATGATGAAAGGGACAATAATATGCTTATTTCTAGTGTAATAATAGAAATATGCTCCCAAGCGGAAACCAAGGAAAACAGAAATATATATATATATATATTTTGTCTCACCGAGTCATTTGTCTCCTGAACTCCAATTGGTCCATCTTGCTGTTGTTCGCGGCTCGAAAAAAGTAGGTACGCGTTTGACATAAATCCCTCCAGGATCCACTTTACTAATGGCCAATACCATTTTCTGCCCTTAATCAAAATGTGATAAAGTTGAGCTCGTGCGTCAAATATGTCGACGCCACCCATGTGACTGTTATAACGCTGAATTAGATGGGGCATGGGAACAGCGATCTTTTTCTTTTGAGTTCTGTTGTACCTCGGAACATTTCTAAGAGGTTGAACACTATCAAAATTAGATAGTAGACCAACAACGCTGCTGTCTTTCCACCATACCGCTAATATTCCATTCGACGATCTATAATCATATTCTCCGCGTTCTATCAGTTTCGTCGCAGCAGCGGGACAGTTTCTGCTTCTGTTCGAACGAACAGTACCTGTGGCTTTGATTTCCCGATTTTTTATTATGTGTATTTTAGTATGTGCATTCTACTAGTTATATGGCTGTCAAGCATGGCCACTGAATACAACATCAAGACTATAAGTCACTTGTAAACCTTTTTTAACAAGCACCTTTTAACATGTCTCAAAGCTTCTTTGTTGTAATCCTACCCTTGATTATCCCCTATTTTCGATGACGCTTTTGCAAATGATTGTTAGTCACTTTTCGCTCATTCCCGCAGTCTGCATCTAAGTCCAGCGTAGTATTGATAACAGGTCACAATGACACCAATCTCAACAACAAGACACGAGCGTAGGCATGATAATTATTGCTACATTATACATCGGTTCAAATCTGCCGAGTACGTGTAGAACCTTTTCAAACAAGCTTTCCAAGATCGATAAGGAAGCCCTTATTACTCCTGTTCACCCACTCACTGAATAAAAAGTGATCGCGAGAATCTAATGTTTGAAAAGTTTGAAAATAGCTGTTGTATTCAGGGCTAGGACCGGTTAATTTCTTTGTAACCGGTTAACCGATTATATTTTTAACCGGTTAAAATCGGTTAAAATCGGTTAAAGGAGGATTCCCGGTATTTATTTAGTTGTCAAGGTATATCAAAACTATGGACCTTGCCACTTTGGGTTTTGACCTAATTCCTCCATTTGCAGTGCTGTGATTTCATTGCATGAATACAGAACTTCACGTTTAGATGATAGTTCAATTGATAATGTTGTGGTTGCTGCCTACGACTATTCAAAAGTCTTCGATACTCTGAAGTTTAACCATATCATTAACAGTCTGGCTGATTTGGATAATCCACTGGATACGTCAACTGGATCATCGATTACTTCAGGGATCGCTTGCAATTCATTGTATGAACGATGATTGTAGCTGTAAAGGACGGTTGTCATTCCTTCCAAAAAACGCCTATTATTATTTCATTTTTATTACTCGCTATGTTTCAATCGTTAGCGTACTAGTTTTGGTTTCTACTATTTCTACTAGTATAATAGTCAGTGCTTCTGTATTAATCCTGCTTAATAAACCTATCTATCCTATTGTCCACTTGATAAGTAAGCTTACATCTCCAAATTTACGAATGTTATTTCCAAAGTGGTTGTTTCAATAGAAACCGATTTTGCAAGTGACACCTAAGGCTACATGTAGGCCCTATATTCTTTGCCAACTCAATTCAAAGTGAGTTAGTTTTTATTGGCATATATAGCCTATGCGATGTTGTCTGTGTGTTATTATTGCTAACTTATCCAATTCATCACTTTTTAGGTTAAAATCGCAAATGGTGTAAGACTTTCCGCAGTTAAATAGGTCACTCTAGGCATAGGCCTACTATAAGTATTAAATGGACTGATGTTACTTAGATTACATCAAATTGAAAATATAAATGTCAACATAATCTTATTGTACATCAACCTAATAAAATTGTTGAAATATACTGACCATGTGTACGTATTGTAGTTCCTTGCGAATCATTCAGTCATCACTGGATCATCAAGTTACATATTAAGATTAATTAATCTAAGAATAAGTCTACGCTAGACTACCTTTATGGAGTATAACTTAATTATTTTGGAACCGTTGTTTTACATCTTTAAGTTCTACTTTACCAGGTCTATTGTCTCAATGAAAACAGTTTATAAACCATGTGCGAATAAATATTTTATTGATTATTTTATTTTATCTATTAATCCCAGATAAGAAGTTCCAGTGTATGTCTAGTTAGACACAACCATTACCATGCAGAAATGCAATAGCATTTGCAGCATCAGTTGTCAGTGACATACGACCTTGTTCATAAATCAATCCGAAAGCCGAGAACAGTCTTTCCGAGGATGCCGATGTTGCCTGTACAGCCAGATAGCGACGTGCGAGAATTGATAGCTTCGGATAAGACTCGGAATGCTGCTTCCACCATAACAGAGGGTCTTTGTCAAAGCTAGGAAGTTTCTCTTTCATATATCTAAAGATTTCTGATTTGTCTTCCTCTTCTGCTATTAGTTCTTTTTCGGTACCTTCAAGTAGTTGTGAAAGAAACGATTTTCTTTCTGATAATGAAGTCATTCCTTCCGATCTTATCTCATTGTCAACACTTTCTTGATGAAACGTATTGGATAATTCTCCCTCAACAACTTCACGAATCTTGGAAGCTATTTCTTCTCCAACGAAACACAGTTGCTTAAAACGAGGATCTAAGAATGATGCAATTGTGTGTACACTCATCGATCCCAAAAATTCTTTTTGTTTGAGGGATAGTCTATGCTCTATGTTGTCAACCAATTCGTCGCGAAAGCCGCTGCATTCTTTGGATAGATTCTGCTTCTCCTTCAAAGTCCGGTCAACAGCAAAGGCTACCGGATACACGGTTGAGATAGTCACATATTTTTCACCTTGCCATTGATCGGTATTTCGACGAAGAATACTGAGAATATCTACAACTCCGATTAGCTCCATTTCCCTCGGAGAAAATAGGAATTTCCTTTTGTCCTCAATATTGCATAAACTCTTCACCGTGAAATCAAGTGGAACTTGTAATGAATGCAATGCTTCCAACATTATCAAGGTTGAATTCCATCTCGTTTGAACATCAATTTGAAGTTCACAATTACTCATTTGTGGTAATAATTGATCTCTGTATTTCCTGAATTCTCGTGAAAAGTTTTCCGATTTTTTGGCATGAGACACGAGATCTCGCACACGTTTGATAATCTTGCTGATGATTTTACCTTGAGTTTCACTAGGAAGGTCCTTGATAGCCAGCTGTAGTAAGTGTGCAAGACAGCCTATATCGAAACGAACCATTTTATTCAAACGTAGAGCAGCATTCATGTTCGCGGCTGTATCATGTGTACAACAAAAGACTTTTATATCCCAATATCTCAATACTTCAGTCAGTGCTTCTGATAAATTCGCCGCAGTATGACGGCCATAAATAGTCGGACTGTCAAGTATCACACGCTGCAACTCCCAATCATCATTGATGTAGTGAGCAACGATTGAGAAGAATCCATCCATCTGTGAATTTGTCCATCCATCTGCAGTTAAACAAACTTCAAGACCACGCATTTGAGTCATTAGAACGTTCTTTCTTTCGGTAAATTGTCGGAGAAGGTGGAATTTTACAGTTTTAGGACATGGAGTTTGAAAATTTGGTTCCATGAACAACATACAATGTAAGTTCACGCAAAGCACTTCCATCATCACAAAACGACAGAGGTTGTAAATCACGCACGATACAGGCAGTTAAAAGTTGCATTATAGCTTCAGCTCGACGTGAAGAACATAACCGTTCAGACGACGATGATGCCCATTCTGATATAAAAGTCTGATTATACTTCACAATTTCTGAGGTAAATTTTTCTGTTGCAGAAGAGCAAGTGACTTTTCTACCGCTGGCATCCGAACAAGATAGGTCAATAACTTTTTCGTGTAATTTTGTCGACTGGCCGACGGTTTTCTCAGGCTCTGATAGAAAATGAGTTCTTTTCAGATGATAAATTAAGGTCCCATTACCACCAGAAAATGAGAGTTCTTTCTTACAATGATTGCAAGTCGCCTTTTGATCACTGGTATTCATCAGAAAATGCTTCCAAATCCATGATCGCGGCATATTGAGACACCAGTATCAAAAGGATGCTCGTACTATAACTTGACTTTACCGCCAAACCAATGCTGCACTAATGGGTGACGTAGCATGATGAAAGTTGATAGCTATGCTTCAGTTATCCTTACTCCCTAATGCCGCAGTTAAGATGACGTCTGCTGAAATGCTGTATTTCGATTGGTGGAGATAAGCAGAAAACCCGATACCACTAGCCAATGGATAAAAACAATGGACTACAGATCAATCCACAGTAACGTGACGCGTAGGGAAGCAGCACGACTAAAGGATTGCGAATTGTAATGAATGAGTTTGAATGGATTGTGGATGAGGATGAATGAGCAACCACTACTCCATGAAACCAGTGTAAAATCTTTAGTTCAATCGGATTTCATCATACACGTAGTGTAGTAGGCTACACGTTAAATCTAATGAAACGTAACCGATTTTAACCGGTTAAGAGAAAGTGTAACCGGTTAAGAGAGAGTGTAACCGGTTAACCGATCCTAGCCCTGGTTGTACTTATTTGAGTGAAAATTTCATGTGCAGTTTGCATTGCATACATTGCTTAGTCTCCTGTTCCTCACGTCGGATGGAATAGGATAAAACTGAGCACTGACATTTTACTTATTTGTCTCCTAGCGCATCTTTTTCAATGAGCACTGATCAAGAGAAGCACATGTGAAGTGTTCACTATCCTCAGGTATGATTAGTTGTCATGCTTTTTTCCTCGCAAACTTGTATAGGTTACTTGATTGTTTCAAAACTTATTCCAGAGAGCTCCCTCTGCTTCTGATATACTATTAAGTAAAAAAGAATAAGAAATACACGGAGTTGTTCCGAAGTTTGTAAGTAGTGAAAGCATTGTCTACGAAACATTCGTTGGTAGGGTACTTGTCATAGGCCTAATGGACTCTAAATCATTATCAATTGATGAACACATCCAAAACAAGCAAGGTGCACGTTTTCGCATAGGTTAATAATTTACAATGCAGTTTTTCTCAATACCTCATTTAATAGAAGGAATTTTTCATTTCAGCAATTTTCAATTACTTTTGTCTATTCATCGAGGAAGTAAATTTGTGTAGAGCAATCGCATGTTGCTGGAAGCATACTCAATGCGTTCCCAGCATTTTCAAAGGCAGCAAATTGAGTTTAAAATGTCCACTTCCATTCAGCCAGGTACAACTGCATAGTCATGTAACATTGAAAAATCATTCTGGTTCACATATTTATTTTAATTATTGTAGCCACGGAATAAGACTCTTCTTCTGTTTGACTAGAAAGGAAAAAAAGAAAGATTAGAACATGTTGTACTTATGATCTGCTGACATAATACCATAGCAATCGAACAATGGGCAGCTAGTTCAACATTAAACACGTGAAATTGTACGAAGTTTCAGTGACTGTTATCAACCGGATCTCACAGCAAAGAGACACAGTCAATGTCAAGTTCTACAGAGAAGTTTGTTGACGTTTGTTCGTGCGCCTACTATATTTTTCAATAATAATTGGAGGGAACAACATTATCGATAAAACTTTTGTGCAGTGATCTGAATTCTTCGAATTTGAAGGCATCGCAGCGATCGGAACATTTTGAAGGAATTCACAGCAGTCCGCAAGCGACGCACGACTATTTTTCCTATCTTTGTAAGGCATAAAAAAATTTCTTTTTGCCCACTTAGCAAGTTCCTGCACATGCCATCGCTTTGAATCACTTTGTACTTCTAGCAAAGTAGTGCGCTTAAATAATCTAATTCTGTGATTGTAGCACCCGATATTTCAGCCTTCTTTGTCAAGGATGAATGCATGTTTGCAGAAGCATACACTTTACACCGACCGACAGAAGGCACTGGACGCTGAAGGCCCTGTCAGTCTCATGACTGCTTCATTGTTTTGTAATAATTGCTTACAAGCTGACTACTTCTTATAATTGTTGCTCAATATATCTTTGAAAGTTCTGATTACCGCATAACTGAAAAGATATTCAAAAGAGACGATCACTTTAATCCAATTTACCTGCGACTGATGTTCTGAATTATTTGAATACTTCAATTCCAAGGCGATTCACCCCATGTCAAGTAATTATACTTCATACTTATCGTTGCAAATACTCTCTGCAAAAGTGTCATTTACTGACAAAAGCTGGCACACTAACATAGACGAAGTGTCTGCAGTATTGCATGAAAAGCAGTATTTATTGAATACTCGCGGAAACTAATTTAAGATGCTAATTGCGCATCGCAAATTTACTTCCGGATATCGATGCGCATTAAACAGAAGGTTGAGAGATGTGAACAATGAAGACCTGCTGATGATTCCTGATTTTGGATGACATGGCGCCTGTTCCCGCATTTTTAACAGAGAATGAAACTTCAATTCATTTTATCTACTGGTACCGTATTCATTTACTAGTACCGTAGTCCCTGTCATTACTGACCCTGCTTTTAGCGACTTCCTGTCGATTACGACCAAAAAATTTGGCACCGATGTAAAATTACCATGTCTCCTATATAATTCAACCTGTGCATAACGACTTCCCGCCTAACACGACTTGCGACCTCAGTTATTTGGCACATTTTTCTCTGATCCCTGTTTATCACGACTGCAGATTGCGGGGGAACGATAAATCCGTGTAGATGTTTCGCCAACTTTATGTATTAATAACAGATAAATATCAATGGTCTTATTACGTAACAGCTGCCAGCTATACACCTTAATCCCTCACTTTTAGCTCAGACAGAATCATCAGTCTCAACACTTTCAACTTACTGGCTTCATCTTCACCTGCAGCTTGCTAGAGTAACATCTTGTAGCTTTTGCAGTTACATATAAATTTATTCTATATAATTGTACCGGTATATGTACCATAAATGATTTCAATAGGTCGGATGGTGACAATAAAGTAATGATGGAAACAAAGAAAACAATTTTCCTATCATTTAAATTAAAACCGGGAGAAAAGAAATCCTGTCAAATTAATTGAATGAACTTTCAGACAATTTCTTCATACTCATGTTAAACGAATGACAAAGTTCACCATCAGAATTGAACTCGACCTGCTGGTCTATTTATTCCTATAATTAAGTGGTGCAGACGAAAACTCCATCATAAAGGGAACTTCTCCGGCTTCGTTTAGTTCTCAGAGCAAATTCTGAGATAGACCTACACACTCGCTTCTCTTAATATAAGTTTGTTTTTGTCGTATACTCGTATGCGAGTGATATCACTCTGTGAAAACAGATTCAACGATCTCATGTTGCACTGTCACTTCATCACATTTCTCGTCAACCTATTTCACATCTTGAAACTATCAAATGCTTGTCCAATTCTTTTTTCAAGACATCACGGAGTCTGCTTGTATTGGAACCAGAGATGGAACCGGTTTACCGTTGCCGGTCCACCGGTAAAACCGGTACCGGTGCATGTCACCGGTACCGGCAAACTCTGCCAAGCGTTGTAATATACATATGACGAGACAATGCAGGTGTTGTGGTGCACCTAACACGATTCCATAGCGATCTAAAAGCTTGCTTCACGCCAACGTCAACCATATCCAATGCCTGCCTTATGGGAAAGTACAGGAACACTTTGATCAAGTGTGATTGGCTACGAATAGCGATCAGACAACAACAGCGTAAAACAACTGATGTTTTGTGGCTATTGTCTGCCTGTCTGAGTCTGTCTGTGACTACGCATTCATTACTTGCCTTTATTGTCGTCGTGTAACTCGAGTGTCGTGTCCTCGTGTGAGACTGAATTTCGTCACTTTCTTGATCAATTCGCACTGCAATGGAACTAACTGCTGATATTATTCGCTCAAAAGTTAAGTCTGCTGATTTTCTGAGAAAGCGCAAAGAATCGCCGTGTGATGTTTGGAAGCAATTCAGTATTGTTTACGAAATCAAGGATGGGCAAACCTCTGACATGTTTGGATGGGCAGTGTGCAATGGATGCTTTACTGGCCTTCGTACTCACAGTAAGAGAAATGGAGTGTGGCGCAATCAAGGTGCAACTTCTCTTAGAACACATGCCTCATCATGTTTCAAACTAAAGCGTATAAGTGATGGTGCACCTGATTATTCTAAAACTGACGAAGGAGACACTTCAAGATGTGAACAATCAATGACCCCTGCTTCAGATAGACAATCACAAAGCATCAAATCATTTTTATATAATAAAAAGCCGCTCCCTATCGATTTGAAAGAAAAATTGACAGCTGAACTGAAATATATTGTTGGAGAACATCAATCATTTCAAAGTATCGAGAGCAAGCATCTTCACCATCTACTAAATATTGGAATCGAAATTAGAACACGAATGGGAAAAATTAACATCGAGGATGGTCTATATGGAAGAAAGACTGTTCAAGATGAAATGCACATGCAATTCAAATCTTCAGTTAGTCGACTGAAAGAGATCATTGGACAGTGCGCTGCTGTGGGTGAATTATCCATTACTGCAGTCATGTGGTCCGATCGCTACGCTAGGCGTAGCTTCCTTGATGTCAGTGCATTTTGGATTAGTGATTCATGGAGCCTTCAGCACGTCACTCTGAAGCTCAGGCTGTTTGAGCATGACAGTCATACCGCTGAAAATATCTATCACGAGCTAACAGACATGTTTTCCGAATTTGGTCTACAAATCAATGACGTGCCAATAACGACTAACGCTGGGTCAAACTTTGTTTCAGCTCTGAAAGACTGTCTACGATACCAATGCGCGGAACATAGATTAAATACTGTCTTAACAAACTCGTACGATCAAGTTAAAAAGACATCACCTGAATTTGAAGTTTTCGATAGAGCTTGTCATGATCTTGTTGCCTATTGCTCTACCGGAGCCCGTGCAGGGCGGAATTGCAGAAGAGAATGCGGGAAGGTGTCATTGGGGAGGTTGAGGGGAACCAAGCGAAAATGGAGTTCTACTATAGTAGTAGGTACAAGAAGTCAGGGTGACGTGAGACTTTGTGTCGATTTCAGGTACGTCAACCTAACATGTGAAAAGGCCTGCTGAGCTGCAGATTGCTACGGTTGAAGAGCAGTATGAGTCGAAGCTTCCTTTTCTCATTTTATTCTTAACTTGATTGTCGGATTCGGATTTTGGGCAAATACCGAACAGTCGTGAGGTTCTCTACCCCGTCTGGTCGTCTTCTCTTTTTTTGGTCGTTTTCGTTGCCTCATGTCACCGTTTGGTTCTCTCGTCCATCACCCGAAATATGCAAGAGGTTCTATGTCGGATGTTTTGTCAGTGTGTATCCGTATGCTGTGGGTTTATCTGGATTGTGATGTACTTATTTTCGCCGAATCGAATGCTTGAATTGATCTAGGATCTGACAAAGTTCTCACTAGGATACCACCATCTTGGGTACTTTAACTAAATCAGGGCTAAGTTATACTTTCACCATTCTTCAGGTCTGGTTTATCGGATTTTCATGGTCTCAGTCGGGGTTATGTTTCGAGGAAGCTAATGATGATCTGCTGGACACGCCTCTGCCCCTGAGTGGGCCGCTTGTTGCGTTCCTTTCTCAAGTAGCTGCCTACGTATGTCACTCAAAGTTCCCATTGTAGTACTTACTACAGCCGTTATGGCATCTACACCGTTATAATAATCTTAAGCGGGAGGAAACGGATGCTGATGCTTTCGGTTAGATTAAAGGCCAGCGGTGATTAAATAGGAGTGTACGTAGATAACATGACCTGTTGAGGAGGTTATTGTAAAAAGTGGACGCATCCGGACATGGTTTGGAGTAGGAGTCTTGTTGCCAGAAAGGGTAAGTGAAGACCAGTCATGTTTGCTCGCGTGCTCGCGAAGACCACAGAAAAAGGAGATATTTCAAGTCGAAAAAGGAATGCCTTGGGGTCTTGTTTCTTCTTATAATTAAAAAGGAATTTTTCTAATCTCATTACTTTTCTTTCCTCTAACCGACCCTTCACTATTGAGTCTTTTCGAGAAACCTGTCGACTCTCTGTCTATGCGGTAGGAAGATGGATTCTTAAACCAATGCAATCATATGTGTAGTTGTTTTGACATTAAAGAAAGGATAACGTGCTAAGAGGAGCTTTGAAAAACAATCCAGTTCGTTCAACAGAGGCATCGGTAGGCGTGAGAGAAGTAGTACGCTCTGTTTTATCAGTGATGTCATCCGATACAGTTTTCAGAGGTCGCTGAGTAAAGAGGTCCTATGGATCCTGAGTTATGTCGGGTAGCTATGATATCTCCAAACTGATGGAGAGGGCATCGAACTTGAAAGAACTCGGAAAGTTTTCTGCATTCGTGACAGCCTGTCTGTCAAAGGATAGGTGATAGATTTCTTATCTTCAAAGGAGATATTTGGTCGTGCCTTGTAGTCTTCGTCATAAGCTGCTTGTTGAGTTTCATCAGGGCCACATTGGCATCAGTAAAAATGAATCCGCCCTTAGATCCATTTGTTTATACTGCCTGGGCTAGCTCACGGACATCAAGGAGTATTGTGATCATGTGATGCTTGTTCACGGAAATGGGTTTCCCGATAAGTCTCGGAATCCTCCCTGTAGAGCTGACGAGGAGGAGGAAGTCGTGCCTTTTTGAGCTATTGGATCTGGACTGGACTAGTGAGTCCACCGAAGGGAATGTGCTTCTGACAGTTATTGAATTTAGGAGGAGGTATCCTTTTGCGGTTCCAGATACAAATGGTTGCTACCCGCCAGGTTGTTATGGAGCTGAGAAGGATCTTTGCGTTGTTGCCCCGAGAACGAGAGAGTTGAAACGATAACTGGGCAACTTTTAGGATTACGGAATTCGAAGGATTTTTTTTGAGAAAATCCTGCGGAGTTTCTCACACTCTCGTCGGTTTATTATACTCCCATGGCACAACTGTTGAAAGGATGCGAAGAGAGAGAAATGTCAAGACTGGCTAAGATGAATTTGTCTTGTCAACGGGTTCGTTTGAGCGTTAGGCTACAGGAAGCTTCGTACGATATCTGCAGCACTTCAATGAGTCTACCGGGGAAGACTCCAGATTGCCGATTTTAGGAAGATGAGATGAGATCGTAATTGTCCAACCGATGTGAAGTGATAGATGTGAAGGCGCACAGTCATTCACGCCTATGCGGGGGAGGAAAGGCATCGAAATAGGAAGCTACGATATAGGACAGAAGGTTTACACTCGAAGAGGTAGCGGTGATGTTTCACGTGAATCCATGGTGAAGTCAATGAGGACTGTAGGGACTACCTCTTATCCCGGTACTGTATCCCTTCGGGGTAAAGTCCGTTCTTAACCAAGAACGATATGAAGCCGAAGATTATGGAATGCCGAGATATATCTTGAAAGTATCTGGTTACGGGTTCCGAGGCGGTTCTCGAGAGTTTTCTCGTGACGGTTCATCTACAGTGCGATCCGGCGGTCGTGTGTAGTTGTTCGCTACTGTTACCTCCACTCCCGGAGAGTGAGGTGCGAACCTATCGTGAAGTGTGCTCATCGATGCCAACGAAACATCGAGGAGAAAACCAAGGAGAACGGGCCGTGGACGAACGCGGATCGACGGCGAGTCTTATTGAACGTTACGAGACGAGTGTTCTACATAATGGATTATTTGGGGGGTAAGGCTTTTTGCTCTCCATGATTATGGTTCACTCTCGAACCTTTCTGGAGATAGATTATGTTTTTCTTTTGGCATCCTCCGCTTGAACATTTCTTTTCCCCAAACAAAGGGGGGAGTGTGCGATGGCTATTAAAGCCATTTGTCTATGTAAAAAGAACAACTGGAATTCAAGATAAGTTGCCATTGACACTGAAAAGTGCTTCTACAACTCGAGCATGGAGATCAAATTTCTCATTTTTTGATTCGTTGAATAG
The DNA here is from genome assembly GCA_907163375.1 of Prostheceraeus crozeri. Lineage (NCBI taxonomy): Eukaryota > Metazoa > Platyhelminthes > Polycladida > Euryleptidae > Prostheceraeus > Prostheceraeus crozeri. The sequence goes on from CAJQUW010000805.1 coordinate 13,602, forward strand.
AAGTTACGATGAACTCCGTGATGCCTTGACTGCACGAAAGGAGGACAAGAGACTCATCAATGTGTCGCAAATTTATCTACATTCACTCTCTAAACTTTATTCGTGTCTGACACAATATTTTGATGCACTTGAGCATGCTAAAATTCCGACTCTACAAAACGTTATTCCCACATATTATGGAATAACTTCTGTAGTGATGATGAGTCAGACAATGACTTTGTAAAATCATTGAAAATGAATATACGCAATGGAATGAACGAAAAATACTGGCCTATTATAACACTAGTTGCTAAACTCGCGACAGTGCTGGATCCAACATTTCGCAATCTGGAGAAATTGATAGCTATTGAAAGAGAACGGAAAGAAATTTTGAAGGATGCAAAAAGTTCTTTGAAAATTCTTGTCAATGCGGCTAATACAGATAAAGAGTTGTCAAATGATGGAGATGATACGCATGAGGAAATTGAGCCTCCATTTAAGCGGGCAAAGAATGATCCATTTGCTATTTTTCGAAAACCTAAAATACTAAAACCATCCAAATCAGGTAAGCTTGATTGTGAGAGGGAGTGGCGTACTTATCTCCAGGGGAGCGAAAGCGAGGATTTGTTTGTAAGGGATGAAAATCCTCTATTATTTTGGAAAGCAAATGAAAAACTGTACCCAACTTTGTGCAAAGTCGCTCGCAAAGTGCTGGTAATCCAAGCATCAAGCTCGCAAAGTGAGCGCGTTTTCAGTGATGCAGGGTTGACCCTGACCGCGCCTCGAAACCGCTTAAAGTCTAAGCATCTCGAGGAGTTGGTCACCCTTAACACTGCTCTAAAAGCAGGACTATGGTAATTTCACAATTCACATGTTGGCATTTACAGACTGAGTTTTGTGTTTTTGAATAAATTTGATGCAGTCGGATATTCCATTTTCCATGCATACTATTGATGCATGTACATGATTGCTGGCCAACGTATTAATTTTTGCAATTATATGTAGGGCCTATATGCTTGCTGTTAATTGCTATGATTGAGCTGAGACAAAATGGTGACAATTTTTTAATGCAGTAGCATCCTCGAACTAATGCCGCTACATGTACTAGTTTTCAGTTCATTAAAGGAGTCACACAAAAATAAGCAATGAGGGACATGCTGTCTAAATCCATGCACTCGGAAAAGTTTACCGGTACCGGTAGCCAAAAATGCTACCGGTTCCATCTCTGATTGGAACACAAGCATCAAAGTCAGCTGGTGTGACTCTCAACGGTTCTGTGGAAAATACAACGGAGAATTGGTAACTGGTCAAAATGCCATCGATCTTAACTACAAGGACTTAGGAGTCAGTCATTACTTCATCGGTCTGACCGACACTCTCAATGAAAGAGGACCAAATCGAGATGGCTGGAGATGGACGAACGGCAGCGCCATACCGAGCTCAAGCCAGCTGGCATGGTGGCACGATGAGCCCGCAAATCATGGAGGAGTGGCAGACTTTGTGATTCAGATATACAATCGTGGCCGATTTGGAGATAACGAGAAGTTCAACCTTTATTATCCGACATGGCGATCAGTCCCCATGTGCCAGCCAAGAGAAGGATTGACTCCCACATGGAAAACTCAGCGATCCCACCAATTCCAACAGGTCCCAGTTCCTGTATTCGCTGATCCTGATGACTATACAGGAGAAGGAGGATGTACACGCGATGTTACTGATGTGAAGAAAGTCATAGATTGCGCTGTTGAATGCTCGGAAGAAGAATATGATTGGTGTGTTGCTTTCTATCATCATGCTGGCTATCAATGTCAATCAATGGAACTTCACATGAAATTGACTGTATTGATAAACTTGAACATGAAAATTGCAAAATCTATTGTATAACTCTTTGTCATCACCCTATATCTTTGAACAGAAAAGACATTGTCAATGATTGCCTTGAAAACAGACACAGCAGTTGCATGTTGTTTTGCTTCCTTTAATGCCTGCTTGAATATACTTTGCAATGCGTTTTCATGATGTCATAAGTCGATAATATTGTCCTCAATCCACTTTGTAGTCCTTTCATCACCTCATTATTATCATATTTGGACTATTTCCGACATCATCGTCCGACATATCATCGTCGACGAGCGAAAATTGCGTAACTCAAAATTTTCGATTTGAGATTTCTACATATCCGAGTCAATTTCAGCGTCCCGGATTTATTAAAAGTGGTTTCAAAAGGGCATGATGCCTCCTTTTTGTTTAAAAAATTGGAAAAAATGGCGTATTTTTTGCTACTCTAATTGTTGTTAAAGAAAATTGCGTAACTATTCAATATAGGATGAAATGGAGAATGCGTAACTTTGTAGGGGGTCGTCTCGAAATAGCGAATTAACGCAATATCAAAATCCCAAAACATGCAGCGAATTGTCAGACATATACTGTTGCATCATTAAAAATCGGATAAGACTAACAGTAACCTACAGTGTTGTTCGATGAAACTGAATCACTTTTAAATTTCCAAAAAAAGTGATGAAAACAAAGTTCTACTCCTCACTTCTACTCTATTGATAAGTCTACAATCTGGAACGAAAAAGAAAAATTTTTTTCAGTGCATTTGGAGAAAAATTCAATCGTTGAGGTTGTCAACTGTCTATCGAGAAGACGAGGAGTTCCAGAAGTGGGCTCGTCTGATACTTGCCCTACCATTCCTCCCTATCCATGACGTTGAGGACTTCTGACTGGAAATAATCGGCGACACCCCTATGGAGCAGTACCGTGCAGTTGACGAGTTCATTAGCTACATTTCATCCTTTTGGATGGATAATGGCACAGCGACCTTCCCCATATCCGGTGAGTTTCATTTAAGAACACGAAAAATATTCTAAGTTGTCCGTAATATCATGTTTGAGTATAGTAGTTTCAGTATTAAACTTTTTATCGTTAAGATGGATATTAGCACAATCAATATCTTGTATGAAATTTTGACACCAATGAAATTTTGTCTAAAATTCATTTTGATATCTAACATGTTAGAAAATAATGAATTTCGCATAAAAGAGACAATTGCCCATTCATAATATAGGATATACTGGCATATAGGCTATACTGCAGACTTGCTATACCGTCACACCTTATGATAATTGATCTTTCTGTGATACTTGTAAATGAATGTTGCTTTACCAAAAATGCTGGTTGCCACACATGAACTCGATACATCTTTCGATTTAAATGTGGAATCACTTCTCTTGTGATAGCATACGGACAACAAATCATCTCGAGGGCTGGCATAGAAAGTTAAAGAATACTGTTGGACGAGCACATCCAAATGTATTCGAAATTATCTCCATCTTTGCTGATGAGCAAATCATGATCCTAGTAAAGATCGCTCTGTTGGATTGTGGTGCTCCACCAAAGAGAAGAAAGACTAAATACCTACATTTGAATGAGAGACTTGCGAGAGCAATACCTCTCCAGTGCCTTAACCCTACGGGATATGCAAAAGCAATGTCTTACTTAATGGGATTTTGAAAAATAGAGATCTTTGCGTGGATGCTTCTTCTCAATTACAGTAGGCATATTTATGATATTTAATGCACATTATATATGAACAAGCTGCTACATATGTCATCTTCATTAAGCATAGATTTTGACATTATAATTAAATTCCTTTCGAAATGAAATTGAAGACCAAATCATTTGCATATAGTATATCCAATCTGACAAATGATTATGTAGCAGCATATGTCTGAGAATTTGCTAGTTTGAAATATTTTGGGATTTCGATATTATGGGAATTCGCTATTATGACACTTTTTGACAGCTATTTTGACATTCGCTATTTCGGGTCGGAGCTCTTTGTAGCCAGAAATTCGACAAAGAAAATTGCGTAAATCGATTCACAACTGATTAAAGAAAATTCGTTGATCATTATACCACTTTTTCACAAAAAATCGTATAAATTACATTAATGCATATACATGTACAGATATCGCCTAATAGCATTCATAGCCTATTCCCATCGGCCATGATAAAATGTTATCATTTTGTTCTGAGGAAAAATGATATCATTTTATTTTTAAAAAATGGTATGAAGTGATGTCATCAAACAATTTTTGCTCCATAATATTTTCTAATCATAGATTCTTCGCATTTTGTATTTTGTCTTTCGTTTGTTCTACCCATGTTCTTCCGCACTGGTTGATTCATGTAGCGAAAAGCAACAGGCCATTGTCTGTCAGTTTGTCTGTTACACATATTGTCAAACAACTCATCAATAACACTGTCTTGATGTTTTTTGAAGTCTTGACTGTAATCTAAATATTTTTAGCCTTTATTTGTACTTTGGATACTGTTGACCTAACCAACTGCATGTAGGCATATTTGTAATTTGAGTGTATAAAGCTTAAATCAAAACGCGATGTCTTATGTATAGGTCATAGGCCCTACCTAAGTTTTGATATACAAGAAGCCTTGTATGACTAGGTAAACTGCTTTCTTCGGTTTTCCATTATTTGGAATATATCGATGCTGCATACAATCTAATTTCAATTTCATTGTTAAGAGCAGTAAAAGTAGTATGGTAGCAGTGTAAATCGAAAATTCGTATGTCCAGATCTATTTACGGTGTGGGCTTTTCACTAAAAAATGTGGTATCTTTTCATTATAAAAAATAAAATGATATAAAATGATATCATTTTACATCACTGCATAAAATTCGTTAGATGACATCATTTTATATCATTTGAAAAGTAATCAGCTTCAGTACTTTCCGAGATATTTACTAATATATGCTTACTTTGGGGTCCATGCCCATCATGCGGGTTAAAACTATTACAGTAGTCCCTGTCATTAACGACCCTGCTTTTAACGACTTCCTGTCGATTACGACCAAAAAAATTGGCACCGATGCAAAATTACTATGTCTCCTATATAAGATTGCGGGGGAACGATAAATGCGTGTAGATGTTTCGCCAACTTTATGTTGCAATAACACAGGTATCAATGGTCTTATTACTTGACAGCTGCCAGCTATACATCTTAATCCCTCACTTTTAGCACTGACAGATACAGATTCCCAACATTGTCAACTTACTGGCCTCAACTTCCTCTGTAGCTTGCTAGAGGCGATAAGGTTACATAAAATACACGCATTGTAAAATTGAAAGCCTTGGTCACGTGCACACAACGAAGGACAATAATGAGATTCAAGTAAAAATAGTATCTTGCTTTCATCTTGAATGAAAATTCTTAAAATTTTCTCTCCTTTGTATTTTTCGCGTAGTTAAAAAGTTAAAGTTAAAAACATATGTACAACCCGTTTCGGGTATTCACCCGTCCTCAAGGGTATCAGCAGTAAAATTGAATGATGTAAAGGAAGACTTGCTGTCGGAATGCGGATGATGTGAACAAGATTCAAAAATCGATTAGTTCATATTTACGATTGATTTGCGAAGAAACACGTTTAATGTAATTCGCTTCCATCAAGCGAGTATCTGGAGGGTCAGAACACTTTTCAAGAACAGTCAAATCAAAATCATTGATAGTCAACTGACGTGTTTGGTGCTTGTCACGTGTTCATCTTGCTTTCAATCTTCTGGTCGATCAGAAATGCATTCAGAAATAAATTAGCTGATTTATGGAATAACATAACTTTTGCTCTTTACAATCATGTTCAAATTATCATAACTTTGAATTGGTTCTATTGAATGCTTCGATGCGTATATGTACATGTATATTGTCCATATTATGTAGGCTTAAGTATACTGACTGGTACTATACATGACGCATGTATTATCTGAGAAAGTTAACTTGCATGCTAAAAACACAATCGAGTATACATACATGTACAACTGTACATACTGTAATATGCTTACATCTGCATTTATTCTACATAATTGTATCGTTATTATAATCTTATGGTTTTGCATGATGTCTACATACAGTGACTAATACAGTTTATCATCAAATTTTCTCATTGATTAATGTCTGCTTTATACTTATGTTTGTGCATCACATTATTGTTATATTTCCATACAGTTTTCTAAATTTTCATTAAATCTTGCGTAATAGGTCCTTTGAATAGACACTTTTCTACCCTGTGAAACTACAAAACCTAGTATCATTCGTACAATCATGCTCTGTTGGACTTGTGAGTACGCGTGGGCCTATGATTGGATATTGCTACAATGTCATATATCATACAAAAAAATTAACTTAAAGTTTACCTACAAAAAGCGACCACCTGTCTATAACGACTGTATAGAATAGAATGCGTATATATTTTCAAATAAGAATCATTGAATACATTATGTTGCGGGATGCTGAGGTTGTTGAAACTTGAAAGAAAAGAAAAATAAACAATAAAGAAAAAGTATTGCATACATGCATTTCGAGACATCGCGTAAAGCCTTCAATCTTCTTTCAATCAAAGCAGGTTGTTGAACAATAGACATGAATACGGGAAGAAGGTTCGTAGTCTCCTCTCAGTATGACAATAAGGTACAATGAAGTGAGTTTTCATCCTTGACCTAACAGGGATAGAATAATGCAAAGGATGGTCTTGATATGTTTCGCATTTCAACAAATACTCCAAAGATGCTTTCTTAAAACGAGATTCGATACTAGTGAAATCTTTACAAATGCATTTATTACCACAGATTTAGCGATGAGCTCTGTTTTGAAAACGTTCAAGCGTCAACATGTGAGTATCACTGAGGCGACCGTAGACTGGAGAAGCGTACATAATCAGTGAACAAAGAATGACATACGAGTTTTAAGTCTTTCACATTCAAGAATGTCTTTAACATGCGAATTACATACAAATGTTGAGAAGCCTTGCGTATTACATTTGAGATTTGACAATCCCAGGTTAACTTCGTATTTATGATGAAACCAAGAATGTTTACATTGTCAATGTTAGGGTTGAAAGCAGAATAGGAGTTATCCTGTGAGCGCCCAAAACAAAGCCTATAGCACTTTGATTGATTGATGAAGAGAGCCATATTTTTTATGCGTGAAGCATGTGAGGATCGTACTTAGCTATATATATTTGCTTGGTAGAGAGGTGGTCGTTATAGACAGGGACTACTGTATTAACATGCACACTGCTTCCTATCCTACATTGCACACCGATTTTACTTTTGCGTGTTATTATACTTAAAGTATTCAACAATCTGTCCGGCAGCCAGAGCGAGTTTCTGCAGGAGCGAGGCGGAGAATGAGACTTTCACAGAGTGATGCACATCCCATGCTTACTGCGAATCTGTGCATCTGCCGAGTTCTACCAGGTTTCTCTTCTTGTCAAACAGTATCAAAGAAAGGCACATGTTAATCCAATGGGACGCAGAGATCAGTTTTTAAGAAAAGTGAAATGTTCGATGTTTTCTTTTAAAAACTGAAAAATGTCAAAAACTGCAATTTGCGTCCCATTGTCCCATGTGTTTTTTCTTTGATCATGTCTGACAAAAAGAGGAACCAACCAGAACTCGGCAGACGCACAGATTCGTAGTAGGCATAGGGTGTTCATCATTCTGTGAAAGTCTCATTTTCGGCCTCGTTCCCTGCGGAAACCCGATCTGGCTGCTGGATTACATTGCAAGAATCTGCTTTTCTCCTACTCAGTAAATATGGAAGCAAAATTTCAATTTTGTCATCGCTTTATTTTCATTTTTCTCTGAAGTAATGCAGAAAACGGTAAACAAAATAATAAGTTAAAATAAATAGAACTAAAAAGAAGCCACGCAAACGACCTGGCGCCCATAGGTCATATTTCATCTTCATCTAATCGAAACGTCGGAGGAGATTTTCCTGTTATTAGTGCAGAATATTTTGAATATGGAGATGGTTTGGGAGTGGCTGGGGTGCCAGGCGATGCACCCATTGACAAGAAGCTCGGCACCTCCGGTATCCGATGGTAATTCTCCATGACTTTTGCAGATGTGTCATCGCTGGTCTCTTCATCATTCAGTCCTTCGATGGGTTTTCCGCACCGCTGGAAATATGCTATCATCGATTCAATTTTACTTTGAATCGGAATGTCACAAAAGTCATTCCACGACCAGCCTGGTTGAGAACTGTCTTGAAATTCGGCTTTCAGTGCCATATAGTCGCTGTCATTTAAAATATCCTTCCCACTCCATCTTTCTTGAATGTCTACACGAGTCAATGCACGTACGAATTTTAGTAGTCTCGGTTCAAGTATGAAAGTGTCCGGATGCTGACGAGGGGGATGGAGTTCGTGAAGAAGTCCGCACCATGTTTCTTGTCGTATAATCATGGAAAGCCAATTGGATTCATCATCTGAAACACAGAAACTTCACTAAGAGTCCTTCTATTTCAACAGTCATTTCACAAAGGGTTGTATCATAATTTTTACTGAATTCACGGAATATATAAAAATGCGAGCATCCCTCGAAATCGCATGTGGAGAATATTATAGTATTGCTGTCAATAGCAGCCCTTCAATTGCAGAGCGTTGCCATACAGCAGGTAATACGATGTAATTTGATGCCTCCTGTGCTTTCAGCAGCAACAAGAATTGCGATAAAATAATGTGCATGTGGGGTTGTATATAACATTTTTAAAAATTCTTTTAAATGCTGAAAATAAAACAGATGTCAATTTACTAAAATTTACTATTTTTGTTAGCACTTTGTACAACAGTAGTCTACGATAAAGTTGTTATGTGCGCACTTTTTTTACAAGATTCACATCTTTAGGATTTGATAACCATCGATCAAAATAGCTGTCTCTGGCTGCTCTCAGGAATATTATTCATTGACAAATAATGTCAGACGTTTCGTAATTTTCCTGCAAGACTGAACCAATCAGTGCTAGATATGTAGATATCAAATTTCTGGTCTTGGAAAAAATCGTCCAGTTGTCCTGAATGATGGTATCATCGATAAGCGTTCAGAGCGGGCACCAAGAGAAGGCAAAACGAATTGAGACCGTGATTAGTGTTATCTAGGATTTTGAAAAACGACAAAGAAAATTACCACTTTGTTTACAAAATATTCATCATTATTGCCAATGAAATTTGACTTTCTTTCTAAAGAATGCCTTTCTCACAAACTACTTTTCACCAGGGAAGCGGAGTCCTATCATTTTGATAGGACTCCGACTCCGGGGGTTGATAGGACTCCGACTGCGGGTGGCAAGTACATGTATATAAAGCCTAGTATTTTGAAAAACAAACCGGCAACCTACATCATAGATCATTATAGGCTTAGCTGAACCTATTTTTAGTGATCATTGCTGTATCATTATCAATCATTATCGATGAAAGTTTATCAAATGTCGCTTTAACTTGGATGCATACGATTCGGCTCCTCCCATCTTTTTGATGTGTGCTTCACATGATTTTTCTCCAGTCTCTGCCAGGCAGGAAAATCCCACATCTTTCTCCAAAAAAATTGAGTACACTTTTGATTTTAATATGCGCTTTAGAGGAGCCATCACATACACGATTAACGTGAGGGTGAGAGGCAATGTTCAAACAAACTAGCATTTCATTTTTGTCTCTGGTGTGACCTTTGGCGCGTAGGTGTGATCGAAGCTAGGAAGGCTTGTCTTCTCTACCAAATCACCGAGTGAAATGACAATCCTTTTTTCACTATCACGGTTCATTCCCTCAACTATTACAAGCTTTACATGCATTGCTGTCTCTGTACTTTTGTTTGACGGAGAAAGTTGACATCAAGACACTGACAGCTATGTACGAGGATAAATGATTTGTTTGTATTATATTTCGGGTCTAGTTATAGGCCGGAGTCCTATCATATAGGACTCCGACTTCAGCAAAAATGATAGGACTCCGGGACTCCGACTCCACATCCCTGCTTTTCACTTCTAATAATGGATATGCTACTAATAAGGCTAATGTGAAGAAATAAATGTGTAACACGAAGTGGCAGCCGCTTTGTTTGATGGAAGCAGAGGTAATGTTGTGGTTCAAAACAACGGACAGATTCTTTATATGCAAAACTGTCTCTGACTCAAAGCATGTGGACCGAAAACCTCGTGTAGCGCCCATTGCCAAAGGAAGGTATTGAATCACATCGATAAAAATGTCCCCAAAATACATGTATGTATTTAGACTTACTGATGACGAAATCAAGTGATTTGTTTGAATTTACAGGGTGCGAGTTAACTCTTCATTGCCAATGGAAGCAATTGCCTCCTGTTTCCATTGCCAATGACGAGTTATCTCGCGCTTGGCTTAATCACGTCTAATTCATCATCATTATCATAATAAATAATAATAATAAAGAACGTTTATTGAAAAAATCATATAATGCCTCAATAATAATAATCGTGAGGCCACAGACACAAAAATTGCCGACTGTTATACATGTAAAGAAGTCAAAACAAGTAACAACAATAAATGCAAAAATAAGAAACATAATTATGCTTAAAAACTTGCACTAGACACTGAAACCATTATTATGTAGTTTACTCATGGAGAAGAAAAACGACTTGGAGCGGGCAACAGTGGCACAATTTGGTAGCTTAAATTTCTTAGAACGTGACATAACAGGAAAAAGAAAACTATGCAGAAGATGTTTAAAGTCACTGATAATTTTTATGAACAAACGAAACGCCAAAACTGTACGCCGATAGTCAAGGGGCACAAAAAATGAACAGTCACACGTTGACGATGAACTTGTAGAGCAGATAAGTCTATGACACCGACGTTGAACTCTTTCCATAGCTTCAGCTTGATAAGAATACAAGTTGATAAAAAGGGGTGCACAATATTCCAAGATAGACCTAATGGAGCACTCATAAATCAGCACAAGGGACTCCATGGGCAGAAAAGGCCGCAAGCGCCGCAGAACATTTATACGTTTCGTAGCTTTCTTCGTTATAAAATTGACATGAGACCTCCAACTCAGTTTTGAATCATACAAGACACCTAAAATTTTGATTTCCTCTTTTACAGCAATATCACACAGCTGAACATTAGAAAAATCAACAGATTTACAATTGCCAACAAACATTTGCGGACTTTTGGAACAATTTATGCTCATACAATTGCGCTTCGTCCATTCTACCACATGCTTATACATATCCTGAATAGAAGACACATTCATTAATAACACCACATAAAGTCAGATCATCTGCGTATTTTACAATAGTAAACTTTTCACTGCAGGAAAACTTAAGGTCAGAAAAGAAAACCGCAAACAGAAAGGGACCAAGGGAAGATCCCTGTGGCATCCCACTGCTAACTGGTAAATATGAACTATAACTGGATTTCCAACGAACTCGCTGCATCCTATTTGAACGATAGTTCTGTACAAAAGAAATTAAAAAAGGACAAAACCAAAGTCAATCATCTTCTGAACAAGTAATATGTGAGAAACACGGTCAAATCCTTTTTCTAAATCAATAGTACATAAATGACAAGCAGAAACATCGGGCAAATCATTGTTCTTAAAAAGAAATTCATTGATAGCCAAAAGGGCACATGCCGTTGAGCTGGCCGGCCGAAAACCGAATAGCTCTTCATCATAATGACTGAGAAAGTCCGATTTAAAATGCTTTAGGAGGCATCTTTCAAAGAGTTTAGCTGGTAACGATAACTTCGTAATGGGTCGCGTATTCTGGAGATTGGGAGGATTTGACTTTGGTAGCGGAGTAATGTCACCAAATTTCCATATGGCTGGCAGGTCAGCCAATTGTAGACAATTGTTAAAAATGATGGTCAAGGGAACACACAAAAAGGGAGCCAACTTGATCCAACCAAGCGTGGGAATATCATCTGGACCAGACCCTGAACGAGGATTGACATTGCTTAACATATCACAAACTTCATTGGTAGCAAATTGAAAGGGACCAACAAATGGTTGAGGCAAGCAATATTCAGAATTAGTTATCATATTCGACGCATATCACTGATTCAAACGTTCAAGCTTGACTTTGATATCGACACTGGGATCACAGGAAGAAAGCCAATCGCTGTTCGTTGAGGTATTGGCAACCTTTTTGTAAATATCCCACGGAGATTTCGATTCCATGATCATGCGATCACCCCACCTTTGCTTCGCTGCTTCAATAGCAGATTTGATTTTCTCTCGGTAATGCCGATATACTGGCCAATTCTTTGTCCGATAAGCTCGATACCTTTTGTTGATCATTACTTTAATAGTGCCTGTAATCCAAGGCTTGTCATTCTTGGTGACTTTGATCAAGTCAAATGGTATCTTACTCAAGGCGGTTAGCAAATGGAAATAAAAGTCCTCTGACATATCATTCAAAGACAAATCACGATAGCGAGAATTCCAATCGATGCCACTCAAATACTCAATACTCTTTATGGCAGATTCACGAAAATCAAAAATTTTAACAAATGAATCACATGATAATGGAACAGAATCACTGATAGGTTTAAGGTAAAGAACTTCGTGATCACTCATTCCAAGAGGCGGAAAGTGATAAACATCTTGATAAAACATAACCAGTTCGTCAGCTATTAGTATTAGATCCAGGATAGAATCATTCCTGGTAGGCCTCTTTACGAAATTTGTCAAACCTAAGTTTGACTCAAAAATTGTCGACTTTACCCGATTAAAATCACCACAAATCATCACAACTTTAATGTTAGGATCACTACAAAGAAACTGGTCAATATGGGACAGAACATAATCACAAGCTTTTGATTCTGATGCTAGATTCAGACTACCACCGTGCGGGAAATAGACAACACATAGTATACCACAAAAATGATTCTTTCTCATTTTTAATATCAACAATTCAACATCAGGATTTTTGATTGGGATAACAAAACATTTATATCAAAAGAATTCTTCAGCCATACACATACACCACCGCCTTTCTTATTTAAGCGATCTGCACGGAATAATGAGTAGTCAGTAATCCTCAGAGTATCGACACAAATACTGTCATCCAGCCAACTTTCGGTGATGCAAAAAAAATCGGGAGAAAACTTATCAGTGAAAATAACTAGTTCATCAAACTTATTATTAACAGAGCGACAGTTCGTTACACAGATAGACGGTACTGGTAGTGGACTTTTTAGTCAGTCTCTAAACGATTTCGAGACGATTTGTCCTCTTCTGATTATAACATTCTCTCCTTCGTCCTTGCGTCTTTTAAATTCTCTAAGAAGCACTTTCTCATCTTCAAGTTGAGCCTTCGTCAAGTCATTCTTGATAAAAATGCGATGATGCACTGGGTTTGCAGAATTACTCAAGGACCGTGCTCGTCTCAAGCATTCTAGTTTATCATTAAGACAGGCAAACTTAACCCTCATCGGCCGCGGTCTAGTTCCTTTCCGACCGATTCTTTGAGCGGTGAGCACCCTCGGGCTTGATAAATTCAAATCCGTGATTAGCAAGGCCAAATTTTGATCATCATGAGCTTCATCCGAAACATCACTTTCATCACTCTCTGGAAGTCCAAAGACCATCACAGAGTCACGCTTTTCCTCCCTCAATTGACTCTCTTTCAAAGCGTCAATGACAATATTGCTTATGTCGTTCACAAGGTTGCTTTGAAATTGCTCCTTCATGATAGTAAACTCCTTTTCCATGACAGAAAATCTCAAAAGGAAATCCTTGAAATCAATATTCTTGCAATCCGCACAAGTGTAATGCAATTGATCAGAGCTAATAACCAATTTGCCAACATTGGCAGAAACATTGCTGCACTCTTTCTTCAAATGAAAGGCTTTTGTACAATATTTGCAAAATAAAGCGTCCCCATCAATCAGCCCAGTTCAGGAAAAACACTGCATGGTGTTAGCATCGCTTTGCTTTCTAGAGCCGGTCATTCTCCTTCTCCAAAAGTAATTGGTAAGCGGGAATCGAACCAGGAACACCAAGAGCTGCAGGTTACAGACTTAGCCAGAAGACTACGTCACCACGTACGGTCTCTTCGTGGTATGCTAATGCAGATTTTCTGTGTGCAACTAAGTGCGTGAAATGGCGTGGACTATAGTTCACAACAGATCTGCAATGAACACTTTGCACAGGGTTATGAAAACAGCAATTTTGGGAATATCCAGTCACAGCGAAGTCCCACGTAGAAATGAATTACACCAAACGACGCGAAAAGGTGCGAGGATTCTTGTGATATAAGCCAGTCCAAAATAAGATAACACTATATAATCCACAAAAACGCTTTTCCAAGATGGTAGAGACACGCGCATGCAACCAGCCGTCGTCGATGTACGCAAAATTCATCATTCATTCCGCTTTACGCTGTTTTCCTCGCTTGTGCAGGGATTGGCCGGTTACTCCACTTGACAGCTGCATTCTCCATCGATCTCGATCTTTGGCATCCGCCCTCGGTAGTCCAACTGCACGCATGTCCTTCTCCACCACTTGGCACCATGTTGTTCTTGATCTTTCTCTTTCTCTTGTTCCGGGAACTTCCATCTCCATACACTTCTTCATCCAATCAGCATCATCCTTTCGCAGCACATGTCCCATCCATCTCAAGCGACCTCTACGTACCACCTCCGTCACCGAAACCAATCCCATTCGCCTCATCAACTCATCACTTGGTAGTCTGTCTCTCAAGGTTATACCATATATCCAGCGTATCATTTTTCGTTCAGTCGCTCCAACCTCATCATTTGTTCCACTGTCGTTCACCAAGTGTCGCTTCCATATATCATCACGCTTCGAACACAGACAGCATAGACCTTTCCCTTCACTCTCAGTGACATGTCCTTCTTTCCAGCAAACCCAGGAGCTCCCTGAATTTACCCCAACTACGTCTAATTGCAGATTAAATCTATCTGCTTAGTAATTTAGCGATTTCAGGGCATGTTTCGAGCCTCATTATGAAATACTAACCATCTTCAAGCACTTTCTCAAGTCCCGGTAGTGAGAACTAGCCATCACATCGAATGCTTCAGCGCAAGATATTCAGGCATCAGTGCAGGAATGACATTCATTTACATGGACATGTATTATACCAATAGATTCTGTATAACATTAATAAAATATTAGATATGTAGGTAGATATCATAATTGCTATGTTCCAATGTACTGATATGTACGACAACGTGCAGATCCATATACATGCTATTTGCACAATGCTGAGGCATCAATCTTATAATCAAATTTGTCAGTTCTTTACATGTACCGGTGTGTACAAAGTAAATTGATAATTACACTCTGTATAAGTATCAGTTATGTCCATAGATAGCTTCTTTCCTCATCTTACATCCACACTACCCAGGGCGCACTTAAGAAAACAAAATAAAACTTTCACTATCAAATACATTACTTGCAAAGCTTTATAACAACATGCAGTCAGACTACTTCATTTTTCGAATTTTCTTTATTCATAAAATACGATTTTGCAGATCAGCTTGCAAATATATATGTAAATAAATAATATTAAAAAGCATATGTGATTATAGGCCAATGAGTATACCCAACTAAATAGAAATTTTCTTGGAAATGCACAAGTTTTCAGTGCATGTAGTACAGGGTGCCCATTAAAAAAGGCAACAATCTACAAAATACATTATATTCAAAATTTATCAAATTTCTATTGACTATCAAGACATGACAATGTGACCACCGTCAACATCGGAGCATTTTTTAAGTCTTCCAATCCAAGAGTTTGTAGCTCTTTTCACCGTATCCATAAGGATGGCAACCCAAGAAGCAACAAGGCAGGCTGTCAGATCATCCATGCTCTGAATTTCAGTTCGGTTTCTTTGTGCTTTTGATAGGAGTAAAGACCAGATGCAGTACTCGTAGTCCATCACATTGAAATCATGGCTTTTCGCTTTTCGCAATTTCCATCCAATCATTGAATTGTTCTGCGTGCTGTATGAACCTTCGCTCCATCCTGCTACCAGTACTATGAATCACCATTCATCACATGATTTATTTCGTCGAACATTTGAGGCAACATCTCGTGCATTTAAGTCTCTTGATTCACAGTTTCTTTTTTCTTGGATGTGCAAGTATATACTCATGTCCATCTGCATAGCCGTCGACGAAACTCTGTTCTGTCTTCCCACAACAGGACATGGCACCGCATCACATAATCGTTTGTCGTTGCTAATCTGACTACACAACGAGATCTCCTGGAGGAAAGTCTGTTTTGCAAGTGACAGATCAGTATATTCTTTCATTTTGTTTGTTTACAGCAGAATGTAGAGAAAAACTGGCTTCATCTGAGAACCAAACACTATGCCATAGGCCTTCGAAGCGATTTATCAACAGCATCGCCTTCTGCTTTTTGGCACTTCTGTTGGCCTCGGTTAATCCTGGACATTGGACACGCCTATAGCATTTCAAAGGAGATTCGTCGAGTACGTTAAAAACTGTACGTTTCTAAATGTCCAGTTCATTAGCAATTTGTCGCTGACTGAAATGTCTTCTGCTTTCATCTGATGGAGTATCTGCTAAGGTAATGATGGCTTCTTCCGTGGGCGAGGGAATGCTTCGACGTAGTCCACTTCCTTCCTTTCGACATTCTGCCACAGGAGATCCATATCTGTTAAGGTTAGAAACTACACGGTCCATTTGTCTTTTAGTGATCTTTTTTGAAGAACTTAGGAAGCACTTCAGAACATTTTGTCAAGCACATGTTGGATTTTCTTCCTTAAATAACACTATCACTTTGCGTTGGAAGTCTGTCAGTTGTTCCATTCTTGCGAATTCGACAATCATTGATTTCTAAAACTTCAGTTACTGCTATAGATTTCAAAACTTGTCAGTGCTCTGTATATTGTGTCGCCATAATGATTTGAAATGTGAATTTCTTTAGTGACAAATTAATCATGCTTTGAAATGTGAATACACGAGAAATGCGTTCTTACTTGGTAAGTGGTGTTCTTCATTATGTAGTCATATCGGTTGAATATCTATGATAGTAACAATTCAATCACGCTTTGAATACACGAGACGTGCGTTGAGACGATAGTTTTACATTTGGTATGTCCGAGATCGCACACAATAGTATTTTGAATGAGTCAAGGACACTAGGAAGTTATGTTGAAAAGTAAAAGCAAATTGTTACCTTTTTAATGGGCACCCTGTACTTGCATGACCATCATAGCGACTTTCAATCCCAATTAAAGAGCTCTTGTTGGAAAAGTACATACCAGCCTTCAAATCATAGAGTGCAGAGTGACAGTTCGTCTGGGCATAGAAGAAAAAGATGTCATCAGACTTGAACAATCCAAGCACGAAAATCCGTAGATGCTGCGAACTGGCACTCTGCAATCTCTATGACTATCAGCCGCACAGCGAAGCCAGGATAAGTAAATCCAGAGCAGCCTGTCCCGAGCCGTATTGACGAGGCCTTGTTGGGCCAGCGTCTACGGCTGTAAGGAATTTTCGTGCTTAAATTGTTCAAGTCTGAGGACATCCTTCTATTCCAGTCTTCAAATGCATGGCCATGAGAAAATTGTATTGATAGTAACTAAGAAGACAGTGTTGATTGTTGCATCGACGAGTTAACTCGTCTTGACAATGGAGACAAAACTCCTTTGACGAGTTAACTCTTCATTGGCAGCGAACGTGTTAAATAGAGTCAGATGATTTAACATGTACATGCTGCAACGCGTTGACTGATAAGTGACTACGTAGTAGGTACAGGCAATTAATGGCAATCCATATTACTGAACAGGCAATGAGTAATACTTCCTAGCATTAACTGCAAACTGCAAAAATAAAAATTCTTGGAGTTACCTTAGACGAATATCTTCGTTTTCGTTCCCATATTGACAAGATTAGGAAGAAGGCGTCTTGTCGTCTTCACATGTTACGTTTATTATCTGTCTTCCAAAATCCTGACGAGCTAAATGCGGTCATTATTTGAATTATCTTGCCCTGTTTTTGTCGGCATAAGCTGCCATAGCTCTCAGCTTTTGTTGTCAATCGATCGCCGTGCGCGCGACTACCAGGCTTGCAATTGTTCGCGTAACGTACTTACTGAGCGTCGTGAATTGCTTTCTCTCCGATTTTAAACAGTTTCTGTACCTCACAAGTTCCATATTTTATTCAAGACAGTTCTTGAAAAATTGCCTCGATCACTGAAATACGTCTCTGACATTTCTAGTACTAATGTTCCATATTTCATTTTTCTACCTCACATGACACGTTTTGTCAACAATTGTTAAAAATGATTTTCCTTATTGACTCAATAAACACAACAACTACTAATATTACATACAAATAAACCAACAGAAGAAATTGAGTGCTTATCAAATAGAGCAACATAGACAGCAAAAAAACGTTATGTGGAATTCGTTAAAGTATAGCCTCGACAAGCTGAATATACCGAGGCAGCATTCCTCACATCATTTTGAGACTTAGACTTGCGAATACATTTTACAGATATCTTGGACAGCAGCTCATCGAAAGTGTTATTTGTGTTGATCAGTTCTAAATAAGCAATATTGAATCTTACTTTCGCGATCTAGGAGTGCAAATGAAGCCAAAAATGGATGAAGTCCAGTGTAGAGCTCATAAATAATGCAACCAACGGACCACCAATCATGTTTGTAATGTAAATGACGATAGAATTGTCGTTGAGGAATGCCTGTCAGTTTCGCCCATTGCACGGAAGGAATATTCAGGCTTTCAGGAGGACAGAAATATCGAGTTCCGGGGAGTTTTGCTCTTCTGGCTCTCTTCTTTCGGAATAGAGTGAATTCCGCTCCCTGTTCATCAATGTTTAAAACTGAAAATCTAAAAGAGTTGCTATTTTCGCCAGTGGGCTACTCAATAAAATTGCGAATGATATGAAATTGTGCTTATTTTTGCAATTCAGAATATATTTTCAGGAGATAATCGGCAAGATTTTTATCCAGGAAAATTATACCCCATATAATTGAACGCTTTGAAATGGAGTGTCTTCACCACTTT
This sequence comes from Prostheceraeus crozeri, assembly GCA_907163375.1. NCBI lineage: Eukaryota > Metazoa > Platyhelminthes > Polycladida > Euryleptidae > Prostheceraeus > Prostheceraeus crozeri. Next base: position 32,435 of record CAJQUW010000805.1, read on the forward strand.
CTTATTAACTCTTGACTCCCGATGATCACTATACATGCCATCAGGGCACTTGTGCAGATGCTCGACAAAATTCTGCCTATATCGTTCCCAATTGCAGGAGTAAGTCAAATCAAATGTCCCTGTGTCATAAAGTGCAGCAGATAAGTGAAAATCGGGCCAATTTGTGCACGATATTATTTTAAACCTCAAAGTGTGACCAACAATTTGACGATTATTAGAAGTTCATAGATAAGTAGATCGTTGACCATTTCCAACGATTTTGAATTTTGGAAAGTTTTCCATGCTTTGCATGGATATTCATAATGCATCACAATGCTTTGGACAGTAAATGTGTGAAACTTTTGACATGAATGAAGTTGTCTATGTCAACGAGAGACTTCCTACGGAAGTCAATTGAGGTGTTTAATGGCCTTCATGGTAGTTGAAGTGCACATAGGATAGCCAAACACTTAAAAGAAATGAACACTCTGAAATTAGTGCAGTGAGTTTAGCTCAATTAGAATTGTTGTTTTGCGAGCTGCCAAAACAGTTCGCACATCAAGAGTAACTGATCGGCTGGCGCTTTAGTTGGATTTCATAAACTTTCGCGAGGTGCTATGCTGCTATGGGAAGCCGCCTCGTAGATTGGCTTGATTCCAGTGATGGACTTGTTGTAACGGTTGTTGGAACAGCGTTTTCACTTCCGAAGGGGTGATCACATTGGATTGGAGCTCTATGCGCAATTCTTCTACCTGGTTTATTAATAGTACTGTGAATAAAAAAATTATGTTTGTTACGTATTCTATTGGTCGTATACACCTTTTAACAGATGATAGAAATATTGTGAGCAATTTAGATATGGCACAATGTGGAAAATGTCCTCAATGTGTCCCTCAAATGTCCTACATTGTTGCCCTCAAAAATCCATGTTAATGTTATATTGGAAGAGCTTTTTGAGCTGTAAATTTGATTTTTCAGTGATGGTTCTGTCGTACTAGATATCTACAGAGTCAATATATCTGTGTACGTCTGATAACCACAAAAATGTTGGTTACACTCAGAAGTTTAAAATGATACCTCGCCTTTAAAAATTGGTTGGATTTTCACTCATTCACAGCACTTTAAAAATAGGGACATTTACTTTGACTCACCCTTTACCCATGCATGACGTGCACTAAAAACATGCAAACGGCTGCATGTTAAGTCATGGGCTTTTCATGGGTGTCCCAATGCTGTAAGAAGAATTCAATCAGAAAAGCAGTTGTTTCTATGCAATTGCCAATTATATACTCATTGACATAATTAATGAAACAAACTATCATTGGCTTGAATTGAAGTTTGTTTCATTTTTTTCTCAGGTATGATGCAATATCTCGCTTTCTATGTATTACCATTCAACACATTAGAGAATGGAGAAAGATCTATGGTGGTCAAATTTCAAATTTTGATATCTATGCAACTGTCATAATTACTTTTACAAATTGAACATAAACATGAACTGAAATCCAGCTTTTGTAAAATAAAATGGCACACGATCAGTTTACCAGAGGTATGGCTATTGGAATGATTCGTTGTGGTAGAAGTTGTGCGAGTGTTGCCGAAGAGTTGCAACTATCGAGAGTTGTTTGGAGGTGGTGGTGTCGATGGAAAGCAGAAGGAGATTTTAAAAAGAAGAAGGGATCTGGTCGACCAAGAAAGAAGAAGTCTGCAGGAAGGACTGACGCATGTCTAGTTTTAGCTGCAAAGAGGAATAGATTTGTGTCAGTCCCAAAGCTAGTCGTACACTGGAAGAGTGCCTCAAATATACTCTGTAGCGTTCGAACGGCTTACCGAAGATTGCGAGAAGCTGGAATTCAATCGCGACGACCAACTGTCCTAATTCCATTGAGCACCGCAGAAGACGAGTTGCCTGGTTTGATGCCCATCGCTCATGGAATCACCATCACTGGCAGAAAGTCTTGTGGACCGATGAATCGAGATTCACTCTGGATTTCAATGACGGTCGTGCCAGAGTGCATCGTCTTCCAGGTGAACGCTTTGCCCCATGATGTATTAAAGAGCACGACAGATATGGTGGTGGAGGTGTTATGCTGTGGGGTGGCATTTGGCATGGCGGACGAACGACAGCACTCATCATCAAAGGCACGTTGACTGGAGAGAGGTATCTCAATGAAATTGTGCTTCCTGTTGTTGCCCCAGTGGTCAGGGTGGAGGATCTCGTCTTCCAAGACGACAACGCAAGACCACATCGCTCCTCGGCTGTCATTGCCACTGTTAGGAGATTGAACATTCAAACCCTTGACTGGCCTGCACGCTCACCTGACTTGTCACCCATTGAACAAGTCTGGGACGAGCTTGGGCGGCGAGTGAGAGACCGCTATTCACTTCCACCAGTGTCCCTGAAGATTCTCTCTGAAAGACTGACAGAGCAGTGGCTTCTCCTTGAAACATCCTTCATTCAGAAACTTTGTGAATCCATGCCATCTCGGATTACTGAATGTATTGTAGCTAGAGGGAGGCACGCGCGCTATTAAAGTTGAATCTGCTACATGCGTTGTTTTTCTGTGCTAGCGACTTGGTGGAGATTGTGACTAAATTATCAAGGTATCATGCATACATGTATATATACCAGTCAAAAAAGAAAGAAGTTAAAGAAGTAAATGTTTCAAAAATTTTGTCAATGAGTATATTAAAATAACATATTAATAATGTGCCATGACTAACAAATATTAGCAGCTGTGGCAATATAACGATACTGTAATACTAATAATAAGCTTATATATCCTATTCCAACATTATACTAATCATTCTATTATTCACTTATTGTCCCTGTCCAATCCAGTGCCTGTCCAAGCATACATGCTAAAAATTCACAAATTAATGTCGATCAATTATGAAAGACAAGTAGAAAGTTATGTACTATCATTATCCAAGGCATGCAAAACTTCAGTGAAGAATACAAACTTGTTCAAAATGAATATGTCTGTCGACATATTTTGAATCCTAATTTGAATATTGATCAGTGATCAAAATGGCATATTTTGAATTTTATAGTCAAATAGCAAGAGAAACTGTAAAATCGTGATTAAGCATATCAAGCATTTTATAGTATGAAAATAAATAGTACAAAATGTATTTCGTGACAAGGCAATATTTCCGGTAGATGTTCATTTGCAGCATTCACAAAGGTCTGCCTTTTCGGAACATCTAGCAATTACCGCTTCAGATTGTTTGATATGCTTTCGAAAAATTCTGGATGTGGAAACAGCATGTTGACGTCATGATGCCTTTCAGGTATCGAATCCTTTTCATATCCCTTTTCGGAACATGGCATTAATCCCTTCAGATTGTTTGATATGCTTTCGAAAAATTCTAAATGTAGAAACAGCATGTTGACGTCATGATAATCGGCAACAAATAAAATCGAGAATTTCTTAATTTTGAATGTGATTGTTTGGATTCTTAGACATGCAGATTTATTGGACCCAAAGTGGCCACTTCAGGTATCGAAGCTGGCCAAGCTGAACAGCACAAGCTTTTCAGTCCATTCACACGTGGCATCAACGTCGTGTTGTAGGCTTAATTAGAAACGTAGTCAAAAGAGGAATCAAAGTTTCTATCAATTAAATGCCAAATTACCTTTTATCAGATGTCCCGAAGTCGTGGGTTTCGTCTACCCAGCTAAATTGCTCCGAATGATGAGTTGGCAAGAATGCTGAGGCAGCTCCTAAATCTCCCAATTTAAGTTTAAGGTCTCCCGAAACCAGGATATTGTGCGGCTTTAAGTCCTGGTGTACGATGCCCTTTTCATGTACGAATTCCATCATATTTATAATTGCGTCTGTGTAGTTCAGAAACACGTTCCTGAAATAAAGACAAATGCTATATTTCACTTATCATCGATCGGTAGTAAATCTTTCTTTATCTTTTAAGCCTATATCTTGTGGTTGATGAATCAGTGTCGGACGAAGACGTTTGTGAGGGGACAGGGAAGGAGTAGATGCTCCACGTTGCAGGCGACCACGCTCAACAGCAACTGATGAAATGAAGAATAGTTGGTGTTTTCAAAAGGGATGATTGACTGCGCCAATTTTCCGAGCGAAGACTGAACTGTTGTCAAAGCACAACAATCATCCATCTCTGAACTGTTCAGAGCCACCGAAATTGCCACAACCATGTCCAAAGAGGATTTTATTGCAATGGCTTTTACGAATAACTTCACATGAGTTCAAAAATAGACGGCAAAACTTGCGAGTCACCCATGATATTTCAAACTTTTGATATTTCTCTCTGTCATCACAAGGTTTTAATAATATTTGTAATGTGCAGCGGAAACCGTGGTAGATGATAATGATAGGTTTATTTTCCGAAATTAAGCATGCCTGAGATATGAAACAAAAAACGCGAACTATTAATTTGTAAATAAAACGTTCGAGGCCATGCTATTTCTGTGAGAGCCGGTTCAATGGATCGGGGGCAAACGAGCATGCTCTATCTGAGATGGCATCTAAAGAAACGAGACCTTTATGAGTTCGCATTTTGATACGAAGCGAACGGCCTCCCGTATAATCATGACGCACGGTTTATCGTGTGTAAAAATATTTGCTTGCAATAATCACAGTGATAATTAATCAAAGACTGTCGATGTGAAGAATGCGGATGGCAGGCATGTAAATCACGAATGGAACGCAGATGGGTTACAACAATCTGCAATTGAATGCATTCCGATAATGTACATGTGCATGCATTTACTTGCTACATGTTAGATCAATTCGTGCGAATTATTAAATTATTTTTTTCTCCATTTCTAACTCTAGACAGACATTTGACAAATTATATTTTACTTCTATTAAATCAGATCCAGAACCACACCAAAAAAGAATTTTAAGCAGTTTCAGATACATATACGGCGTAATAAGTAGTAAGATATCAACATTTAAGAATCGAACTTATGATATTGAATTCGATTATATTACACGCAAGTCTAAGATCCTTTTATAAGTAAGAAGTACACAAAATTAAGCAATACAAGTATGTATTAAGTAAATTTGAAAATAAGATTATAATAAATAAGAAATCCATGTTGATTTCATAAAGAAAAATTAATTTTTGCTCGAGATTTATAAAGGAACATGCTGTCAGATCTGATTTGACTCTGCAGAGTACTTATCGAGTAATTGTAATAATCTCAATCAGTTTGGCAACCAGATTAAGGTATAGACAGGGGCGTAGCCAGGGGGGGGGCGGACGGGCGGCCGCCCCCCCGAACACCGAGCGGAGCTCCATCATAGAGGAATTGGCATTCTGTAGTTCCTGACTCACTACATCGCCACCGGGCAGAGGGATCAGACACAACAACATCTGGTTATTGCATTATGTACATGTTCATCGTGTTAGGAGCAGAGAGGTTAGGAGCCATTCGCAGCAGCACAGAAGAATCACTACTAAATTAGCCTAACTTCTTGATTGAAAATGACAGCATGAAGCGCGTATCTGAAAGCCGGTGAATGAATCCCTTCAACAAATACAGGCCTGTTTGTTTACTTTCTTCTCAACGTCATCTTGAGATCCATGAATGGGTGCGAATAATCGCCTTTGGCTCATCCTTATGTGATGAAAATCTTTTCATGCTGATCTTATGTAATTTCCAAGAATTTTGAAGCAGTCAAATCACATGATATTTTGCTTGATGCATCTCGACTGCTCATTCAGTCTTTCGATCGCCCTACTAAAGTGCGTACGTTGACCGAAATCATCAGTTGAACTGTGATATTCTTTTTACAATTTCGATTCTTCGAAGTTGTGCTGCTGCTGCCTGGTGCCTGCGATACGACCTACGTTGGATTATTGGGTAATATCACCGGAACGCCATTCTATCAAAGGTAAGTTGAATTGAACGGTTGTAGATAATTGCACTTGAAAGGAGAAGGATTCTTCCTTGCAGATGTAACCAAATTACAGTAGTCTGCGGGCACGTGTAGGTCAATATTCTTTTGGAGTTTCTCTATTTTTGAGTGAACAGAATCGACCACCATCTGCTGTGTATGTCCTTTCTCTAGGTATTTAAAACAAATGATTTTATTCACTTTTGCCCATTGTGAAACGGAAGAAATGAGAGTGCAATTTCGATTTTGTGACCCGCACCCATCACTCCAAATGAATTTTGTTTTCAAGTCTTTCTCCATGTGAGCTGATTATCAAGATAATCAATTCAGCAATTAGTGAAGTTGTTTGCTGATAGACCGCCGTTTATTTCAGTCCAAACATAGCAATGGACATCTTGGCTAGAGTTGTTGTAGATAGTATAATTGTGTAAGTTCAATTTTGTTCTAAAATACAAACAACTTTCATTCAACTTCGACTTGTTTGGACCACTTGAACATCAGCAGTTATAGCAATCAAGCTTCCATCGCGGGCTTTCGCATTTTCTTTGTATCTATTCGTTTCATATCTAGCTAGCACTGTCTTTCAATTTCAAGTGGAGTAAAACGGGGTCATTTTGCCGTTCATTTTGTTGTTGCAACCAGACAACATACTTCTGATGTACATTTGGTGCACTCGTGAATTCGTATGGCCAAGGTATTGCTTATCACTTGACTTTCTGCAATAGTGAGATGAAACTTTGTCCAAAGAATCAACAAATCGTTTTGCAATTTCAATGCGCTCCTTCTTGACAAGATTCTATTTTCCCTCGGAATATTGGTACTACTTTTAGATAATCCATGTGTGGATTTTGCTAGCCAATTTAGAATAGTTCGATGCGATATTCGGAAAGTATTTTGGAACAGTGTAGCACAAACAAGAATCTTATCATCAGCTTGAGAACCTGTCTTTAAATGATGATAGAGTAGAGAGCGACTGTGTTGATTCTTCAGTTTCCGTCTTCTTCTCTACGGTATCAATGAGAGAATATACATAAATTCTACGTTGGTCCGAGTTGGTTTCCATCCAAAAATAACCAAAAATTTTATGTCTCCTCTCTTCAGTTAATAGATGACAATTCCTCTGTTGTCACAATTGGCAACGTTCAGCAAATTGGACCACCTCTTTTTTTAACACGAGTTATATTTTTGTCTTTTGAGTCCTTGTTTTACTTATTTCCAAGTCTGACCTTCTAACCTTCTTCTCTTATTCACGCTTGCACTTCCAGTTTTTCGGTATTCTTTTGCGTCTGGAACTTATGGAATTCTCGTTGATGGATTCAGAATTCGGCTGCTCAAGTAAATAGTCACTCACATCAGGTTCTTTATTTAGAATTTCCGAATCATCGTGATCGTCAACGCTTTCCTTAGGATTTTTTATCAGTTACGAATAATGTGCAAGTCTTACTTGCGCAGCACGATGACAGATGAAAGATTAACAGGCCTTGCACGGATGTACATTCATCGAAACATTCCCATCGATATTTCATCTGTCATCGATAAGTTTTCCTTGAAATGTAGAAAAATTGTATTGAAGTGATTTCCCCTAATTTCATCGTTTTGATCCACACCTTTTAATCGGGAGCTTTTTTACTCAGTTAATTTCTACAAATATACATGAATTTTAAAATCAGTCATAAAGCGAGTTTTTTATGCAACGAGCATGCATGTACACGCATAGAACCTACATCATTTCAAAGAACTGTAGTTGACATAAGCCCATAATACACTGTATGTTTTGAAATATCTTGTCATTCTGATTTCCAAAACCATACAGCATTCCATGCTGTTGGCTGGTCAGTCTAGGCCTATTTGTCGTATCCCTAGATGCCCGTTTTTGGATAAAACATGCATGATGCATGTATCACGGATAGATCCTTTCAAGAAATTTCATTCCTTATTAAGCAAAATGGTCTTCTTTGATGTAGATATAACTATATTAATGATATCTAGCATTGTAAAGAGTGGGAAATGTATAAAAAATTACTCTGAATCTTTATCTATTCGATGGTAAAATTGTAGATGTCACATGATTAAATCATCGATATTTCATTGACAAAACATGCATGCCTCATAAATATAACATGCATGTCTCATGGATACAACATGCATATCTCATGGACAAAACATGCATGAAAATCATGCATGTTTTATCCAAAAACGGGCATAGGGATAAGTTTGCTAGGTCTACTTCACATATGTGTGCAGTAGGCCTACAATTAGTTTGTGAATGTTTGTGTGTCCTCCGATATTTCAACGGTACATTTTTTGAAAAATATGCCTTATTGTGCCTAAAACCATTTATATGCGTATAAAGCCTAAAAACTGAAAAACCTCGCCGCCCCCCCCCCCCGAAACGAAATCCTGGCTACGCTACTGGGTATAGACTCAAGATCGGGTCGGCATATTTGGGTAGAGGTGACGTTGATATCATCTAATTTAGAAACAATTGCATCACAGAATTATATTCATCTGCGCGCGCTTCGGTGTCCTAGAAAGAAAAGGCGTTATGCAACCTTAATATCGAAATGGCACATCACAGAATTAGACAACTTGCTCCTTCTCGAATGGATAATTCGTGTATCGCTTGTTTTGTATTGGAAATGGCAAACAATAAGCTGTCAGCAGAGGACACCAGAGCCAGTGAGAAATGCGTGCATGCTGTGATATCACTTCGCACACACCAAAACACACATCGATGCCTGGCTTCGATTCAACGTATGCACTAACAGTGAGCATTGGCGAGGAGAATATGTGAAATCATCGAGTGAACTAATTTTCGTACGCCTGCTACTTTTTTTAATAATGATCGGAAGGGCCAACATTATGGAGAAAACTTGTGCGCAACGATCTGAATTCTTCGAATCTGAAGGAATTTTGGCAATCGAAGCACTTTGCTGGAACTCACATTAATCCGCAAGCGACGCACGACTTTTTTTCCTATCTCTGTAAGGTATTAGGAATTCCTTTTTGCCCACTTAATAGGTTCCTCGATGTGCCGTCGATTTCGTATTAATCACACTTCTAGCAAACCGAAGCAGATAAACAAAATATTTAATTCTGTGAATTGCACACTACATGCATGATAGATAAAAGAGGCACGACAATGACACAGGAAATTATTTAGCAAATCAAGTGCTGTTCAGGACATACGTAAGTAGCATTTAAAGACAAACTTAATATGATAGGTTCCAGTAAAAATAAGAATATGGATACCTAAGCATTCAGATGAACGCGGTCTCGCAGCCATGAAAGTCAAACCATCTACAGTTGAGAAAAAATGTTAATTACTTTTGATGAGCAGGTTTCGCAGAGAAGTTTAGTTCATTTGGTAGCTACGGTTTACTGCGTGTGCCATCCAATTTTTTCGACTCTACAAGCCACAAATGAAGAAGCTGTGCTCCTCTTCTATCAACTATGCCTCTAAGATTTCGGAGATCGAGTGTATATATGAAACACTGTTATATCGGTGATAGAACTCATGAAAAATTTGTTTTCTGTCGAACTGAATGACAGCCAAACCTATTCAAGGTCATTAATCTAACTCGGATGACTATTAATAAAGTCATTAGAGAACGGAAATTCATGTTAGTCACATTCATCGATAGCGTGCGATCAATGAGAAATTCTCGAGACCTTATTTTTCCTCTTTGAAAGAGGCAGATAACCATCATTTTTGTGCGATTTCCATCCTGCTTTCTGAGTATTCTTGTCAATTCATGGAATAATCAAGATAAAAGTAGCAAAGACGTGACATTGATGAATGAAATTTGACAAAACTTGAATTAGTCATCAGGAGTGCATGAAAACTAAGGGTCACAACAATTCAGAGCCGTAGCTTCTTAGCAATATCAAAAACTGTACCACAGATGCTCGGGTTTGCTTGTTACTTGAACATAGTCAATCTCCCTAGCTACCTTCTACGCAAAATTACTGCAGTTGAAAAGCGAGCCTCCCGCAGAATAGGTACTGACATTACTCCCACGTACAACACCCTCCTTGAAAGAAGTTGTTGCTCCCTAATCAAGATGATAGCACATGACTCTCTTCACCCCCTTCGAGAGTGCTTCATCCTCCGGAATCCTACCCTCCGTAACCGCCTTCCTATTCCTCCTCACTTCGCCAAAACCATCAGACTCCAATCTTCTTTCACACAGTTTTGTTCACCCAGATACTTATAATTCCTCCATGCTTATGTATTTTGTTCTTGTATGCATACGTATTTTGTCTCTTTTACTGTCATACATGTCTACTGAATCATTGTTGTGGACTAATAAAGATAATAATTATTATTATTATAGTTTAACCCTTGCCTTAAGTTTGAAGACAGTCAAATATTTTCTGATTATGTTCGAAAATGGGAGATAGATTAAACTATAAATATCCGTCACTCTAAAATGATAATAAAAGACTGAAATGGTCATGCACATCATGATGCGTCGTGGACATGCGTTGTCATGAAAAAAATATCAAATCGATGACGACTTCCAGTGACAGACAATAGGAAAATGTGGGCAGCCTTTCAGTGCATTTTGTAAGGATTCACGATTGCGATCATTTCACTTTATTTACAAAATCATTGTAATGAAATGAATTTCAATGCACCGCCTCAAGACAAGAATCTACGACCAATGCATGATTCGGTAATTTGATTCTTCTAGCAACATTGAAATAGGTCGGTGACTGACCAAACAGTTGAAGCAGCCATCAATAAACGACTGTTGACATGCTGTTGAGAGCTATTAGACATGCTATTCACATCCACCAACAAAAGCATGATCCCATAATTTTTCTACTCATTCAGCAGGTCGACAATTTGAAGAGTAGAAAATGGAAATAATGATTATGAAAGTATCATATCGACTTTGCAGGAAATGATTTGAAAGGCCATCGTTTTTGGAGTTTGATCATTGTCTATGGATAACCTCAATACCGTCCACACAATTTAGTTATGAATATTAAACTCCGCAGATTTCCGCAAAAAAGTTCCCTGGAAGCATTGATCACTTGATAAAAGATCTCATTGGATAAGCATAATTGTCAACTTCTCATTCGATGAGTACATTGTTGAGCATTCTTTTTTGACACTCGCTATTAATCTTTTGCTTCTCCAGTTCTCGTTATTACGATTGTGAACTAACCTTGTCGTTCATATCAGTTGATCACTGGATGTTTATTGTACTAGAATGATCTATTTTGAAATATCTGAATACCTTCATAATTCTTCATTTTGGTTTAATCTCTAGCTACCAGCCGTAACAAGAGAAATCTAAATGCTTTTTTAGTGCTTGCTCTCTTTGTACTCCTTGTTCATGTCATTTTAATTTTCTCATTGTCAATCACGGAGTCTGTCTACATTGGGACACAAATATCAAAGTCAACTGGTGTGACTCTCAACGGTTCTGTGGTAAATACAACGGAGAATTGGTAACTGGTCAATCTCAACAACAAGAAATTAGGAGTTGGTCATTACTACATCGGCCTGACCGACACTCTTCATGAAAGAGAATCAAATCGTGATGGTTGGAGATGGACGAGCGGCAGCTTCACACCAAATGCAAGCCCATTACTGTGGAGGGATAATGAGCCCAGGAGCGATGAAAAACCTCCTGATTATTTCTTTGAGGCATCTAGACTTGGAAAGTTCGGAGACACTGCTGACACACCGAATGAAAGTTCTGTGGTTCTATCTGCTGATTTATCTTTCTTCAATTAATCATAATACCATCTCAAGAAGGAAAAGCTTCTGTTTTGTATGTCTTCTACTCTCTACATGTCTTCTGTGGACAGGATTGGGTTACTGCGACCGCAGCAACTTCGGCAAAGGTGCGGTGAATATGAGAAGACCGAATAGACATGGTCCTACTATGTAGGCACGCTTGCTTCTTAATAATAAGTAAATATGTAATTGCACATATGTAAGTAAATATAATATATAATATATATAATAACCAGCACGAGCTTCTGCAGGGGGTGAAGCAGAAAATGGAACTTTAACAAAGTCATGCACACCTTATGGCTGCTACGAATCTGCAGTGCTACCGAGTTCGGCTTGGTTCCTCTTCCTGTCAGATAAGATAGAAAACCAAATGGGTGGCAGATTGAAGTTTTCGGTAGAAAAGAGATTTTCTGTGGATTTTCTCATGGAGTTCTTGACATGGAATCATGCTTGTGTTATTATCATACTTCTGATGGTTGATGTGTCTGAGAAGATGATTGAATGTAGAGATATGAAAAAGCAATGAATTGAAACCCGAATCCGACGCGACCACCTTCCATTCAAATCCGAACCCGGACCACAATTTTGAAACCGAAGCGCTCCCGACCCCAATATTCTACAGATGTCAAAAAATCCGAACACAACCCGATAAAAATTAAATTGAAAAATCATTCTGCGGTGGAGAATGAATTCCCCAAAATTTAGGCTTGAGCCTTTGTGAAGCACACAGGCAGACTGGCACCATTAATTCAATTAATAAGAATCGACAAGCAGTCGACGTAAATTGCAGATCGATCACAAATGCGGATGCATCACAATAATGATAATGCATATGTAGTCCTTGACTCAGAACAACATTATCAATGTCCATGGTATGCATTGTAAATAGAAGCAGATCTCACATAGATCCTTGTGGGACTCCAGTAGACGGTGTGGTTGACGCAGAAGTTGTCGATCCATGTTTTGCGAATAGGGATCGAACCCTTGAATAGGAGCTGAGCCACTGTGGCGGAGTGTTTGTTAGATAAAATGAAGAATGGAGCCGGGATAGCAGAATGTCATGTGCCATCAAAGGTGGTGGACAAGTCTAATGAGCACAGAAGACACATGTGACCTTTGTCCATGATGAGTAGGATATCAGAGGACAGTTTCAAGATTGGTGTCTCTGTGGAGTGGTTCGGTCGATACAAAGTTTGAGTGGTGGGAAGTACTTCACTGGTGAACAATGCGTGCGAAGTTGAGCGGATACAACTCATGAGTTCGAAAGCGCAGGAAGGTTCGAAATGGGTCGAAATTTCTGGGTGTTTTTGATAGATCTTTGTGATGCTTCTTCGCTGGAGGTGTGGCGCAGGCATGTACAGTTGGTCAACGACAACTTGAATAGATGTTTCACGAAAGGTGAAATAATGTCCACACACTCCTTCATTAGAGAAGGAGGTAGGGGATCAATTGCAACTGATTTGCTTGGAAGACGTAGAATGGCATGTTGTACAGAGTCCTGAGAAACTCAAGGTAAGGAATCCATAAAACTGTCAAACGATCAAAATTGCTATGGAGAGGATCCAGCTGCTGCATGATGAAGTTCTTGTTTCGTGATGAAGACGTTTGAGAATTTTGAAGCTGAGTAGGTGTTTGATAGGGGTGGACGACCTCGACTCATGATCGAATCCAGCGATTTCCATAGTTGAAGAGGAGAATTGCGTTCAGAACTAACTTTGGAACACCAAAAGCGTTCACGCTTGATTCTGACAGTGAGCCGGTATGAGAAAAGGCTGTGTTTAAACTGCTTATTAGCCAAATCAAAACTTCGGGACTAGATGGTAGATATTGCAACATACAAAGTCGACGGTCACATTTTCGAGCACGACGCTTTGTCCTTCTACAGACATGATCAAACCATGGATCAGAACACCGGTGACGAATCCTTATTGTGCGTGACGGAACGTAGTGATCACGGGGGCGATCGAGAATGGAATTGAGTTGAGCCCGAGCATCCATTGATGAAATTTGATTATTGTCTGATGAAAAGGAATTCCACTGATTTTCGTTTTGCGTTGTATCGGTCAGTCACAAGCATGGTCCTCTTTGTCGATGTTTTTGGATTGTGGTTATGGATGTTCTGTACATATTGGTAAAATGCAGATGAAGAGTTAGCTATTTGTATGTTATGCGACATCTTGTTGTCCTTTCAGTTTCACCGATGTCGAATTAATTGCAGATGGCAAAATGTATTCAAGGCAGTAGATCACATCCTTTTTGTAACATCGTCTCGGCGTTGCTGCACATATACAATCAAAGCATGATGACAAGCATAGTTGATACTCTTTAACTCTTCTGAACCGGTTGCCTAGGTTTCTTTCTGTCTCAAAGATGATGCGAATTTTGTCTGAAGCCAGGTTTTTTCTTCTACAACTACTTGATATAATTGTCTTCTATAATTTTTGCCATAGTAATGCAGTTTCATGGATGTACGTGGAACATTTTCGTCATCTTCACATCTTTGAATTTCATTATTGGTAAACCATTTATTAGTGAAAAGTTAAGACAACTTTTACTAATAAAGCTTTTCTGTGAAATCTGTTTCCCACTTTTGAGTCTGTTTTCTGTTGACTTTCTTAGAAAGCGGTACTGCTCGCCAATCAATAGAGATCTTTTACGACCATCGGAACAAAAGAATCAAAATGCAAACAAGTTTTGCTATGAAGCTGTTTCACATCAAGAGAGAAAACTCAAAATATTGTTTTGAGGATTTCCACTTTTATTTTCCGAATAGAATAAAATTTCTAAGTCGCATTTGCTATTCATTTTGATATGATAGTCAGTTGAGAAGAAACAGTTATTGATGTGAATTCACCAGTCATGTTGAATAGCTTTTATAGATCTGTTCAATGACATAGACGACAAATCTGAGGATGAGGTGAGTGAAAAAGCCCGTGTTTCAAAGGATATGATATCAAAGGACGATACAATATTTTCCATAACTGAGGACTGAGACACCGCTTCTAAATTGACAGTTATCAATCAACTCGCCATCTTTTCGACGCAGACAAAATCTTTTAGTCTTCGAACATTTACATAAATTTAGTGTTGAGTTAAATATTATGATTATGTTCACAATTATGAAAAAAATAGATAGATTATTAGCAGAAGAAGTACTGACACTCACATTGCGAACAATGGTTGGTAAACTGAACATTGAGGACAGTTAGTGATTTCATATTTTTCTGTTTATTCTCAAGACTTTGAAACGTATAGAAAAAAAAGAAATAATGACAATGGACGAACTGCATTAATCTGACAGGAAATTATTTGAATGGTAATTGTTTCAAGACTTTGATAATTATACACAACCAACATCAATAATGTCCACAAATTGTATTCATGATTATTAAACTTTTCAATAGTTAATTTCCGAAAAAATATGTTCCCAGAAAGCATTTCATTTGATGAAAGATTTCAATGAATAATGATAATTGCCAGTCCACATACATGAGCATGCTCGTTGTTGACAATGGTTTTTAGGTAGTTGTCGTCAGGTAGTTTGTGAACTTTGTCATTTATGTGAAGCTGGTTGCTTGAACATCATCGTTGCTTTATTTTGGCTCAATTTCTAAATGCGTGACATAGCACAAGACATCCTAATGTCACTAAGGATTCCATTTGAACTCCTGACTTCTGTCATCTCAATTTTCACGTTATCAAGTGCTTGTCAAAGTCCTTTCTCATTGAATCACGGAGTCTGCTTGTATTGGAACACAAGCATCAAAGTCAACTGGTGTGACTCTCAACGGTTCTGTGGTAAATACAACGGAGAATTGGTAACTGGTCAAAATGCCATCAATCTCAACAACAAGAACTTAGGAGTTGGTCATTACTACATCGGTCTGACCGACACTCTCCATGAGAGAGGATCAAATCGCGATGGTTGGAGATGGACGGACGGCAGCGTCACTCCGAGCTCAATACTTTTACACTGGAAAACCGGGGAGCCTGGGAACAATGGAAAGCATCCAGATTATGTGTTTCAGCCATCAAATTCCGGAAAGTTCGGAGACGTCATGAAATTGCGGACAACTGACAGGCAAGCTATCGCAATGTGTCAACAAAGAGAAGGATTGACTTCCACATGGCCAACTCAACGATCCCACCAATTCCGACAAGTGCCATTTCCTGTATTCTCGGACCCCTACGACTACGCAGGGCAAGGAGGATGTACACATGATGTCACAAATGTAAAAAAAGTCAAAGATTGCGCAGTTGAATGCTCGGAAGAAGAGTATGACTGGTGTGTTGCTTTCTATTATCATGCTGGCTCTGGCTTGTGCAAGCTCGTGTTGTACACTGACCAGAGTGTGAATATTGGAGCTGTTGTTGGATGGAAGAAGTTTGTGAGGCAATAGTCATTTAAATCAGAGCTGACATTGTTTTACATGTGATAATTGCTGCAAATCGATTTAGCAGTAAATCAAACACAATAATTGCTGAGGCAATAGGAACTGAATTTGAATCCAATTTTATCATTCCAAATTCCATTTAGTGCGAGATTTGCTGACGTTTTCTTTTTCAATTCACGTATCAGCTTCTTGTTATTTTCATCCAACACCTGTAATACGACAATTCTTATGTTAAACTTGCAGCCGTTTTGGAAGTTGCAGAGTGTCAAAAAAAAGCAAAATTCCATTTGTCTTTGTAGATCCATGTAATTCAGAGCAGGGTGAACCTAATGTTACTTTTCTTCGCTGTGCCACGAGGTATGAACCATGGATAATAATAATAATGAACTTTTTTATCCTCGGAACATTTTAAGAAGAATCCTTTTTACAATATGGCCGAACAACGCTCTCACACGAAAAATTATCAAGTAGCAATAACGAAGATAGGAAGATCAGTTGGTGGTGAACAATGAAACAGATAATGAAAGCTAACTCGTTACAAATTTGAAATTGTGATCATCACCCCTTATCAATGATATCATTAATGAGAGATGGAAAGCATTCCGTAGACGGTATTTTTATACTTATAATCATTTGAAAAAAATCACTGTGAAATCTCTAAGCAAAAATTGCATGATCCTTTCTGAGAGCTGTGTTTAAGTACGTTGAAGATGAGACTTTATGCATGCTTATTTTCACATGAAAAATGAATGATCCAATATTTGCGGAGCATCAAAATCTCATCAATGGGTCTGATCAAATGAAGTTAACGATCAATGCTTCTAAATACATGGGCACTTTTGATCCCCTAGCGAATTTTCACGGCAATCTGAATTGAATTTCCTAACATTCCCACCGTTAACTCCCTTGACTTATTCAGACTTCGCTTTAATTCTCAATTCACTTAGTCTGACCACATTTATAAAATAGTTCAGTCTGCTCAAAGCGCATGTACGTTATTCGTGTTCTCAAGCCGTGTATCTTAAAAAGTGATCTTCTAGCTGTATTTAAAACTTTTATGCACTCTGTCTTTGAGAACTTTTGCCATTGTTTGCTGGGTATTCATGTGTGCTGATGCTGCACGTATTGAACGCAGATTTCACCGCATCATTGGGAAAGTGATTTTGCAATGCATTAAGCAAGACTTGTCTGCAGCAGCTGGTTATCTACAATTGTGCTGTTGATAGACTGCTGGAATCGAACACGCAATTCACTCTCTTAGATAAGGATTTCAAGACAATGATGCGGAAGGAATGTTGCTAACCGATGCACTTGATGCGTTTAACTCACTGAACCGGCAACTTGCTCTGCAAAATATCAAAGTGATATTCCCATCACTATCAACAGCCCTTAAAAATCCCTACAAATCGGCGAATCCGCCGTTTGTTGGATCAAAGACGACGGCTGAAAGAAGGTACCACTCAGGGAGATCCCTTAGTCATGGAGTAAGTATGAATAGGTAGAGCGTCGACTCAAACTGTATACAGTGAAATTTTTTATATCAGAAGATTCAGTTTTTTACGGAGATTGCGTTTCTGCGGTCCAAAAAAATTATTTGAGCAGTTTTTAAAAAGCTAAATTTTTGCAAATTTGTATACTACCGACATGACGCTCCTTTATAAGTAGTATGAAACAAGCTGATATCAAGGATATCAAAAGGAATGAATATTTGCCAATAAGCATATTAATAATGCGGAAACTAAGCTGATTATCAATGAAATTTCACAAGCCCAATCACTGCAAGTCTTCAAGGAAAAGTTGAGAACTTATTGAAAGCTTCTTGGCTAATATGTTAAGTTTTTAATTCAATTTTCATTGGCATTACTTCATGATTCACTATATTAATGCTTCATTTCTTGAATCCGAATAGTGATGTGAACCCATTTACATCTTCTAAAGTTAATTGAAATCATTATCTTTGATTATGTTATTTTGCTCTACCAGTGGCAGGTTCCTTGTGATATGACCACGCTTAACAAAATGCACTCTTGAGGTTTAGCATGAAAGTAGCAACCCAACAAATTGCTAACTTAACAAACATTACCCCTCCTAGGCCGTCATGACACGAAGGATCTGTAAAAATACAATTATTCCTACTGCATTGCTATCATGAAGTCAATTCCGTGGTAATTTCTTCAAAACTTCAAAAATTTGCTCATCTCACATTTGGTAGCAATGCACTACTGTATTCACCTCAAGTTCATTTAATAAAATCGAAAGTGCATACGCATTGGGGATTTAATATATGCGGAGTTACCATTCTACCTAATATATTTACTCTATGCCCTTAGCCATGGCTGTGTATGGGATAGTTGTTCTTCCTTTGATTTACAAGCTTAAGAAAATGAATTCTGACATCCTCCAGAGATGGTATGCGGATGATGCGTCAGCAGTGGGAAAGTTAAACAGCTTTAAACATTAGTAGGATTTCGGGAACAGCAATGATTGCTTTCTCAATGATGCCAAATGCCATTTAGTTGTTAAAGAGGAATTCAAACAGATGGCTGCAGACATATTCCATGACATAGAAATTAAAATTGTTGCTGGTCACACAGTTTTGGGATAGGTAATTGAATCCGACGAAGTGCGTGATGAAATACTGGCCAAAAAATTTTGGAGGCTTTATGAAATGATTGAACGACTCAGGTTTTAAAATCAGTGATCAACCAGGTTATTGTAGTTCTGTTCGCCGATTACTCCCCAAGTTTTACTACCTTGCAAGAACAATACCAGAATTTGCTTCTAAAGTGACGCTATACTTGACAACCAGATCTCAAGAAGTTTCATTCCAGCTATCACAGGAAAAGAGCCACTAGGTGAAATTGAAAGTGATCTAATTGCATTTCCAATGAGAGAGGGAGGTCTTGATATCAGAAAGTTACATGACCTGAATATGAAAATTCAGTCCGACTTAGTTCTCCTCTACAACAAGATGATGTGTTATCTGAATAAAATGGTCATCAACTTGAAATCAAGTCGGTGATGAGATTAGAAAGAAGAAGAAGCAAGCAGAAATCGCTGAAGAAATGCATAATAGACTCAATGAGAATACAAAATAACTCAGAACTCACAAAGAACTACATCTCACAAAACTGGTGCGTCATTGTGGTTACTGGTTCTTCCTTCATGTGATATTATAAGACTTTAATGGATATCACAGTTTTCTTTCCACATAACGCCTCAACACCTAAGCACCCATCAAGAGCTTGTGCCCTTCATGAAAAGGAAAAGCGTCGGCAGTATGAAGAAAGGGTACGCAAAGTACACGTAGAGCATGCCAGGTTTCTGCCAATTATTTTTTCTTCTTCTGGTGGATGTGGGTCCGCAGCGAGAAAACGCATCAGCTTCACGTTGGCACGGGCCATGGACGTGTGGCTCAGGCGATGCCACATGAACTTGAGTGAGGAGGATGCTTTTTTTGAACTTGAGTTTCACTTTCACTTGTTTTTTTATCATACTTTGTAGAATGTGCTTTAAGCGATAGTACGTTTTTTGTTATTTATTCAATTTAAGTAAATGTAGCTGAAGTTTAAAAAAAATTAACGGTAATTTTTGTCGCTGATCTCTTTGCTATATTCTTCCTCGATACATTTCCATGTGCAACTTTGATTTATCTTTTGATATTCATTTTACGGAATAGATACGCATATTATTCTAATATCTTACTAAAGGATCTTGTAATATATCGGCCACATGGGCAAGAGTGGCAGAATGTCGGCATGTCTCTGTTCCTATTTACAAGTCTGTTTTATATAAAATATTCTGTCTCGACAATTGTACCGAAAAGACGTCAATGAACTCATTGCATAGCATGTTGCCTTATTATCATCCCAGAATCTATACCAGATTGAAAGCATTTAATTTTTGTCTGTGGAAGTTCAAGACAGACAGAAGCGGGTAGACAAGATCCTATTTCGAAATTGGAGAACGACTTAACTTTGGACGAAGATACGTTTTGGGCCTTAGCAACAAACATGTCGCATACTTTCTGCGGTGGCGATGAACTATCAGTGGGAGACACAATCAATGAGAAGCGGATAATGTACTGGCATGTTTCCGCAAATGTTTGCAGGCAACTACGAAAGCTATCGATGAGGAAAGCATATGGATATGAGTGAATACCAGCATAAGTGTATAAAGAGGTTGCAGAGTATATTTCTGAACCACTCTCAAAAATAATATGCATTTTTCCTTCAAGGAGCGACGACTTCCATTGTCTTGAAAAGTATGCCGTTCGGCAAATGAACAGGTTCGAGAGATATTCATCCACTACCATGGCGCTCACACAGGTGATGGAGACAGCAACAAAAATTTTCGATGAAAGGAAGTACTTAGGTTGTAGTATAATCAGTCGTAATTTGTCTCTTGCTCTTGACCTTGTCAGTTACCACAAGTCTTAGAGTAAGCTGATGAATTTCTGATCGGGTTTGGTTCTCTGAATTTAATCATGCTTCTTAATTAAACAGGTTGACTGTCGCGAAATCGAGATGCCCTTTTGCAAGATTGCTTGTGGACATCAATATTGGCGCCCCTCATGGCTCTATAATAGAATTTTTTTTCTACTTTTTGTGAATGACATTCAAAGGCATATATAATAGCTCAGTAACTATTTTAAAATGCGCAGATGAAATAGCATTGACAATACCATTATGTGATCACGATTCCGACTGCTTTAAAGTGGCAAAATATTGAGACATAGCATATGAAAAATTGGTATTTAAACAATCTTCTGCATTTGAAAAACAGCTAAATGCCATGACAGTGTCTCATCAACCGGTGGTTTGACGCTTCAAGTTTGATGTAAAATTATTTTGCTGTGTATATAGTAGGCCGCAAAATGATGAATTGAACTAGAATGACCATGTAAAAAGTACAAAAGTCAGTCTGTCAGCGCATAGATGTTATTCGCAAATAAAAGCCTTCACTATCTGTCGATTAATTGCATGGCGTGCATCTGTCGTTAAAATCAATCGATCCGCTCTTGACTATGCATCCCTATTAATAAAGGTATTATTAAGTGAAACAGTGACATATTAATCAGCAAAAACAGAGGAGCGCATCATCTTATCTATCCAAGAATATCTAATTTATGTAAACGTGCGCCAATGTACCACAATGTCGATTGAAGAACGAAGGATATAATAAAAAAGCTTATTATCTAAGCCTTCATGAAAAAATCAGAGCAAAATCCTGAAACCCTCTGAGAGACCACCTGCCGCATTAGCTACCGATCACGGATGACTATTCCATTTGTGAGACCTGAAAAGTGTGCGAGATCGGTTTTCATTTCATCACTCGCTTATTCTCTGAAGTCCGCTAGCTTATCCTTGTATTGCCTCTAATTGTCAACCGAAGATTGCATTTATCTGTTCTGATATAGTTTCGATTTTCATCAGGACATGAGTTTACTTAATGTCCTGAACTAAACGCTTTTCCACTTTCTACAGTGGTGGATGGAGCGCTTAGCATAATAAGGTTTGAACCAAAGTTTGTACCCGGTTTTCTCGAATTTCCTTATGAGATTTAATAACGCTGCTGGAGTGCAATGATTCTGGGGTCTGTCATGTTCAGTGTTAAACCTGCGCATTGCAGCAGAGGCACTGTTGTTCGAAGAACAATAACACCTAACAAGTGCGACGCGGGTATCGGTGTCCATGCTGTTTCGTCCCCAGCCGAAGGTCATCAATTATTCAAAAATTGTTAACTTCTCTATCTCTAAATGTTGAGCTTTTTGAATCAATTTCATAGTTATTTCAGGATTCAAATATTTACTTGAGTTTGAAATCTTTGCATCCACTATTTGTTCCAAGCTATTGATTGATGCTGCATTTGAACACATTGCAGTCGCTCTATCTTCCACCGTCCTTATTCCTAGTTATCGAATAATACAGGAATGAGACGTATTGAATTAATTGAATGTAACATACCTTTAAGAAGTCGAATAAAGACAAACCTGATATGTGATAAAACCCCATGATGTGCAGTTTCTACTGTGAAGCTTTCAGACTAATCGGTATAGCCTAATAGGAGAGCTACCATCCACAATTAAAGTTTTTAGCGACTTTTGGGACACGCTGTATATAAGAGAAATATGAAATTAATGGTATATCAATGGTAATCACTTGATATGTTTAAGCATATTGGCCTGCAGCTTTAGATCTTCAGCGACTGTCTTCAAATAGAAAATAATAGAACAGCTCTTTTGCAATAATGCGACTGATGAATGATCACTCACCGTAACCAAGCAATATATTCAATGATGCAGACATCTCCGAATAAACATATCGCTTCAAATTCTGCCACCTCACTCACGCTGTCTCGCCTATTGCAATGCATCTAGGTAATAAATCTAGAACTAATAGACCATATCTACATGTCCCTGACCCATAGATTTATATCTAGTAGCATTAGAATCTTTGATGAAAAGGCCATTGTTGATTTTATGTTCAATAGATCAGAAACCTAAGTTAGACTTTAATATTTTATAGAAATCTTTTCTACACTGGGAATGGAATTGCTAATGAGTGGGAGTAGTACAAAGTAAAAACTGGTATTTTGACGAATGACGAAATATTTCAAATTTTCGGGATCCTGGAATTTCATTAAAAAGATCCCAGGATTCAGTGCCGAAAATGTTCAACGGGATTCCGCAACTGCTATTTCTTGTAAGTGATGGCACTAGTCTAAAACAGCAAACTGCATAAATTTGCACCCATTATTACTAAACAGAATTCCTCAAGCGTTCCTTACTCTCATCTATCATTTATTTTTGTGGGCTTCCAATGATATGGATTAAATTCCTCCAGGGTCCACGTCTTCGTGGTATGAATTTTATATAGAATCTTAATTTTGGCTTAATAAAAATATAGAGAACAGAATCTAAATAACTGATTTTTAGATATTTTAGAAAAACTCTAATTTGATCGAATTTTGATTACAAACTTATTAAAAATTGCTAGTCATGACTCCAAATGATTGCTCGTACTATGATGCTGCCTGAGTGCAAAATATTGATAAGATTGATTTGCGAAATGATGCACTAAAGTCTAAGCACCTTCAACTGTGACTACAAAAATTAAAAAAGGCCTAAGTATTTAAAATGATTGAGGAGAAATACAGAAAAATAGTTGGCCTACGTAAAGATGCAAATATCAAAATCTCAAGCAACTAGTGGTATTCAGATTTCCAAGAATGTGTTTGATGTCCAAGTTATCATAATTGTGGACTTCAGCGAGTATTTATAAAATGCTGTATTATTTTTTAGAGTTTCGATGTACTAAATTTACTCAAAAGTAAGCTATCAAATAAAGTGTTTATGAAAGTGATCTCAGGAAAATTTATACCATAGTTGATCTTCCAACAAGCCAAATGGAGAGATTTTAATAAGTTCAAAAATACGTTTTTACCTAAAGTAGCAAAAGACACGGTGGTATCTTTCCAAAATTCCACAGTATTTTGCACACTGGTCTGGCATATCTTGAGATGTTTATAAATTGATAAATCCCTAGATTAAAGATGCTCACTTTTTCCGGAATGTAGTTTTCTTCACCTTTCGCCGCTCAAGACTACCGAATCTGTAAGCAACTGCAACTACTGTTTTAGAACCGCGCGTGGTGTGTGTGTCAGATTCGCCTTTACGGATTCTCATTGGACGCATAAAACACACGTCAGCGCGTGTTACAAATTGAGGAAGCACTTGTGCCGAATCTGCATTCAACTGCACCTGCGATGGCCAAAGCGAAGATAAACGACCAAGACAAACGTCGACTAATGAGGGCTTTTGAAAACGATGAAAATTTTTAATAAGAATATGTAATGAGTTTCTAGAAACAGTAAACAATTCCCTAGATTCAAATGAAATGACTTACATGATTATGGATAATGATCCATGCCATCGGAATGCACGGTTGTTCATAACAGCTGGTGAAAATTCATAGCATGTGGTGAAATTTTTTCCTTCCAATTCCTCATTTCTCAATCCCACCGAGAACGCGTTTTTCGCACGGAAGTGGGCAATAAAAAAACAGCCTGTCTTCACAAGAAATTCAGGAAAGGTTGAATAAAGAAGGCGGGCAAGAGTCGAAATCTGCTACAAGAAGGCGAAGTCTATGTAGCTGAAATTGGTACAGAAGCAATCGCAGAAATAACTCCAGAGAAATGTGCTGGTTGACATCGTCATTCTGTGACTTACATTTCCAAATGTCAATGTCTAGAAGACATTTCGTATCAGCAAAATATTCATCTTGTAGTTGTATGACGTCAACAATATGTTTTAATATTCGATAGATTTGATCATTGCTTGCTTTTCATAAAATTTGATTCAAATTCAATTGAGGTCACATCTCATTCGTAATGTCTTGCTGATGAAGTAATTTGCAGGTGCTTGATTACGTAATTAATATTGATGAAATTGGTTTTACTTTTCTACTAGTTCTTGGTCTGTTAGGTATAAAGCTATGTCAACATTCTGTTTGTCCATTAGAGTTGCAATTGGATGCAGATTCGGTGCAGCCTGTTGACGATTCCCCTATTTTTTTTATTGGTTTAGATCAGTAGCGAGACCGCTACAAAAGGCTGTGATAAGGCAGTCCTCCACTATATGAAATGATATGTCGGAAATGCAAGGAATGCTACGCCGTACGCACAATGTGAAAACTACAACAGAATTACCGAATATCTTAAATTTGAAGAACATCTGCGAATATCTGCTTTCCCTAAAGCAAATATTGCTGTTGATTACATGCCATCATTTTCTTCCAGTGAAATGAAAGTGTTAGGTGCAATTTACACTCCTGATCTCAAATGGGATACCTTTGTAAATAGTTTGTGCGCCAAGGCAAGTAAAAACATGAATAGTCCTGTAGTGTTATGGCTACTGACAATGAAGTATATGGTTTAGATTTGAGCAGAAGCAAAATATAGTCGCTTTGTTAGTAGATTTTGGTTCAAACTAAGAGCTTGCAGTAACCGGTTTCGGTAACAACAAAGAGATAGATTCAATTGCGTGTGGGTTAGACGCAATCCTATTCCAGCCATCGAAGTGACATAGATATTCGCGTATTGCAGAAGTAGCTCGTAGATCGGTGAACCCACGAACCTCTGTGGTCAGATTGCAGACAGGACTGTCAATTGAAACGTACATTACATATCATTGACTCAATTATTCTTAGTGATAAATTCATCAAATAGAAATATTTTTTAGACGGATCGACTCTCCACGATCTAAATTTATTGATTGTGTACGTTGAATGTGGCTTCAATGTTATATAGAGCTGATCATAAAAAAACTGACCAACTAAACTGCGCTGAAGTTCAATCGATTCTCATGCCTACTAATCGTGTCGCACAACAACGTGCCAAACATAATTTGAGAACTTGTATTCTCAGCTTTAAGTGAGCTGTGATAGACTTGCATTCGTTGCTGCATTTGCTGAGCAGCGCTCAAAACGTGAAAATCGCACAATTTACAAATTGCAATTTTTCTATAAGAAAGCATGTGAATATGATAATGAATCAGGTACGAGGAAAACGAGCATTTTCTGAGCTGTCTTTTGATATACTGGTCATCAAAATCAGTGAACTAGGAAAATATTGGTGACATCGTGAAATTACCATAAAGTCATAAGTCTTTTGACTAAAAATGTTATATTCTCACTTTTTCATCAAAAATTTTCATGTTTAGTATATTCAGAATCCTTGCGATGTAAGGAATGCGAAGATGCAAGTTTTATTCAAATAAGTTTAATAGCTCTTTTACAAGCATTTTTTCTCATAACCGCTAAGGTAAACAAACAACATGTAAGTGAACGACGGTTCAAAACAAAACAAAACAACCAGCGAAGGCATGTCTTTGTTCTCTAACTACAGATTGTTTACCTTGATTGTCAGTGCACTTACAATCAAATAGGTTGAACCAAAGATATTTAATACTTGTTTATCTATTGGGCTAGATGAGACATAGACCTATCAGGTGTGGCACAGTTTCGGTACTAACGGTTGAGGGCAAAAGAAGCATTGGGGCGATATTGCTATTTTGTTGGCTGTACGATGTGCAATGCGACAAAAAGCCTTAGGAATAGCATTTTATATAAAGCCCTAAGTCACTGATATTGTATACTAAGTTTAAAGATTTTTCATTCGATGGTTTCTCTGAACATATTTTTTTAAGATGACAGGTTGTACTATTATATACAGCATTTTATGCAGTGGCATCAATATCAGTGAAGACGGATGGTGATTGAATGATAACCACACACAGCCCTGTGTAGAATTGATAATTATGATCAACTACAGAGATAATGTGAATACTACACTAAGGATTTGGCTATTAATAAGGCTCACCCATGACAACAACTCTCTGAGCTATTCACCAGGCTGAAACCATATGATTTATATATTGATCAATGTATTGCAAATCTACACAGTGCATTTTGGGACCAACATTCCAGTGGGATCGATCATCGCAAATCAGTCATCTTACATTGTATGATGGTACATGTTATTTTTTATTTTATTTAAACCTTTTACTGGTCAATTTATTGTAAATTTTCTTTTGTCTCATTTTTGCTTTTATGTTGTATCATATCATTTCTTACCGTAAAATCATGCTCACACGTTAGATTAATACCAGACTTGGCAATCGCTTCTTGCGAGTGATTGGGCTGGGCTGGAGCAAGAAAACAACCTATTTGCAATATCACAAGTAAAAATTAAGTCATGAACTCATCCAATCTCAGAAAACCCTCCCCAAATTTTTTTTGTTAAATGTTTTTTTGTTTCTTGCCTGTCGCTATGATTGAATAGCGTGGACATGTTCGTACAATGCATGATGTGTCAGGTAAAACTTGGGATTGAGATGTTGCCAAACGTGAGATCATAGTTGCAGATTAAATATATTATTTGTTGCAGACACAGGTTACTTTGCAATTTCAGCTAGAAATAAATAGGCCTACCCAATTTGCCGAAAAAATAATGCACGAACTTAACCGAAGAAATCACGGTCCTACAAGTAGAGCAAATAAAAGTTCGATTCCAAATTAAACTAACAGTGATAAGAGGGACAGATCTTACAATCGTTTGAGGATTTTGCTCTCATTCTAATTTTTCTGTGGTTATGACTCAAAACACCAAAGAGAAAAAATAATAATACGATAATGATAATACAAATCACACCTTTTTCAATATTGTCTGCTCTCGTACTCTAGCGGTCTGAATCTCTTCTTTTTTTGCGTGAGGTAGACTATATGAGCACACCCTTATATGGACCTGGCGATTGTTTCGGATTCCGGAAGCCAGAAAAAGCGGATCTTCTGATTTCAAGATCGGGCTTCAAGTAGGCCTATTGTCTGTGATCCTTTTTACTATCACGGATGCATGGTTTTAATAGATTAACTGATATTTGCAATCATCTGTTTTCAATTGAGTTACGAGTAACAGGCCTATCTCTAGTCATTTCGATTAGGTTTAAGATTGGTCTACATTGCGCGCACTGATCTTTTGAATTGTGTAGCCGAACTTCTCTAAAGCATCATAAGTTGTCATAAATTGCCATGATTTCATCGATGTTTTATTGATTCTTCATCACAAGTTCCGTAGGCCTGAATAGCTCTGTCGACAGAGCATGCTACTAGTCTGAGAGATACCGACATTTCCTAGCTTCGCGCACGAACTTCTTGCTATTTTCAGTTAGTAGATTATCACCCAACATCAGTAAAATGCAAATTCTTAAGTCACAGATCTAGTCGTCAAGCAAGTGAACAACTGTTGAATATCGAAAAATTACAACAAATATAACAACAAGGTCTTCTCAAGGTCCCTGTCAATCATAGAGTAGGTATGTTAGGTAGAGTGGTAACTCCACATTTATTAAATCTCCAAATGTGCACACTTTCGATTTTATTAAATGAACTCGAGGGGGATATAGTTGGTAATTGTCACCAAATGTGAGATATGCAAATTTCTGCAGTTCTGAAGAAATTGCCACGGAATTGACTGATAAGTGATCATGACTGTAATGCTGAAGGAATGATGTCATTTCACAGATTTTCAGTGTCATGACAGCCTTGGAGATTTAATGTTCGTAAAATCAGCAATTCGATAGGTTCCTATTACTTTCATGCTCAACCTCAAGAGTATTTTCTTAACCGTGATCATGTCACAGGCAACCTGCCACTGACAGAGCGAAATCACGTAATCAAAGACAATGATTTCAATTTACTTTGAATGATGTAAATGGGTCTACACTACATCACCATTCAGTTTCAAGAAATGAACCATGAATTTAGTGATCGAATCATGAAATCATGCCGGTGAAAATTGAATTAAAAACTTGAAATTTCAGTCAAGAAAACATGAATAATATCACGACTTTTTCATGAACTTTCATTATAATACGGATCATGAAATTCCCTTGATAATCAGTTTCATTTCCGCTTAGTTTGGATGCTTATTAGCAAATATATATTCTTTTTGATATCCAACTTGCTTCATACTACTTATATGGGGGCGTCATCTCGGTAGTATATAAATTGGCAAAATTTTTACTTTTTGAAAACTGCTCAAATAATTTTTTGGACTACGGGAACGTGATCTCCGCAAAAAACTGAATCTTTTCATATAAAAATTTTCACTGTATACAGATACTTTTTTGAGTCGACACTCTACCTATCTATCCCTACTCCATGATGTCAATCTACACTGAGAGTGAAAGAGTACAACATAAATTGCCAACCTGTTGACTTGACACCGCTTAAGATGGTAGGAGATCTATTGTACCGCATCACTGAAGATTGAATTGGATGTACAACAGACGGATGTTTGTGGACATGGTGCATAGCCTACTGCATGCGTTGTTTACTTTTTCAGTTGCTGGTTTCATTATCAGGATTCCAAACAATTTCTTAGCAGGCATACTTAATTGAAGTTTTGAAAAGATAGCGACGGTTGAGCCAAAAAATCGGGGTGAGCGTCTGAACAGCTTAAGGTGCTACGGAAGCATTGACATTAGGCCTACTTTACATTTGTCCTAACGTTGACCTTGTTTAGGCCGCATGATGGCTTGTTGTATGTAGTAGCATGTTTTATGCACAACGTGGCACCAACGGCCTCAACCGCATTCTAACTCGTTTAATCAGTGACGCCATGGTCTTTTAGGTGGCACTCCAGGTGTTAATCCAGGCTAATACAGCAACAGAAACTGGCGCAATTAGATCAGCGATTTGTAGCTTGTCCTAATTATAAGATGATTGATGAATTTGTAATATGATTCCTTGGATTCTGGTTCAATTAATTGCAGTTGTCATATTCTTCTTTAACAAACGTTGTTAGAAAATGAAGGCGGTGCAGCATGTTTTGTAAGCATATGTCAGTAATGTGAAAGGCAGATATTTCGGACATTTGAAGAAGAACATTGATACTCGCATCAGGTTTTTTTAAGACCATCTCAGGCTGCGCTCTGCCGCCTAAAGATTTTATGAAAAGGTGTTTATAAGGCGGTTGTGAGGGGTTTTAGAGATTTTGTCTCGAACCATCAAGTATTCAAATGTATTCGTGAAGCGACAAATGAATCAAATTATTAACAATGCTTAAGCGAAAAGCTTTATCGAAACGATCGAAACAGTCAGCTGCAACTCTTATTCCGAACTCGAGCTCCGAGTAGGTCCGCTTAAAGATTTGAGACCGCCGCAGTCTGTGTATGTATCGGAGCGTAAAATCTCCACTCCGGTGATAAAGGAGGAAGAATTACAAACAATGACTACCCACAGCCGTGCTTCTCTTATCTGCATTACGAACAGCAAATATGGGATCTTCAACTTCCGGCGAGCGAACCACTGTGTGCAAGTTTTATACGGAACGCATTATATATGATAGACTGCATAAGTGTGGCAGAGCATTACATCGGTTTTGCCATGTCAGCTACAGTTTATATATGCACTGTAAATGTTCTTAACCACCAGAGAATAATACTGTTCCTTTTGGTATATGCTTAGGATATTTTCACAATTAGACCTTACAAGCAAGTCTTTTGGGAAGTCTCTTCAAATGACAATTAATATATGGAACGATTGTATGAAACAATTGATATATAGTGAATATATGAAAGTCAAGAATATATGAAACATCAACTAGGCCTTTATATATTAGAAACATTTGTTCTAGCAAAAGTACATGAAACATGATTTACTCTTACACAGGGCAGGAGCTACGAGTACATGCACAATTTTCAGTAAATTCCGTTAATAAGTCAAAAGTTTTGTTGGGTCCGATAATCCGTTCAAAAATCAATAAAAAAAGTGGGCTACAGGTCAGGGTTATCAAGATTTTCTGAATTGTGTGGAGATTCTTGGAAGTTATATTCTAGCTACAATTACGACTCAATTGTTCAAGAAATCAATCGACTGTGTAAAACGCGTATAACTATGATTAAATACTGAAGAAACTTCCATGACTTACGGAAAAAATATGCGATGTCTATTTATTGTGGGAAAAAGTCTTATGAATGATACTACTTACTTGCTTTAGTAAGTAGCTAATTAGAAGTCAAATTCTCCGTGGAGTCGTAGGCGTGCAAGAGTTCGTTTAACGTCAGCTGATCAAATGTGTTCTATCGAGAACAATGGTAATGTTGTCTATTTCCTATGTAGCCCCTATAAAATATCTTTGGGTTGAACTGACATCAAATAGACATGCAATGATAGAATCAATGATGCAAAAACCAATAGGAAGAATCAATGATCCAACGGCCAAAATAGTAGAACATCGTCAGCAAAACGTACCTAAAAGGAAGGAAGGCCACACCGGTTGACTTTTCAAGATTTTTTGAGTTGGTCAGCAGTTTGAGGCCTGGTATCAAATTTTTTTTTGAGGAAGAACAGGATGGTAGAATATAATTTCTCGACCTCCTCTTCGACCGCAACGATGGATTGGAATTTTCGGTTTATCGAAAGCCGACTCGTACGAACATATGATCTTCGAATCATCCGAATTCGTCATTCAAATCTGTTATCAAGTCCCTGTATTTGCTCAATTGGCACTATCTCCCAAAAAAGAGGCTAGTCGACGCAACGCTCTAACGAAACGGCTCCGACAGGGCGGAGATCATGGTTGCTGGTTGGATGAGTCACAGGAATGATTCTAATGAGCGAGAGGCCCCTTCACGGCGTGTGACTTTGCCTTAGTGTACACCTAAGTGTGTTTCACGACGGACAATCATTGATTCTATCATTTCATGCCTATTTGATGTCTATTCAACCTGTTTGTGTCCGAATTCACGTTTTAGTTTCTCTGAAGATGATGCGCAGAGCGCACCGAAAGTGCTCAGAATAATTGGATTTGTTTTTTTCTTGCCAACATCGAGCCTCAGGGATTTCCTATAACATAAGCAATAGTGTGAAGTTATCTGTAGACCCAAACAGACAGACAATAGCAACCATTCATCTTCATCGAGGTCTAATTCTGTTGTGAAAGCGCGGTAAGAGAGCATAGTTTAAAGGCTGGTGCCACAGAATTAGACAGGTCGTCTCTTCATCCGTTTGAGTAGAAGGGAAGCATTGGAACATGTAACGTAAATGAAATGGCACACGCTCCTGACTAATTACCATAGCAATCGAACAATGAGCAGCCAGTTCAACATTAAACACGCCAAGTTGTGCAAAATTCAGTGACTGCTATCAACCGGATCACACAGCAAAGAGACACAGTCAATGTCAAGTTCTACAGAGAAGTTTGTGAACGTTTTCTTCATGCGCCTGCTAACTTTTTTTAAAATAATCGGATGGCTCAACATTATCGAGAAAACTTTTGCGCAATGATCTGAATTCTTCTAATCTGAAGGAGTCGTGGCGATCGGAGCATTTTGAAAGAATTCACATCAATCCGCAAGCGACGCACGACTATTTTTCCTATCTCTGTAAGGTATTAAAATTTTCTTTTTGCCCACTTAGTAAGTTCCTGCATGTGCCATCTGTTTGAATCAGTTTGCACTTCTAGCAAAGTGATACGATTAAACAATCTCATTCTGTGGCTGGTGCACACCAGCTTCACTTCGCAGTTCATTGCATCAATACCATGCGAACTGTAACGTTGACAGAATGCATTTGCAGTTCTGCGATCGCAAATGAATTGAATAAACGATGAAGTTCGATCTGCAGTGTGTTATATCGATTTGCAAACAGACGACGAATTGCGAACTACATACAGCTATGTACATCGTCCGGGCTAATTCATCATTTCTATTGTAATCCGATTCTTCATTAAATGCTATTGCTCTGTGCAAACAGTGTCCGAATAAGTACTCGTCACTGCATTCTATTTCGCGCATGAAAAAGTTGAACACTGCTTCGACGGATGCTCTGTATTAAAAGACGCGCTTGACGTTTCAGCTAACAGCCTTACGCCTCAGCCACACTGACAGCAAAACAAACACGAGCGTCCCGAACAAATGCATGTCAGCAAGCTACAGTCCGTTTCATAAAAAGTGGATCATCCTAAAATTTGACTAAAAAAAATAAAAATAAAAGTACAGAAGCAATTTTTCATTTCATTTCCCTAATATAAATATATATAAATGTCCTTAATTATATCTGATAAGCTATAATGACAAACGTAAGGCTTAAGCTAATAATATTACCCTTACCCTAAACCCTTATAGTTTTTGACATTTTCAAATTCGTATGATTCGATGATATCGTTGATTTTTGATGATTTTTGAAACTTTCTAACTCTCTTTACTCTCTTTTTAAGTTGTGTGTAAGTGTTATACTCGTAGAACGCAGAGCAGTGAACGTTTTACGCTACTCTATACATTTCACTCCATACATTTTCAGTGGGGATTCAGATCAGGGCGAACAGATAAGCAAGAGTTGACTGCTGTAGCTTTGCGATAATGTGACGTTCAGACGTCTGTACCTTGCTGAATGTGAATGTTCTAGAGCAGGGCCATTGGTCCAATGCCCCCCTAATCGCAGTAGAAGGTCGACCACCTTCTCGGAATCACAATCGGTCAAATTTTATCAGATTTCCTGATGCCTTTCTATTCCGACATCTCAATCGATCAAATGGACGGACAGATCAGACAGATCATGCCTCCTCAGCCGCCTTTTGACTGGTGATTGATACGCCTGCGACAATGCGACTGTATGCACACTGCGACGTCTCGATGTATGCTGACCTGATAATTCCTCTACTCTTGAAATGCTTCTACTTAGTTTAAATCGACTCAATAAGTAGATAACAATATAACGAAAATAATCTATTAATTTCAGAGTACTTATGCTTAGTCCAGTTAACGAGAGGGATCAAAATTCGGCATAAATCTCAAAATTGATAAGCAATAACGGACCTCCTTTTTGCGTGGACGGCCAGCTTCCGAAAAGCGACAGAGTCGAAAATCATTATTATAAGGCTGAATCACATTTTTGTACTGGGACGCGCTTGCGCTTGCTTCTACATCGCAAAACTTGTCTTCTGTTCTTGTGAGGCTCCTCACTCTACCTTCATATCTCGATCTCGTTATTTGTGCGTTCAATACACATTGTATCAACCGTTTAAGATTTCAAAAGAATCAGGAGTGCTGCAACACCAATCTCACACACCACACACATACTGTACAACATGAAGTCCAGTGAAATCCATACATACACAGATGCAGTTGAATTATTGTTGATGATATTAATAACAAATTTGGCTCTGATTGACCGATTTATGAACATGATTGATTTTGTTTTGCATTTTTGGCTTGTAGAACAAAGCTCATGGAACATAAGGAAACAAATGAAATTTTTTAACTAGAGTTTAATAATTTTGTGTATATCAATGCTAAAAGAAGATCACATATTGCTTAACAAATTTCATAGAACAGAAAACCAACTTCAATATTTCCGCGTGTTGAACCCAACATGATTATAAGCACAAATTTAAAACAAACCAAATAAATTTCACAGAAATTCGTTCAATAATGTTTAGACAAAGTTTCAGATGAAGTTAAGGTGATGTTTAAGGGTGATCCATTTTTTATGAAACAATCTGTATTAATCGCTCTGGTTTGCTTTGCTCGCTGTGTGGCAGTCTACAACTGCTGCAATGGTGTCTTATTATTTGCTCCAAAACGTGCTCGGAAACGCCTGGAAGTTCAACAGTCGCAAACATGCATTGTAGAAAAATCCACATACCGTGTATCAGATAGTTATGCATGCAAACATATATCAAAAGCTTGTCTTTTAATACAGAGTATCAATCGAAGAATTGCGCGGTTTTTTTGCACCTGGGCTTTCGGGTGCGTGGAGTAAACCTTTTGTCTCACCGCACTCTTTTTAATCGGATCCTTTTATCTGTTTGGGTAAGCTGACAAACAAATCCCCAGCGGAAGTTCGATGATTTTCACAGATATCTAATTTCCACCCAAGAACATGCCTCAAAATCTGCAGCATTTACGACTAAGTTGAATTCTCTACGGATCTGCTCTATTTAGTAAAGCAGCAGATAGAATGCTCTCTTATTGAATGCAAATCGGTTATAACATTTTTTTAAATTTTGTTTTATGGGGTACGCCAGTGGCGTGGGTCCGCCACTGCTCATTCGTCCAAGGTGTTAAAGGACCCGAAACGGGACGAAAGCAGTTGGTCATCTTGCTGATGAGCCCCTTGTATATATTCTTGCATATACTTGTTTTAATGTAGTTTTGTCCAGTTTTATTTTTATATTTTCGTTCTTGTCTTTATGAACTTTTGAGAATCCGTATGTCCAGCCCAGTGAACACTTAATGAGTCCTTTTCAGGACTATCCTGCATTTTTTATAAACAAATAATTTTTATTTTTTATTATATGTGTTATCCGCACGCTAGCGGACTTCAGTTGCGATCTTATTCACATACTTCGTTCAAATTACAGGTATGAGCAAATATTTGAACTTACATTAGGAGCTTCATCAGTTGGCTT
Organism: Prostheceraeus crozeri; assembly: GCA_907163375.1. Lineage (NCBI taxonomy): Eukaryota > Metazoa > Platyhelminthes > Polycladida > Euryleptidae > Prostheceraeus > Prostheceraeus crozeri. Next base: position 67,420 of record CAJQUW010000805.1, read on the forward strand.
GAGCGGATAACTTCAACCTCTCCATTGCTTACTTTTATCGTCAATTGTTTAAAATCGTTTGCTGGAATAAAGTCCATGATCTTCTTACACCGTCCCTCAAAGTTCTTATAATCTGTGTAATATTTTACCATTGGGTGAAGTTGACTAATAACAGAGTACAAGTTTCCTTTTGGCATCAATTCACATAACAAAAAAGCGGCGTCAGGTTTATCCAAATTTCCAGTCTCGATCCAAGATGCTTTCAGGGTAACAACATGATCAGACTCTAGACTCAGCATGGCATCTTTCTCAATTGCCAGTTTGCTGCAGCTATTTTTCAAGCACCTTCTTATCGGGAAAAGAATCTTTTTCAATGCATAAAAGTTTGATGGTCTACTTTTCTGGTTTACTAAGGTGACGTGACCAAAACCTCCTCGTCCCAAAAATCCGATGTCGACGAAATGTCGAGACGACTCCATAAATTTCACATTTCTTTCGCCTCTTATTCTCATCCTTTGCAATTGTTCATTTTGATGATAGCACTCCTTGTTTAAAGATTCACGTAGACTGTTTACAACAACGAAATGGGATGATACACATAATGTAAATCGATCCCGAAAGCATTCTAGGCATTTGAATGTCAAGGACGTGAAAGAGAGACTCATTGAGAAACCTGTGCTTGTATACTCCATTGTCATAAAAATGCTGCTTTCAATTTAAATCACTTTTCTTGTCTGGATGTTTGGCGAAGATTCTCCATTTCGCTGAGTGGAACTAGTGCTCTGTAGACAAATTATGATTCACATTAATAAACAAATAGAAGAATACTGAAGTCAAATTACATTATGAGAAATCAGTAGAAAGTTGCTCTTTTATGTCGAAAAACTCAAAAACTGCGTATACCGGCGCCCTTTCATAATTCTTTTGTCAGACTCTGCATGAGAAAACAAGAATAGATATAAAGAATTTGTGTGACATGATGCAGACAATTCATGGCTTAGAGTTGTTTACAAATTGATATCTAATTTTCCTAGCCAATAGATATCATTGGTTGTAACATGGACTCCATGGTTGTAAGTACGGTATGTATACGGATGTATACGGATATGTATACCATTGACGTTGAAAGAGATATCTTTGGCTGTGGACGGCTAACGCAGAATATTCTGCCAAAAGATTAGGCCAAAGTGTATCCTACTGCAAATCTAGCAAATTAAATTATGACATATTTGCTATAAGTAAACTAACTTGTTGGAAGTCCCTGAACGTGAGCCGGCATATATTTCCTATAAATCATCATCTATAGGAAAAACGATGTATGTAACTTAAAGAAGTTTCATTTTCAGGAAGATAACCACATTCTTAATATTTTTGATTGCAGGTTCACTAACAAATTCATTTAAGTTTTTCATTGCATTCTTGCACATTGTGTTAAATATAGGCTCGTAGCCAGATCTGATCTACAGGGAAGCATGGCCCCAAAGGAGAGGAAGTTGATGTGAACATCATCAACCATGAGAAGACTGCAATCTTGAATTAGTAATGTCTGCATTTGTAGTTTAAATGATTGTTGTTATTTGAATTAATTAATTATGTAATGGAAGATAATAATTATATTATAATAATTATGCAATGCATGATAATGCAAATTCCTGTATACATTGTGTTAGCCTTTTCTTACTATGATCAACTATTGCATATGCTTATGCATGGAATTGCAAATTGCATAATTGTTAGAAATGGTAGGAGAGGACGCCGACATCTTGAAGTGTCAGTAGACATAATAATGCAGATGCTGTAGATTTTCTTAATTAATGCGATTATGACATTTCTGCTATTTCTTCCTGTCATGTTTTGTCGTGATTGATAATGATACACCTGAAGAATTTAGATAGAATGTACTTTGATTTTTCTTTCAGAATGTCTAGCTAAAATCTGGAAATTTCCGACATAAACAAAAAAGATGAGACGCACTGCGATGTAAACGTTCAAAACTCGCTAGATAGTTGTTTCTCTCCTACAACTGATCTGTGCCGACAAAGAATTCCGTTCTCGCCAGCCATCAATCAATTACCTTTTCAATTTGTTCTCACTTTCGACGATTTGATTGATTCGTTTTATTGATTGTATATTGATCGTATAGATAACTGTTTTAGCAGAGGGGGCACAAAAATTAACAGGAGGGGCCTGGCCCCTGGTTAAATATATAAAAAATGAGCTCGGAAGAGACCATGTTCGATTCATGCAAGTTTCATGCCTAGAAATATTTTGGCCTCCTCTTGAGGCTTTCAGTAAAATCAAAAGTATTCCGTAGCTGTCCAGGAGCCAAAGATGGCTCTCGCGATGTCCATGGTATAGGGTACAGGTCAATGTTTCATGAAAATCCATGAAACCGAATCATTCAAATAGAGAGGAAATTATTGCCAACAATTCATTTGTGTCTTAAAAATGAAGATTTTTCTGGTCATTATTTATGAAGCACTTTACTCGCTCATGTCTCACACTTTCCCAACCAAAATGTCAGAAAATATAATCAACCTGCCACAGACATCTATACCATATGGCAACAACGCACAACAGACATTGGGCCTGTTCTACGAATCGTCATTTGTCAAACCTTCATTTCAGCAAATATGACGGATAAATGAAAGCGAATTAAGACGGTTTAATGAACCATCTTAACTGCGTTCTACCAAGTCTTCATTTATCAGTCATTTTTGTCTCTTTCATCTAACTGTCATTTATCTGTGATTAGTTAAAAGGGCGTCATTTATCTGTCATTATAGCTTCGCAGATCTCTGTAATTACTGCTCATGAACAGCTTGACCGAAATTACTATAAGAAGCCTGCACGTGTGTCTGTAGAATCATAAGTCTAATATCATGCCGATGCGCTCTGCACGTTGGCAGACGGACGAACTTAATATTCTGGTAGACTTCTACTCTGAGCACTATGCTGTGCTCTCATGCCAGAGCACAGATTTTCTGTCACCTCAGAGAAAGAAGGTTGCATATGGAAAATTGGTTGATGCAATCAACGCCATCAGCTCCAACGGAAGAGATGTGTCAAATGTGAAGACCAAGTGGTCGAATGAGACTTCTAGAATTAAGAAGGACATTACATACATCCTTCAGACATTTCCAGGCACTTGTTTATCTGACATGATGGATGTCACCAGCCTGAGAGAGATATCCACCCTGGGCAAAAAAACGCAGAGTAATGCACAGTTGCAGGCTGACCAAAAGACTACACAAAAATGTAAACACATGGTTTGGAAACCTATATCGTGCAGTGAAAAGATTCTCGCGCATAAAATCGAAAGGATTTGATCGATCTCGAAATATCCTTTCACGTCGCACAGAGCGTCGTGAGCGTCGTCGTAATAATAGTAGATACATTGCTAGAGTCCTTCTTCTTGTTTCCGATACATGACGGATAAATGTTGGTGCAGACCTTCATTTATATCTTGTCTCTGATCAAACTGAACTGTTCTTAATGACAATGGAATGAAAGATTGATAGAACGCTTATTGATGACAGATTAATGACACTTAAATGCCTTCGAATATGACGATTGCAAGAACAGAACAAATGAAATGACAGTCTAAAGAACTGTCATATTTCTAAATGACGATTCGTAGAACAGGCCCATTGTGGCTTAATTTATCGATCAGTTTAGTTAGTTAACACTGATTCTAAATTATCGACTGTGGGGAATAACAAGACCTATAGAAATCAGATTTTTCGCTTTTCTTTGGCTTAAGTTAGGCCTAGTATACTTAAAAATTGGAGCTGCTTCGAACTTCGGTGTGTTTGATCTAGCACAAGAAGCTATGGGCCAACTAACGTTTAATGTTGCACAAGTTGCAATGCACTTTTTTGTTGTGTATGCTCTGTCAATCTATTGTGAAAATAGCTACCAGTTTGCCAACATATATACAGTTGGCCAAAAGCATGGCTGCGTATTTTCTAACTCTTCTCTTTTTTGAATTTAGAGACACTTCCTGCTCGAGTACAGTCCCAAAGTCCTGATTGCCTTTGGGTAATGCCCTGAAGTTGTCATTTCAGGCTTCACTTTTCAAATATAATGTTTCTTGGAAATGCAATGGTAGGTCCAAATTAGTGAAAACCTGCCGTCGCTAAACTGGGTTTACACTAAGAATGATTTCATTATGTGAAGAAGGGAAATCTCCGGCTGTGTCATAACTTGCAAAAGTCAATCTGGTACGATGACTAGCCGATAAATGCTTTCATCTTGATTACGTACAGATAATTTTTTGAGCTCGACTTTTAGCATTGTAAAATTTGATGCAAATTAGAAGATTTTAAAGTTAACATTTATTATTAGCATTGCGTGTTTCTCGATATCTTTGAAGCAGCTTTAACATTCTAGAGAGACTTTGGTTATTTTTATGGATGCATTTATTCAATTCTTCAGTGATCAATGAAGTACACAGACAGCCTGCATCTCATTCACGATTTGCATATCGAGAGATCATCAAAAGAGAAGTTTTACAGAGCAATTATTTAAATCGATGGTGCATAATTTGCAGAAGAAGCAAGCTTAATGGCTGCAATTTCTTCGTATTTCCATTAAACTTGATGTGTTTGAATGACATTTATTCTTACTACCTCGTAATGCCCTCGCAAGAGAATCGGCGAGACAGTGGAGGATAAGAGAAAGAGAGACAGACACTCTGCCGACTGTCTGTCTTGTCCACAGATCGTCTGAGATTAGGAGAAGTAGCAGCTGACAAGCATTGGGATTTGAGAAGAGGCCAATTTGTTACTAACGTTTCCCCAACCTCAAACGTTATCCAGGGAAGAAGAAACATAATAGGCCACAGTCAATCTTGAGAAGCGAACCGTCATACCAGTCCTGCTTGGCTACATGGATCGACAAAGCCACCAGGTAAAACATACATTGTTGTCTTGCTATGATGGGAGGGTAGTGTAGGTTATCTCTGCCAGGTTTTCAAATATGTGTAGAACCTACAATATTTCATCGATCACCACAAAACGTCTGACACTAGTGGATGAGAACATTTTATCTATGTACATGTGAATTCCAATGCAGATTGAATGACTGCTTAATGAATAAGAGGCATTAGTGTGAAGTGTAGACGATCCCGTATACTCAAGTATCGCCTGGGTGAGGTGTGTCATTCGCACCGACCTATAAAGTGACAATGACCTTGTAAAATCTCAGCCGAAGGGTCCTATGAAATTTTATAATCATTCCAAATGACAATAGCACAAATCGTATAATAATGTTATCTTCCAAGATCTTTCACGGCCTCTCGTCAAGGAAGTGCGGCCGTTATGACAGAATTACAGTACATGCAATCACATCGATACGTGGAAGAGTAGTTGTCACGAATGATGTCACCGGGTACCTCTACACTGCATCACTAATACTAAGAGAAATCCGTTAAGAGACTTTACTTGTAATAGACTATCAAAGCAACTCGATAAACCGCAATATTTTACAAAAAGAGATAAAATAAGATCCTCTACACCTCTACTAAATTACTTTATCTCCTTCTGTAAAATATTGCGGTTTATCGAGTTGCTTTGATAGTCTATTACAAGTAAAGTCTCTTAACGGATTTCTCTTAGTATTAGCGATGCAGTGTAGAGGTACCCGGTGACATCATTCGTGACAACTACTCTTCCATGTATCGTTGTGATTGCATGTACTGTAATTCTGTCATAATGGCGCGCGAGAGACCGCGAAAGATCATGGAAGATAATATTAATATGCGACTTGTGCTATTTTCACTTTTGAAATTCATTGGGCATAAACAATGTTTGATTTCAAATGACAACAGATGAGATGACTGACAAGACAAAGCGGAGTGACAGTTTAGCGCATTGAAAAGCTAGTCATATTCTTCTGATCCGCACATATTACTTAAGCATCAAACTAACACTTTTAAATCAAAGTCCACTTATTCAAATTTTCCATTATGCTTGTGAATAGAAAATAAACTCAGCTGCTCGTGTATCTAAAATCTTAACAAGTTTCAGACAAATTTGAAAGACTAGAGATGGGAATGCCATATTTTTCAAGTAAAATTCTCCTTCGAATAGATCATCAAAACGCGGAAAATGATGACTATTGAAAACTGCTGTGCTGACACTGAAGACACTACCGGATCTTATGATCACCACGGTCACCTCCACTGAACACGTAATGAATGTGTAGAGGAATGTGCATTGTAGATTATGAGTGAATTCATTACTTTTATATGAATACTTGAATATTTAAAGTAGTCATGGAGAGAACATTGCTCATAAGAACTTAAATATTTAAATACTTATCTTACAATATGCCATTTTCACCATGAGTTCATCATTTTCATCAGTAATAATTAAAATACGCAATTGAAAATTTCTAAGAAATTTGTCTGATTTTTGTAAAGCTTATATGTTAGTCATATATTCGCTCCTTTGTTGATGATGTTGCGCATGACTCTCGATTTATCCTGTGAACTGCCATATCGGCTTTGAAATTTCTTTGTCTATTTGATGCGTGCATATTATTTGAACCTTTCAAAATATTTGCGCCATTGTTTTCCTTTTCGAAAAACTGAAAAAAATCATAGTAGAAGTCTCTCCTATGTTAATCAAGTTGCATAAATAAATAGATGTATTTTTAAAAGTTTCCTTGAATGATTGAGGATCTTACATAGATGTATCACTTTCAAAACTATTCTATTGAAAAGTGAGTTCGTGCAGGAGAATATCTGCATCAATGCATACATGTACTATGATGTGTGTCATCAAGGTCCTTTTCCACACTTCGGTTACTAAATATACAGAGAATTTCATTAGTCTCGGAGAAAAGTAGTGGTCCTATCATCTAAATAAAAGGAAATCTAAATTAAAACTTGCATCGATATGATACCCTGTCTATTGGTGCAAGTTTTGGTGCAGATTTATATTATATCATTCAACATGACCATTTTGACAATGAAAACTAATTTACAAGTATTAAAAATTCTACTGCCCATCTAGCTTAGGTTTCAGAAGCATGCTTGCCACTGTATACTTTTAAAAATATATTTACACTTGAGGCGAGAGCGCGTGGACTATTACACAGTTCTCTATTAAGTTAGCATAGTTTGCCTGTCGCGATTTTTGCTCAACTACTGCAATGAATTGTAGCTAGCGCTCACACTAGGGTGTCTATTCCACTCATAGAAATATATTGTTTATCTGAAGTTGACTAGAATGGAAAATGACCGATTCATGACAAAGTAGCGGTTAAAATAGGAACACGAGGCCTTTCGTCCGCTCTAAGTCGTGTGTTCACGCGGAACTGGTGTTAATCACTGGAACATAACTTAATCCACTGGTTGCAGAAATGATTGCTAACTAATAGTAACCTCTAACTAATGCTGAGCTCTAACTACAGAATTTAGAGATCACCTGTAAATCGGCTTGCAGAAACTGTTTACTGGCTGATTGCTAGGTAGCTGGTAGCTAAATATTATAGCTGATTGTTGAAAGTTAGTGAACAGCTCTGTGAGTCACGCATCATAGATATCCGACCTGACATATTTTTCTGCCATTGTTTGGCAGGCGGCTCGGCAAGTTTATTTAAATGAATCACGAATACCGCAATTATAATAACCGTACGTTCTTGACAGATTCATGTAGAATTCGTAAAAGTGTAAGAAATATGACGAAGCGATCGGCAAACTTCTCACAACACGAAATTCGTATTTTGACTGAATTAGTTGCCAATAACCCAATTATCGAGAAGAAATCAAAATTGCAAAGTGTAGAAGATGGAAAAAGAAGAGCGTGGGATGATGTTGTTACCAAATTCAATGCACAGGAGAACGTGCACCCACGTGAACAAAGGCAACTAAAAGTAAGTACTCCTTATCCCTGCATTTCCTTTTCAAATAAATGGTAGTATGTAATGTGCGTACGTACGTATACTTATAATATAGAATCATATTAGTCATTAGGGTCTATGACTTCAATCTTATGTCATGGTTATGTAGCTAATTTGCGCATAGGGGAATAGCGTATAATAATAATAATAATAATAAATTCTTTATTTTTTGAGGATAACATTTCTAGCAGGGCTAATTTACAATGATCCTCCGAATATAGGATGGGACAGCACGATATCTTCGAATCAGAATGCCGTTTCACTTCAACTGTTGCTGTCAATGATCGACTTGATACGCCATCATTCAAGTGATAGAGGTGTATTCATTGCTGTTTATGAAGTTGTAAATTTTTTCAAATGCAGATTTTTTCTCACTTGACTTCCAAGTGGGATTACGACAGCTACCTACTGTGTTTAAGTTGTCGCGGTGATTTTTCTAACAATGTCCTGTATCCTCACAACAACGCTCCAATGGAGCAAATTTATTAGTGGCGTTTAAATTAGGTGTGTTTTGAATAGTGGTTTTCGTATTCGGCCAGATGGCGCCGAATATTCGGTCGAATAGTTTAACCATCATCGAGATCATGTCATGTCTGATATAATCAATTCAGTAGTTATTGTTTTATATTTTCATGTCAGTTGTACATTTTACAATTACATTACAAATATAAATTTGATAATTTGTTGTAAAAAAACGTTGTCATGTCAGAATACAATTAAGGAGTAAATGAAAGGACTAGGTACACTTGTTTTCGGAATTTGGAGCGATCTACGAAAAATCACGATCTCGTCTTCTACAAAAGCGTGGAGAGCAGCTGCTGTTTCTCCACCACAATTTAAGATATAGGAAATAACTGTTGCACGGAATATTTGTTTTTGTTTGTAATACCAGTAATCTTGTTTTAAAGAGACATATATTTTGATCCATGATTCTTTTGACATATATAATAATAAAGATTAAGTTAAATTAAACTAATATAATTTCCATCAGTCTTTATTTTGATCCATTGCTTAAATCGAATTCACTCATTTAATAGAATTGATTTTATCACTATTCATTGAATTAGATATAAATCAAATTGAATTTTAATTGAATATCATTTGATTCTTCGGATTTGAAAGATGCATTAAAATACACAGATAAGAATTAACATTTGTGTAGCCATCACTTATGTTTCCTTTTGCTATTTGTTTTTGTATTTTGTAATATGAATGAAATATGAATATATATATATATATATATATATATATATATATACAGGGTGAGTCAAAAAAAACGTTATTTACCTTTTGTGGGATATCTATTATAAGTTACAATAAAATGCAACAACAGGCGGTTATGAAGCTGTTCCTTGAACAGCTGCTCAGTTATGAACAGCTGCTCCTCACAAGCTGTGGTTACAACAGCGACTCAAACTGAGCACCTTCCTGCTGAATGCAAAGAGAGCAATCCGTCGACAAATGAGAGCATCGTCGAACAAATGCAGGGTTAGATGTGAAAGAAGTAATTTCCTCTCGAATGCAGGCTGTCAGTTCTCCTCTTATTTCTTGCAGTCGCGCATATACTCGGTCTCGTAACGCGCCCCACAGGGAAGAAGTCGCAAACATAAGGGTCTAAGAAACGGTGGCCACTTCAACTGGTTCTGGTTCGACCATCCACCGACCCGTCAGATTTTGATTTTCTCGAGAATTCTTCGACTTGCGGGGCTCCATCCTGTTGATAGATTCTGCTCTGGTTTTCGTTTCGTCGCAAGTAGTTCACTGATGTCGTAACTCAGCACTCCAGTATGGTCTCATCATGGCCCATACAGTGACAAAAGCTTTAGGGTTCTTCGAGTGCTCCAGTGGTGAAGATTGCTTTACAGTTTTTCCACATTCATTAACAACAGAGCTTCGTCGCTCGACTAGTCGGAGAATGGGAGAATTGAGGATGCTGAAGTGAGGAATTTAGGATCGATTGACAGAATTCGAGACGTCGGTCGTGATCGTCATCTGAGAGTTCCTGGACGAGGTTGAGGGTGTATAGGTATGATACTTTTTCTTATGAAGACAGCGAACGACGCTACTTTGCGAGACTCCAAGCGTGTTGCTTATGAGACGCGTAGAAACGTTCGGGTCATCTTCAATTATCGGCTTGATGGAGGTAAAAATATCGTCACCTGTAGCCGTCACTGGACGACCACTTCCATTTTCACGCTTATTCATATCCCCATACGTAAGGAATTTCTTCATCCAACGATCCATGTATTTTCTCCTTGCTTCGGACACATTGTTGAATGTAACCGCCCATGCAACAAGCCTTGCCTTCCTTTCCATCATAGTTTGGCATGAATGAAGCACTAAATGAATACTTGTACATACACTTTTTGAACTTAGAGCATTGATTTGGTGCTTGGATATGGAAAATAAAACCATAGAAATTCAATCAGTCAACTTGAGAAAGAAATCAGAATGACAATTCAGATAGATTTTTCACAAACTTCAAATAACGTTTTTTTTGACTCACCCTGTATATAATATAAATCCATTAATGTATTTTATCACATGATGATCAGTAAACATAATGAAAATCTATCATCTTCCTAATTATAATTATCTCTTACAGTCTGATCATTGGGCCTATAGAATTTGTAAATTTCGATGTTACTTTCAAATAATGTACATATGATGCTAGAGTTACAATTATTATTAATGGAAATTAAATAAATATCAAAAAATGTCATAAAATAAATCATGATCATAAACTAAATCTCGCTATGTATTTATGATATCAAAATGCTCACATTATACATTTTAACTGCTGTCCCATCCTATCCACATTTTTTTAAAGTGTTGAAACTAAACCTTTTACTAAACATCCTGCAGTGTAACAAATGTCTAGAAACCTATAGAACGATGTCTTATTGAACTAAGCACCACCAACTGAAATGAAAAACATAAACTATTATAGGTTTAAAATGTGTTTTCAATTGTCTGGAGATGCTTTTTAAAAAGTGTCCCATCCTGCATCCACTTCCCTTACATTTTCAGAATATGTGGACAAGAACTAAAGCTGGCGCCAAAAATGAGCCAAAAAAAAAGAAGAGAGGAGGCAGAAGTTCAAAACCGGGGGAGGCCTATCCACTAATACAGAAGATAAAACTGGAACAACCAGTTTGGTTGCTGGAGTGTGCCAGGATCAGGGTCCGTTGGAAGGCGTGCATGACAACGACCATGTAGATTCTTGCGGTAAGCAACCACGTATTATCAAATAATGTTTTCTTTCCTATTTCAGATATTCGTACCTAGGAATTTATCTTGGAGAATCAATATGAGCAATTCATGACATCATAATTTATTGCATATTCAATTTATCATTAGTAGGAGATACACCTGCCGTAATTTGGCACCACATATCCAATATTAAGTAGAACATTTTTATCACGCAACTATTCAGTATATTCAGCACTCTTCCTTTAGAAAATGAATTATCAAGTATTTCTGAAATTTACGGGTATCAGTATGTTATTACACTATATTTCGCTTTCTGTTTCCTTACACAGGGTCAGACGACGAGGTTGACAAACCGACAACCGATCATCCAGATCTTCCAAGCAACAAACGAAATCAACAGCAAGGGAAATCGGCAAAGCGTCTGGCGGAGATATATCACGATAGAAGAATGGAGATGTTGGAAGCAGAACATAAGATCAAGATTGAAATACTTGAGACAGAACTGTAAATGAAACAATCAGAGTGTCAATACAAAGAAAAGGAACATGAGGCAGCCATACAAAACTTGAATGCGCTATACTGGCAAAATTTTGGTGATTGTAGTTAAGCTTCGATTTTCAGACGTTTTTCTACCCCAAAATTTCCGCAAATACAGTCCGTTTCATAAAAAGTGGATCATCCTAAAATTTGACTAAGTAAAACATAAGTATGATACAGAAAGCATTTTTCATGTTATTTCATGTCCCTAATATATTTAAATGTCCTTATATAATCTGATAAGCTATGATACAGTAACGGTTCTTAAGAAGCTAATATTTTGTGGCCCCACCCTTATTGTCAATGACATTACCAATTCGTCTAGGCATTGATTCGATGATATCGTTGATTTTTGACTGATCTAACTTTCTCCACTCTCTTTTTAACAGTGACGTAAGTTGTGATACGCCATCTGTAGGTAGCAGTGAACGACGAACGCTACGTTTTAGAATACTCCATACATTTTCTATGGGATTCAGATCAGGCGAACGAGCTGGCCAAGATAATGTCCTAAGCCCTAATTGAGACTTGCATAAGTTGACTCTACTACTCCTGTGACACGTAGCATTATCATCCATAAATAACCAAGTCGATGGATCACCAAGTTGATCTGTCATTTGGCCAATGTTCATACGTAAAACATTCACATAGCGTTCAGAATTCATGGTTCCTTGCTGTATGTGAAGTTCAGAGCGGCCATTGGTCCAAATGCCAGCCCAAATCAGTAGAGTAGCACCACCTTGTACCCGGGGACGATGTAAATGTCTCGGAATTTCCTGATCAGATTTTATCTATAATCTCAATCGACCATCACTATCCTTCAGACGGACCGATGCCTCTGATGACCAGACAACCCGATCCCATTGATTTCGCCAGTGACAATGACTCATTGCCCATCTGAGACGTCTTTTTGTATGCTGATCTGATAATTCGATCTGAGAGGGCCTCTTACAGCTCTTGAAATTCGACTCAATAAGTCTTCTACGAATAGTGGACTTAGAAATAGACGAGTCTAGTGCAGCCATCTCAGTTAACGAGAGACTTGGATCAACTTTAACAAATCTCAAAATTAGGCGGTCTCTACGTTTGGATGTTTTGCGTGGACGGCCAGAGCCCTCTTTACGAGAGTCGAAAATCATCATTATGCCATCGATGCACATTTGTGTGAGGGACATTTAGTCGCTTGCTTGTAGCTCGCAAAGAAAACCGTAGTTCTACCAAGGCTGACACTTTGCCTTTTGTGAATGCGATCTCGTTATTGTTCATTTGTGCTTTGTATTGTTTTCAACCGGTAAGAGATAGATTTCTAGCTGACAGCAATCAGGAGTGCTGCCAACACCACCGCAACGAAGTCAGGAAGCTATGGAACATGAAGTCCAGTTAATCACATGTAGCAGTTACATTATTGTTGATGAATAATGGTGCTATACTGGCTCTGATTGACCGATTTTCTTCATTTTTGTTTTGCTTGATAGCTTTTGGCTTGTAGAACAACATATTACATAACAAAGGAAACAAATGTAATTTTATAAGAGTGAGGTATGATTTTGTGTAACATTGCTAAATGAAGATCAAATTATCTACTACTTTTTTATCTATAACAGGAAAACAACTCAATATTCATGCATGAAATTTCCAACAATGATATCAGTAAGCACAACTGACATACCTTCCAAATTTCAGAGAAATTCGTTCAAGTTTGGCGGAGTTAGACAAAGTTGAAGTTAAGGCGATGTTTAAGGATGATCCATTTTTTATGAAACAATCTGTAATATAATTAGATTTCACGTGTTGTATCTGTCTCTCATCTCACAGTAAACGGAATATTTTGAACATGATGTAATGAAAATTTTTATGTGGAAACTGATGAAATCAAACATACTATAATCGAATGCAGTTTTGTGGAAAATAGTAGCAACGCCTAAATCAAATGAGAGCTTATAAAATTATGATATTGAGAAACCAAGCACTACGTATTTTACCCGTCTATTAATTCATCAATTGTTCATTACGATTATCAATTTTACTTCGTTTTTTACATTTTTTGCAGCTGACTATTATTAATTGATAGATTCACTTCCAAAGAATCTAGAAAAGCATTTTACATGGAAAATCGTTCTATTTTGTACGCGCTTAGACCTACTAGAGTAATTTAAGTAGGTCAATATAAATATTCATAGATGGTTGAAGACAACTTACACCGTTAACAATTTTAACAATTTAACAATTTTTTATAATTTTTTCCATCTAATGTGTGGGCTTGTATTAAGTGAAAATATTCTGAATAATCTGTCTACGCAAAGTTATGTCCTGAAGCTCCCATCGGCATGGATCCAGATGGACGTCCTGTTCTTCCACCAATACGTCTTCCACATGTGGCACTTTTTCTTCAATTGCGATGTTATGCATAATAGCAGTGGCTACTATTACTTGGCAGCATCTTCTAGGCGAAAATCTTAAGGTTCCAAGGAGGCAGCGAAAACGCGACTTCCAAAGTCCGAATGCCCGCGCTCTATGGTATCTCTGGTTCTGATGTGTGAAGCGTTGTATCGTCTCTCTCCCACAGATGTAGGGTTGAGAATCGGCGTTAAAACATGTGCAGTACACGCATAGCCACTGTCACCCAATAAATATCCCTCGAATTCACCGTCGAGGAAACGACTAGTCTCTCTATCTGTGTATACACAGAGAAGAATTCCTCCAAATTCTGGAGTCATGCGTCGAACCCTTCCAACGAGCTACTAAATTTGTAAATTTGAGGTCATGAGAGCATACTCCCTGAACGTTTATGGACATACAACCTTTTCGATTGCGGTATTCCTCGGACTCAGGCGTTGACGGTTTCTTGATTTTAATATGAGAGCCGTCAAGCGCTCCGACAACACCTGAAACGTAATGAAGATGTTTTATGCGTGTATACTCGTATATGTAGTAGGCCTATGTATAACTTTGTTCATAGGTTCTATAAATATTTATTTTCATTACTCAAGCCTATTTCAATACATTCGCAAAGCCCATTTCGAAGAGATAAACTATATGTATAATATACGAATATATAATGTAACGAAAATATATACATGTATGAAAGAGGCCTAAACCTGGAGCATATAGATTTCACGAGCGCATACCAGTAATCATCTGGTTTTGAGTTAACCAGTGTGTATATGAGTAAGATGCGTGAACAAAAAATGTTATGGGCTACCGGTACTTAACACCTATTTTTAATATTAGCCGTTAGGTCTATTTTGTTCTGCAATCTTTCTGGAAATTTATAAAGTTAATTAAGTCATCATCAATTACTTAATATTTCAATATCATTTTGCTGATGGAAATATTCAGAGAGTTCTCCGCGAGAAAATCCCATGGCATAGCAGAAAAACATTTCTATAGTAAACAAACGCTGTCAGCAATTTTTGTATTTATTCCTACGACCTAGATGAAATTAGCCTACAAGTTCTAATTCTAATATTTCAATCTATTATTTTTTCACATTTTTCATTTGTAATTTCTACTTACCAGGAAAGTTCGCTATACTGTAAAACCCTGTTTTACATTGTTGCAAACTCTCGGGAGAATCAGGGAAAACGAGATATTCAGATGCCAAACAACAGATAGCTTTGGAAATGCGATGGACAATACGACAAACGGAGGCTTCGCTGAGACCGAAAAGGTCACCATTCTCCCGGTGAAAAACTCCAGCGGCGTAAAATCGAAGTTACCAATAACTGCACAATGGGTGGTATTGGCGAACCACGATTTCCAACCGTGCGTAGAGATCGA
Source organism: Prostheceraeus crozeri (assembly GCA_907163375.1). NCBI lineage: Eukaryota > Metazoa > Platyhelminthes > Polycladida > Euryleptidae > Prostheceraeus > Prostheceraeus crozeri. Next base: position 82,837 of record CAJQUW010000805.1, read on the forward strand.
TGAAAATATTCCAGTTTTGTATAAAATGAGAGGACAGATTGCTTACTGAATCTGTATCTATCCACGAATTCAGTATCGTTACAATATGAAATAGGATCACTTTTGTCCTTCAAAGATCGTGAAATGCGTATTTGAATGAATTCACCTTCCTCCGAATGAATTCACCGCTTCCATATACTTAACGTATTCCATCTCGCTTGGCAAAGATGTGATCGAATCACTTTGATAACATTCTTCTTCACACGTCTATCGCAAAAATCAATAAGTTAAAACAGCCTCTGCTGGTTACTAAGTCTACAATGTAAAATTTCTATCTCGTCAATGATCACCTAAAGCACAGCTAAAGCACAGCTTCTCTGAAACTCGAAATTTAGTGTTCACTAAATATTTAAAGTCCACGTTAGGTAAAAATCAGCTCTGCAGGCCAATTTTGTTAGTAAACAGCTATGTTTTATATTTTTGGTAACAAGTTAGGTGTTTGTTAGTTAGCAATCATTTCTGCAACCAGCGGAATAACTTACAATGTGAGACAGAGACAATGACGTAGACGGTAAGCCGTAAGCGGTCAGCAAAGCTATTGCCATGACAACCCAAGGCCAATCACGAACTGCTTCTGGACGCACAGGTCAGGAGCAATCGCTTGAATGACCACAGCTTCCATGAAACAAAGCACACTTCTGACATCGGAACTGCATAAAATCTTAAAACGCTCCATGACCCCTGAGAGGTCACATCCGTTGGCAAGCAAATGGCGAGCACTAGAGCTCTCTGGCTCAACTCTGGCTTATCAATCTCTTCATTCTACGCTCATAAGCAGCCTCTAAGAAAATTCAACCAGTTTGTCATCGTACACATAAATAATTAATATGATTAATAGTCAAATTTCAGTGAAATTCAAAAGTCTGTCAAAGTTGGTAACTTAAAATTTTGAATGTCTTGCACAAGGACGCCGGCACGTGCTTAGGGCAGGTGTTGCATCGACTTCAAGGAGGGCACTTTGGGGTACCGCACCCCACTTCCCACAGCCCAAAATTTCAAGTCTTAAATGAGTTGTAGGCTTACTTAGGTTTTGCGCAGGCCTCCCTGTAAACATTGAATTGATAACCATTCCATGCTCTTCAGATTGTTATGCATGAGTACGCTAATCGAACGAGTAAAAATCACGTTGTCAATTCTAACCTAAATCTAGCACATTATCTATTCTGTATAAATTTACTGCACGATCTAAAATGTACGTGAGACCTTTTTACTTCAAGAAAAAAGTTTAATTCTATTCAAATAAATATTATGTTAAGCAAAACGTTTTCTTTCTACTTTGAAATGGCTTGCAAATATCCAGTGCACACTGCAACAGACCTTCTTTCGCACTGCCTTTCCGTGCACTGTGAAACAGAGAATCGTGTGCAGTCATCGGTTTGATAGGACTTCAGTTTGAATTAACTGAAGAACACAAGACAATCTGTTTCGTTGACAATCTTTGACAATGACCAAGAACAAATTTTCATGCTGCTGAGTTCCTCATTCTGCTCAGGAAGCAGAAGCCTTCACTTGTTTTAGACGATCATTTTTGCATAGGAGCGTCGATCAAATGGATCATTGCGTGGAGGAATTCTTCTATCGTTACAAGACCCTTTTTGCTGACTTGCAATGGCATTAATGTCAGCTGCTTCAATTAAAATTACACGGATGTTCTTCTAAACGGATGTCGCTTTTGAATAATCTATCTCTTCATCTCGCACAAGCGCGTGGAAAACGCCGACATTTGTTGAACTTAAGCGGATATCCGATTTACACCGACATCATCAATCCGAATTCTTGGAAAGTTCTTCTGATTTTCTGAAGCGACTCACTCCTCGCGTACATCCATTTCCATAAATAACTCGGCGCTGCGACAGGTGTGGAAACAATCTCGCAGCTATTGTGGTAATTGCTCAAATCGATTGCACCGGCATTTGGAGAAAAATGCAAATGTGAAGACTGCTTCACATGATGTTGAAGATAGAGCATGCTATATACATGTAGGCTATGTATACAAAGCATGCGTGCATTTCTGCGGAAAGTTAGCTCTACATTTTTGTCGTTGATTTGATAATGAAATTTCAATATTGACTTTTACGTAATTCGCATGCATGCATGCTTTCCTACTTAATGATAAGAAAATCATAAAGCACGCAATACATTCATGCATGCAGCACAAAATTAAAATCTTCTTTATGCAATATTACATAAAAAGTAATGATGCAATATATTAGAACATATCTAATATTATTAAATTTTAATGATTAAATCATCTTACAGTCCATCATTTGTTGCTTGTACAAGTCTTCATGATTGTAATCTTAACTGTTCACACATGTTTTATGTTAAATTTTATTATCAATAGATTTTGTTTAGCACACGATTTCAGTGATGTTGGGGAATATCGAGCACAATAGAATTTTTGTTAGTGTTGATAAGATGTTGACAAACAACCCAAATAGGTAATGCGATTTGGTCAAATAAATCCGATAAATAACGTTAAGGAAAATTACCGCAATTTATGAAGAGGGCACGTATGCAACAGGTGCAACATCTGGCTTAGGGCAGGTGTTGCATCTGCTGCAGATGCAACACCTGCCCTAAGCCTGCATCTGCAGCAGGTGCAACACCCTTACGGGCGTCCCTGGTCTTGCACGAAAATGAGGAACATAGATCAAAAAGCACAACTAACCATTAAAAAGTTGAAACTCTAAATTTATTGTTTCGTAGATTTCATGTCATCCGGAGTGATACTTAGGAAGTACCGGATATGGAGCCGAATACCCCTCTCCAATCCGACGGAATATTGATGCGCTTCAGAATGCTTGAAAGGGTTAAGACAGCAATTTACAACTGTACTGCACATCTAAAAGTGTTGGTGCTTGAGATCGGTGCATAAGCAGTCGAAATGACCATCAACAGACCGCCAAACAATGGCTTTTCAGTCTGGTCTTCTGTACCGAAAATAGCGAAATGTTGGATTTAGATTTGAATAGCTATTTGACCTTTGTCTAACCGAACTGCAATACGTGTTGCCGGATTTGGTGCAGTATCGTTATGAGATTGCCCACAGAAAAGCAACGTGACTATACCCTTTCATGGATCTAGACCGGTCTGCAGGGCAGTGGAAATGTCTACCCGGAGAATATTTATAATTCATTATACAGACATCTAGACGTTCGGTTATATACTGCAAACATTTCTGCAGCAGACATCCATTTTCATATCGTGGAACTAATATAGCATGTATATGACTAGTGTTGACCTAATTCTTTTGTAGATTGTGTTTGCATGTGAATTTTTTAAAAAATGTGCTTGTTTTGAGCTCAAAAATCTCTCCATATCTCTAAATGGATTTCTAAAACAATCATTATTTTCAAAATGTATATTTTTCCTTTCCTTGACTGAAATCGTATTATCACATGCCAGAGTAATAGGAATTTGATAATTTTATTTATTTTTAAGTGTATAAAATTTAAGACTTTCGAGCATTGATATTGAAGATGTCATATGATACCAAACATCTTCATATCAACTGATGCAATGTTAATGAATTCCGATGAATCATTATGGACCTCGTCAAATTCAATAGAAGTTCATATTAAGTCCGTTAGTATCATGTTTTAGCAATCGTAAAAGCCTTCAAATAAAATATAATTCAATAAAAAATAATTCAACATTTGAGAATACACAGTGGTTTACGTGTGATTTTTCAAATAATAGTAAACAACTAAGGAAAAACAAGTGAGGACAATTGGCAGACTGTTGTCACTCAAGTTTTATTAAATTATATTGATATATATTAATATATATATATATATATATATTTATTTATAATATATATATATATATGTATTTATCTAACAAAATCTCAACAGATGTAATCCACCACGAGACATGTTTCGGCCTGTTGGGCCACAAGGCCAGATGGTAACATGTCTCGTGGTGGTTACATCTGTTGAGATTTGATAAATTTATCAATCGCCAGGTTACTTGTCTAAACTAAACATATATAAGTATATATATATATATAGTTATATATTATATATATTGTATATATATATTATATATATATATATTGCAATCAAAAACGCAGCTTTGACGTAAGCACTACATGTTTCAGCAATTCCCTGCCATCATCAGGTGAAACTAAGCAAGTGGGTAGGGGAGAGTCTGTAAATATAAAATCACAGAAGTCATCGAATTAAATCACTAGCCATGAAGTCACAAAATCAATTGTAAAGTCACTTGCAAAGAAGATAGATTGCGGTTGCAATCAATCAGAACAATAACTTGCAAATCTAATAATATGGAGGATCTATTAAATCCTTTGTTTGTGTAAGAGTACATGCATTTTCTTGGAGATGCATAGTAATAGTAATTGCATTAATTTCGAAAATGGGCAAGTTGGAAACTGAAATTTGATATAATAGTAAAGTCAGCTGAATTTTCTTCTTCAGATATGCAATATTCAAATTATTGAGTGGCAAGTGAAAAGTTGATCTGTTAAGACACCACTTGATCGGGGGGGAGGGTATGGTTATGGGGGGGGGGGGGGGGGGGGGGGGGGGCAGGGGGGGGGGGGGGGGGGGGGGGGGCGGGGGGTTGGGGGGGGGAGTGGGACAGGCGGGGGAGCTTTTACAAAATTGAAATGAACCAAGATTGGGGGGTGAGGGGGGGTGGGGGGGGGGGGGGGTGGGGGGTTTTTGGGGGGGGGGGGGGGGGGGGGGGGGGGGGGGGGGGGGGGGGGGGGGGGGGGGGGGGGGGGGGGGGGGGGGGGGGGGGGGGGGATATCTGCGTGAATGCATGAATGGTACATAAGTTTTATATGATCTTTTTAGCGTCAAAATGAAACGTAATTAAAACCAAATTTGACCACTATTTTCCACACAAAATGGCAACCATTCTCTATGTTTAACCTTTCTGAAGAGAATAAGTGAAATGTCACGGAAATGAATATTTCGAATGTTTTCGAAAATTGTTCGAAAATTTTCGTAAATGAATAATAGACAGATGAAGTGTTTTTTACAATGGGAGATTTTGGGATATTTTCTGAATTTTGCGACTTGAAATAATTTTGTCGTTTGCTCATATATATTTAAATGTCATATTCAAATGACATGTCAGCGGAACATCAAACGTTCGTTTAATTTTGCTTCCTTCCAGATAACTGCTTGTCTTAATTCTGGGTTATGGATGTCATGTTTTCGAAAAAGTTTCTATCTTGAGAAAATTATTTCCAAATGAATAGGAACATTTGTGACATTCTGAAGTCAAGTTTAGACATTTTGAAGAGAAACCATTGAAGTTTGAGCCCAATTAAAATTCCACTTAGGTTAGGTCTCGGAGTGTTTAAGTCCCTGTAAAATAGTCACCCACAAATATATCACGTGCCATGCGGTTTCTACTGCGAATGGAAATCAAATCCTACATCCAAACACGATAGAAACTTCTATTTTCAACAACGGAAGATCATAACTCGATTCATATTGAGGGTAAGTAAGTATCATAAACATCTCCTGTGAAGAGGAGACAAGTATCAGATTATAATTTTCTTTTCCAATTTAAAATTCCACGCGATCGAACTCCATGATAATTCGTGTCTGAGGAGTTGATCTTCTTCCTTCTAATCTCGCAAACATGGAGAGACATTTCTAAATGATACCGTCTTTCTGTTCTTAGGAATGAAAATGTCACAACCTCAAATTTACATCTCATATTTATCCCGCTTCTTCTCTGAACTTTGAGACAAAACTTGAAGATTTCGGCGATGTCACATGAACAAAGGTGCGGATATTTTGCGAGTTCAACGTAGAGTATGCGATGATGCTGCATGTGAATGCAAGCTGTACCACTCGCTTTCTGTTCAGTTACTTGTAGTGGAAAGTTGTCA
>CAJQUW010000805.1:88847-128847 GCA_907163375.1 Prostheceraeus crozeri
AATGTTGATTCACTCTACTATCCCAAGGCGGAGCAAAATATCATCAATCATTGGATTGGGAAATACTTTCCTCTCCTTACCAGGATTATTACAAAAGATGCGTATAACATTGAAAGCAGCTAACCATCGTTTAAAGTCAATAAAAAGGCACTCTCACAAGAAAAGCCATAGTCTTGCAAATATTTCAGATTAAGTCCATGAATGTGTTTTCTCGCCCATTGATCAACATTGGGATCGCAGTTGGCATGTTGATGATAGACACTAACAATCTGATATGTCCGATTGTTCATAGCAATAGCACTGAGCTCCTGTACAGGTTCACCCTCACAATCCATAAAAATGATGATAGAAGCCTAAAACGGAAATTACACATCTAAGGAAACGTTCTATAACATATTACAAAATGAAGAATTACATCGATGCTTTTCACGACAAAATACACAAATGATATGATGGCAACGAAGAAGTAAAATGTATCTAAAAAGACCACGTCTACGACACTCAAAGCACATAAGCGAATTGTCATAGGGTAGAGTTAGGAAAGGGCTAGTAATTCTCCTTCTTTGATTTGCGTTTTGATGCAGCATTCTTCTCCGACTTGCGCTTCGTACCACTGCTGTTAAGGATTTGATCATTATGTTCCCTCCACGTTGGGTGGTTTTGGAATATATAGGATGGATTCCATATGCATGGAGAAGAGGCTATTTTATTATCCTTGTGTCGACCATAATAAGCCCATTCACTTTGAAAAGGATATCCCAAGTACCTTCTCCGAGCTCATCACATCTGATGGGTATTGAATGATCTCCATCCTTCTTATAGTAAGTACACCAATGTGATACCGGTAGGCAAATGTGATTACCATCCCAAATCTTACTATAGGGAGTATCCTTGTCATCTCTCGCCTTCCACTCTTGAGCAAGAGGAGTAGGAATGTCCATATTTAATGTCACGTACTCCTCAATAATATCAAGTTGGTGGCGAATGTACGGACTCACGGATCAGTATGTAGTCCCCATACTGATTGTGCATTATCTTGACATCCGTGGAAGGGAGCATTCCCGTTTGGAGTACTACGCTATGATCGTCATAACGCAAGACTTGTTTAAATTTACGCTGTAGCGGTGTAGGATTATGTACCTTGGTTGTTTCTTCCACTGGCCTCAGTTGTAGATGATCTGACCGTAGCGAACCTTGTAACGTTTGACCGCCATTTTGTCCTACTAGTGTAGCAGATGGAGTAGATGCCTGAAAATGAAAAAGATTGTATTAAGTTTACGTTCAAGGGAGGAGAGGGAGGAAAGTAGCGACTTACCATTTTAGTTGGATAATAGAATAGAATAGAGAGAGAAAATATGCGTCCGTCACTCGTGTGATTCAACGATGGAATGATTCTCACTGTGGAAGGCTCGCTATTTATATAGAAATGCTTGATTCTTATTGGATGATGATCCTCATTGGACAATAACATCAAGCTGATTCCAAATCTGAAATCCGTTTTCCAATCCGATGCTTCGTTTTGAAGCTACAGCCCAAAACGTCCCAAATTCTAACTCTGTCGTTTTTCGCCAATGTCCCAAAATCTTAAATGGCGTCTCACATCTAAACGAAGACAGATGTGAACAAGCCGATTCTTTCAGTGAATTTGTCTCACTCTTAGCTTTCAAACGAGCTATGGCACGACTAAATCCGTCCACTGGAAGCCAAAATCGAAGCGAGCTGTCCAGAGGGGGGGGGACGACAGCGAAAATTTTTTCTCTCCGATGGCGTTCAAATTCACCATACCGATGCAGAATTTCACGCTGAATCCGAATCCGGCCTCCGTTTTCTCATCCGACCACTCCTTCCACTCGAAACAGCCCATTTTACAACCCAACATTCAGCAGATTGCACGAAAAACATCACACACTATAGCCTCAAGACTAATCCTGGCGGTCGCCCAAGTCCACCACGACACTGTCGTTCCAGAGGGGGGGGGCGCCGGTCGAGTGTTTGCCGTTTGCTTACTACTCCCGCATCATCTTCAGAGAAGCTACACTGTGTAATACCAGGGATGTCAATGAATATATGATATAGATCTCGGGATACACAACTCCCAAAGTATGGAGAATTGACTGTGGGCCGAAGTTTTAAAAATCGCAACATTTATGCAAAGAAGCATCGCAAGCATTTCGGAGTTCAGCTTGACTTTAATGTGATATTTGAATATAATTTGGTACTTAATATCAATATCAACATAATTTACAGCAAAATGCTTCATTTTTCATACGTCATCTACGCTATCATAGTTTTTACCACCCATGTATCCACATAGTCCAGTCACTTGTCAAATAAGTGCAGTCAATTGTCAAAATGCAAGAAAGGACACTTCTGATCGTTGCGAATTGCAGTCATGTATCAAAATAAAGCAATCAAGAGTCAACATGTGCAGTCAAGTATCAAATTATCAGTCTAACTGCGCTGACGACCGAGATGATGAGGCAGCGAATAAGAGATGACGATAAGCAGAGGCTTTTTCAGGCTGCTGAAAGAAGAGAAGACTTTCTCCAACTTGCTTCTCAGTTAAATATCAAACCGAACACAGCCTATGCAATCATTAGGAGAGCTCGCTGACGCGATGGACAGGTTGTTGTTCCTCGAGGTGGACATACTCATCACAAGGTGGATGATGAGATCGGAGCTATGCTGGTATCCATCGTGGAGGAGAAACCTGGGTACACGTTGCACCAAATAAACGCTGGATGGTATTGGATCTGGATGAGATGATGTTTTTTTCCTAAAATTTTACTATAGATGTTCATTGATGAGTTAAAAATAACATAGCTTGATGGATGAATATTCGGCGAATAACTCTGAAAATCTGAATAATTCAGTATTTTCTCCATATCATATTTCACTTTTTTCATGGTAATTCATTAATTAAACATGCTTTGAATATCCTCATAAATCTATGGACATAGATATTAGTAGGAATAAACACTAAAAAGCATATATTGCATTTATTTGATACTTGACTGAACATATTTACACTTGGGTGGTGTAGTATGACACTTCGGTGCTCTATTCTGATACATGGATGAACTATTTGGAAAATCGACTGCCTTATTTTGATAGTTGATTGGCTTAAGTGGATACATGGGTGGTAAAAACTATATTACCTTGAAATAGTTGATAAAGTTGACTTACTTTATACTGACAGCTTCATTCGTTTTCTCATTGTTCGATGTTTTTGCTGCAGCTTGGTCATTACCCTTCTTCATAAAACCAGTGAAATATGTATTAGCAAGTCGCTTGATAACATTTGAATGATTTGCGAAATCGTAAAGGGCTCGATAAGTTATTTCCATCTTGCGCGAAAACCGTCGCATGCAAGTATGACGAGGTGATTTAAGGAGGGTATATGTTATCAAACTAAAGTGAAAAATGTCTTTTGCAGGTATACCTTCGCAAGCTGCGCAACACTCGAGACACAACAATAGCAGAGGCGAAAGCAATAACACAGCTTAAACCGCAGATCAACAAAAAACACGAACTTCCACACTGCAATCTCTCTTCACAATTCGATAATCATGCAAACCGTCAACACACTTTTAAACATAACTCACATCTTCGAATAAATGCTTCACACAGTTGCATCCCGTCTGTTACCATCGACTGTTTGGAGGCGCTGGACGCCGAAGGCCCGTCTACTTTTCAATTCTAACTTTTTAAGAAACTATTGACCAAAACTTTGGAGAGTTTTTCTAACTTGCTTTTTATAATAAAATGATCTCCCGTCGACTGGTCAACTATGTGAGAAACACCGTGAACCTTCCATGGAACACGAAGATGAACTCAATCAATTACATCAATACTCAAGCGAAATGTGTCAAGACAGAAAGTCACATAATGTTCCTGAAGAGCTGTCTGAGGTGCAATGTGATACCTTCTTATGTTTCAGAGAAGATCAAGATGGAGGCATATGATGGTAACAAAGTGATTCAAAGAAAGAGTTATTCACTCGCAATGGAAGTAATACGAGCTGATGTGCAGGAGTTTGAAGAAAAGCGTCGTTGGCTGATAATGGAGGATATCTGTTCCGGAATCTGCGAAGAACAAGTGGTGAACACAAAAGCTTGGCTGAATACGTCCTGAACAACATAAGAACAGTGATGGAGAAAGAAGGAAGAATGCTGTATGCGAGACAGCAAAAAGTGGCAGCGGCTCTGTGGACTTGACTATCCTCTTCCTTGTGACTTGTATGTCAATAGAGGCGTGATGCAACCTTTTTTTCCCAACAAACTCCACATAAACACTACTAGTATTACTAAACAATCATCAACAGACACCAAGTTTACGAACGAGACCTACTTGGAGGTTCCCGATGCCGTTGGTGATTTATTAAGGACCTAAGTATAGATTACACTTACACAGCTTGGGGGGGGGCGGTGAAGAGTGAATACAGAGCGCTTAGCGTGGCTTACGGGAGATGAGAGAGCTCCCATTGTTAAGTCTTGATGTATGAGGCGAAGTTTGTGTAAAGGCGGATTACATATTTATCACACAGCGATTACATCTTTATGGGATTCGAGGATGAACAGGATCTGTTTACTTGTGGGAATCGAAAAGGCAAAGATTGATGTACATGATTTGTTTACATGCGGATCGCAAAAAGCATACTGTATTTATTGATGGGATGAATTTAAAGACAGGATCAGTTTGCATGTGGGAAACGCAACAATTGAATGATGTCTGATTTATCTTTGTGACATATCTTTCAAGACATATCACTACCTATTCAGTATTTGTCAGCCACTATGTGTGGGACCCCGCTCGTCTGGGTTTGAGTGTTCAGGTTAGGGGTCGAAACACAACTAGACGAGTACCTGCTGATGACTGACGGACTGCAGTATTATGTTTTATATCCCTTAATCGGTAGCTGAAGTAGTGGTCGATGTATTGTAATTCAAATGAAGAAATGTGGAATTACATGAAGTACTATAGACGGATGAAGAAACTGGCAATAACAAATTCAAGTGAAGAAATAGTAGTTTCCATGTGCAGTCTTAGGTATAGTGTGTATAGTTTCATTGCTTTCGATGTAGTAGAGTGTCATTGTAGTTCTATTGTTTACCTCCATTATCCACTCTTACCATTATCCACTTTGTGTAGTGTCAGATATAGTTCACTTGTAATCGGTGTAGTAGCATCGTTGTATTTCCATATTTTACCTCCACTTTTCCAATTTTTATTCATCGGTTTCCTGTTGTTTTATAATATCCATTTTTAATTTCCTTAACCTATGGTGACCATTGTCTTATTCTATTTCCACTATCAGCATCTGTAGTCGCTACAGTATATTAGACGTCTGTTTTGAACGTGTATACGGCAGTGTTTGGAATCTATGGTATTAGTATATTAACAACAAGAATGAGTAGTATTACAAGTCTTAAGATTTCCACTTTTACCAGATATTGGGCCAAAGCTGATCAATTTTAATTCGTTGCCACGAGAAAGCTACATTGAGTTCTTTTAAGAACTGATTAATCCAATGGTTACAGTAGAATTGCCTTTGTACACTTGCGGATTGGAGAACGCCATCAGTCCTCATTAGGACTACTTTAACTAATAATTTAAATTAGTAAGGATTATATTCTATTATAAATGGCTACTGGGATGACTTTCATCATCGTATGAGAATTACCAAATAATATAGACAAGACATTTTGGGGAAGAATTCTTTAAATTTTGAAGCCCTAAAATATAACATGCGATGGAACAGCAAGTTTGAAACTGACTCAAGCAGCAAACCTAATGTGCTCAATGTACCGTTTGATAAGAATACTTGCCGCCTACCACCGAAAATGGATGAGGCTATGGAAAATAAGCTAATTCGTTTCGGTGACGACTTAAAAGAAATTTTAGATTGTGAAACTCTAAAACTTCGTAAAACTGAAGAATTTATAGAAGCAAATAAAGTCTGTAAAATGACGAGGGAATTTTTAAACGAACATAGCTTCCAATGTATGCGGTCTGACAAAACTAACAGATTTGTGGTTTGTAATTCGGACGACTTAACCAAAAAGAATGAAACGATTCTTCAAGATAACACATCTTATCAAGTAATGGATAAAAGCAAAGCTGAAGCAACAGAAAACCATGCAAACAAAATAATTAAGAGCATTATTAAAAATATTTCTTTGTACGATCAAAGTGACAAATTAATGAGCACTGGTACAAACCCAGCTAAATTCTTCTCTTTTATAAAAGACCACAAAGATAAAGCAGATGAAGGATTTCCGGTTCGACCGATTGCCTCGGTAAGAAATACGCCCATAGAAAAAATGGATTGGATAGTTTCTCGAATATTGTCGCAGGCCTTGGCTTTAGTTCCTGCCAATTTAATAAAAACTGAAGATTTGATTAATATGTTAAACAATTTATATACTTGTAGTTTAGATAACCAAGTTTTCATTCCATTAGACGTACAAAGTTTGTATCCTAGCATTCCGTTAGAAACCGGTATTGAATATAATTTGAACCATCTCAAAAAGCACTGGGATAAAATTGATAATTTTGGAATAAGTATTGACAGTATAGAAAAACTGTTAACTTTTATTTGCTATATATATTCGTATGCATAACGATCATTACAACATGGCATGGAAGCCAGCGAACAGCATTGTCTGAGACAGGTGATAGTTCCTTAACACCACCAGATAGAGAATATAACGGACACTGTTCAATGATGTGAAGCATTGTTTGTGGAAGTCCACAGTCGCAATTAGGGGAGTCACATACGCCCCACTTGTAGAGCATGCTAGCGCGAAGGCCAGCGTTGGTTCGGTATCTGTTGAGGGCGCACCACAAGCCACGAGGGAGTTGGAAGCCTAGAAGGGGACGCGTCGGATCACTTATCAGATCTCGGTTATGGAGTGGGAATTGCTCCCACCATTCCCGCCATGATCTGTTGAGGTCGAAGTTCTGAAGTGGGTTTCGCCAGATAGGATGACGAGAATGGAGTCTCAGGTTCGGATGATCCAAAAGATCATTGTTTATAGGGAGTTCGGGCATGGCCATTATGGAATCGAGCAGTCTGCTAGTGCTCAACTCTCGTCGGATGTGAGGAGGAGCGATGTTACATAGCGTTGGAAGCCATTCAATTTCAGTTGGTCTAATTGATCCGCTTATTATTCTCATGGTAGAGTTTAGTTGTGCGTCGATGACTTTGCATTGGGCAGATCTTCGCCACACGGGTGCGCAGTACTCCGCCGCTGAATAACAGAGGGCTAATCCTGCTGTTCGTAAGGTGGTAGCTCCAGCGCCCCATCGTGATCCGACAAGCATTTGAAGGAGGTTATTTCTAGTCCTGATTTTCATTGTGAGCTTCTGAAGATGGCTCTTGTAAGTCAAACTTCTGTCTAGTGTCACACCGAGGTAGGTTGGAGAATGATCGTGTTTGACACGAGTGCCGTTCATATAAATGTCCAGCGCCGTTTCGCATTGGCTGTTATTGAGGTGGAAGCTCGATGCAACGGTTTTCATCACACTAGGTCGAAGACTCCACTCTCTGCAATATGCTGCCATCTTTTCCATGTCGCTGTTCAAAATTTCGTTTAATTTGGCGAACTCCTTTTCTTGGTGAGCGCAGCAAATGTCGTCAGCATAAATAAATTTTCTGCTCTGGGTATCTGGGAGGTCACTTATGTACAAATTGAACAAAATCGGGGCGAGGACTGATCCTTGTGGTAACCCGTTTTTCTGGGCTCGCCATTTACTCGTTTTGCCGTCAATGTGCACGCGGAATCGTCGATTTTCCAAGAATTTTGCCATAAAGAGCACTACCCAACGTGGTAGGACTTCAGAAATTTTTATCAAGAGTCCTCTCTGCCAAACGGTATCGTAGGCCGCTGTTAAATCGAGGAAGACGGCTCCTGTTTTCAATTGCTTCTGAAATCTTGCGTGCTACGATCTTTACGAAATCCCGCTTGAGCAAGATCAGTAGTAAGCAAGTGACAAATACTGGATAGCGCAAGATGGCCGCCGTCGTGGCTGCGTCCCCCCCCCCTCTGGCACGGCAGAGTGTCGTGGTCGGCCGCCGTGGTGCTTCGTGTCTGAGTCCCCCCCCCCCCCCCCTCTGGAACGCTAGAGGTTGTGGTCTGTCGTGGTGTGCCGGCCGGGTGGGTCCACGTTCACAACATGTTCGCTGACGTCCCCCCCCCCCTCTGCAACGACAGAGTGTGAGACTCGGGTGCGTGGGTCCGACCGCCTGGTGGACGTGGGCGACCGTCTAGGTTGACGTGGGCGACCGCCAGGATTAGTCTTGAGGCTATAGTGTGTGATGTTTTTGGTGCAATCTGCTGAATGTTGGGTTGTAAAATGGGTTGTTTCGAGTGGAAGGAGTGGTCGGATGAGAAAACGGAGGTCAGATTCGGATTCAGCGTGAAATTCTGCATCGGTAGGGTGAGTTTCAAGGCAATCGGCGAGAAAAACTGTTTCTTCAAAATTTTGACATAGAATGTGGGACGTTTTGGTGTGTAGCGCCCAAACGAAGCATCGGATGAGAAAACGGAGGCCAGATTCGGAATCTACGTGAAATTTTGGGTTAGGAAGGATGTTTCCAGCGAAATCGGAGAGAAAAAATTTTCGGCTGACGTCCCCCCCCCCCCCTCTGGACAGCTTGCTTCGATTTTGGCTTCTAGTGGACGGATTTTGTCGTGCGATAGCTCGTTTGAAAGCTAAGAGTGAGACAAATTCAGTGAAACAATCGGCTTGTTCCTATCTGTCTTCGTTCAAAAGTTAGAGCGGTTACAAGATTTTAGGTCGGAGCTCGCTTACCTGAAAAAATCCTAAGTGTCAGAGTGACTTTGTATGGGTAAAATTTTGAAAATTTTCCAAAGTGTGGAATTTCGACCTGGGACCGTCACCAAAACATTTTTCATCAAATTTCACTGACCTCCCCCCCCCCTCTGGACAGCTTGCTTCGATTTTGGCTTCTAGTGGACGGATTTTGTCGTGCGATAGCTCGTTTGAAAGCTAAGAGTGAGACAAATTCAGTGAAACAATCGGCTTGTTCCTATCTGTCTTCGTTCAAAAGTTAGAGCGGTTACAAGATTTTAGGTCGGAGCTCGCTTACCTGAAAAAATCCTAAGTGTCAGAGTGACTTTGTATGGGTAAAATTTTGAAAATTTTCCAAAGTGTGGAATTTCGACCTGGGACCGTCACCAAAACATTTTTCATCAAATTTCACTGACCTCCCCCCCCCCCCCCCGACAACAATCTTCTAACTTTGGTTCTAGTGGACGGATTTTGTCTTACAGCTACTCGTTTGAAAGAGGAGAAAAAACTGCTCGACAACATTTTTTGTTGCGAGTCAATCGGACCAGCCGTTCACAAGTTAGAGCGGTTACAAGATTTTAGGTCGGAGCTCGCTTACCTGAAAAATCCTAAGTGTCAGAGTGACTTTGTATGGGTAAAAATTTGAAAATTTTCCAAAGTGTGGAATTTCGACCTGGGACCGTCACCAAAACATTTTTCATCAAATTTCACTGACCTCCCCCCCCCCCCCTCTGGACAGCTTGCTTCGATTTTGGCTTCTAGTGGACGGATTTTGTCGTGCGATAGCTCGTTTGAAAGCTAAGAGTGAGACAAATTCAGTGAAACAATCGGCTTGTTCCTATCTGTCTTCGTTCAAAAGTTAGAGCGGTTACAAGATTTTAGGTCGGAGCTCGCTTACCTGAAAAAATCCTAAGTGTCAGAGTGACTTTGTATGGGTAAAATTTTGAAAATTTTCCAAAGTGTGGAATTTCGACCTGGGACCGTCACCAAAACATTTTTCATCAAATTTCACTGACCTCCCCCCCCCCCCTCTGGACAGCTTGCTTCGATTTTGGCTTCTAGTGGACGGATTTTGTCGTGCGATAGCTCGTTTGAAAGCTAAGAGTGAGACAAATTCAGTGAAACAATCGGCTTGTTCCTATCTGTCTTCGTTCAAAAGTTAGAGCGGTTACAAGATTTTAGGTCGGAGCTCGCTTACCTGAAAAAATCCTAAGTGTCAGAGTGACTTTGTATGGGTAAAATTTTGAAAATTTTCCAAAGTGTGGAATTTCGACCTGGGACCGTCACCAAAACATTTTTCATCAAATTTCGCTGACGTCCCCCCCCCCCTCGTTCGGACAAAATTTCTTGAAACAAACTTTGGTAAAGGTCCCAGGTCAAAATTCGGAAGTTTTAAATTTTTCAAAATTTTCACCACACTGGAGCTCCCACACTTAGGAATTTTTTCACTTGTGGCATGTTACATGGACATGTGCTGGCGGACCAACTTCCCGTGGTCATATGAGAATGGTTCAGGTGTCATATTGTAAAGAATGATGAGACAAATCGTTTGCAACAAACCGCATGTCGCTACGATGAATACTTTCGGAGATAGAGCCATTTTAAGTTTTCTTCCGAGCATATATAAACCCCCGACATCGTAAGTCTGATCACTTCATCGAAAGACGAGGTAAGCGACGGTCGTCGCTCTGAGCTCCCGATATCGGGTGCAAAGGACTCTATCTTTTGAAGTAGGCAAGCTATCTTGCTACTTCAAAGTTTGTATGATAGAGTTTGATAGTGTCTTTACTACTGATAAAATTTTTTAAAAGTAGTATGAGTAGTAAAATGCGGAATTTTTTAAAAATTCTTAATTTTCACTTTTTTCAAAGTTTTAACATATAGACTAAGGTTTTCAAGTATCCTGAGTTCAAATATGCTATCAGATTTGAAATTTAACTAAGTCTAAGGCAGCTTTGAGGGGTTAGATCCCAGCTACTGATCACTACCTTTGACTCGGCGTTCCTGTTACCACTTCGGGGCAGTGACAATGATGTCTTCAGCTGTAAAGAGCGGGTATCGGGGAAGATCTCTCACTTCCCTAGTGATCGGTACAAGGCCTTCGGGCTGTCGACGGGATCGAGTGCCACTCACTACACTCACATCTATCATTCCTCACTAAGTGTTGATATTATGTTGAATGTTGACTAAGTTGAATGTTGAATGATGATATTATGTTCTAGGCTGTATACTACATTCAAATCTGCTATCAGAAATTTAACTAAGGCAGCTTTGAGGGGTTAGATCCCAGCTACTGATCACTACCTTTGACTCGGCGTTCCTGTTACCACTTCGGGGCAGTGACAATGATGTCTTTAGCTGTAAAGAGCGGGTATCGGGGAAGATCTCTCACTTCCCTAGTGATCGGTACAAGGCCTTCGGGCTGTCGACGGGATCGAGTGCCACTCACTACACTCACATCTATCATTCCTGACTAAGTGTAATGCTTTAGGAATATGACTGTACTACATGATTTAAAACTTATACTAATTTCATTATCTTACAGTTAACGAGAAATCTCAGTAACGACAAAAATGGTCAATAACGATAGAAACAAAAAATTTCACATAAAAATGTGCTCTTGTGGACGAATCAACCGCCGAGACGGTCTCAGGGACCACATAAGGAAGGCAGGGGCCGACCACATGGTTATCCTGAATAGGATTGCCTGTGTGAAGTGCAGGGTGCTGTTGGTTGTTGGGCAGGAGGCCGAGTTTTATCGGAGGCATGGTGAGTGTGTAGGAGGGTTGGTGACCGATTTGAGGTTTACGCAGTTGATTGTGGAAGAGAGGGAGCGAATGTTGGCGAATGTTGCGAATGTTGTTGAGAATGTTGTTGAGAATGCTAGTGGGAATGTTGTTGAGAATGCTAGTGGGAATGCTGTGGAGAATGCTAGTGGGAATGCTGTGGAGAATGAGGTAGAGAATGCTGTGGCCGGTTTGAAGGCTGACAAGTGGCGGAAGAGAGTGTTAGAGAGTGATGATGAGGATGATGTGGATTTGGATAGGGAGCGAGTGAGGAAGTGTGTGAGGAAGTTGAGCTCTTCGTCATCGGAGGTATCCAATATTGTTATTAGCGACCCCCCGAAGAGCTCATCTTCCCCAATAGTGAAGGGTGGTGGGGTACGGAAGCAGTCGGCGCGGTGGGATGAGGACATGGAAAAGAAGCATGTGTCGCAGCAAGCGGCACATGCTTTGTTGGTAGATCGCTATGAAAGTTTGAGGAAGGTGAATGAGAGAACGTTGAGTGAGTTGAGTGAGCTGAAAATGAAGGAGGTGAAATGTAAGGAGGTGGCAGATGAGAATATCCGTATGAGGCGTGTTGTGAAAGAGTTGAAGGAGAATGTGCGAGTGTTGGAAGACAAGAATGATGAGTGTGAGAAGAGGGCGAGTGCTGCGGAGAGGAGAATGGGAGAGGCAGAAGCGAAGTTTGAGGAGATGATGAAGGAGATGAGTGTGTTGAGAGCGAGGAATGTTGAGTTGGAGAGGACTGTGGCTCGGCGGGGTGATGAGAGGCAGGCGTGTGAGAAGTTGGAGCGCATGAGGGATGAGTGGGAACGTGTGAATGAGGATCGTTTGTTTGAGTTCCACATCCCTATTCGGGATAACCATCTGGCCGGCGAAGTCCTCGTCAATAAAAGCCTGGACGAATCAATTATTTGCTATCATGGACATCCGAGCAAGAAATGCCTCCACGCTACACTAAGAATGCGCGGGCATCTCCACAAATTTTCAATCAGGAAGCCCGCGAGACTGCCTAAGGATGACTAACTTGGTAAGTGAAAAAGTAAATAAGATAGTATATCCTATTCTAATACATATCATTTTCATTGCAGATCTTTGCCTGCCTTCACCACCCCATCAATTTACTCCCGAGAACGAACCATCGGCTCTCTTAAGGGCCACCTAGGGGCAAGACATGATAGAACCTCCACGCGGTTTGCCCTGGGCAGTCTTCGGACTGGCGAATACTATCATTAAGTTGAATCTGCTATCAGTCAACTTGAACGTTGCGTCGCGTTAGAGGGGTATATAAACCACTGCCTCTCATTTCATTTCATTTCAATCATGCAGACGCCGAACAGTCAAGTCAGCTCTCCTCGCGGACCGCAGTTAAGGCCGCGAAATTTATTTGAGGAGTTCGTCAGGCTAGAGGAGCAAGACAGAGTCCACAACAATCTTGCTCGGATTGGCAATCCGATGACAGCAACTGCTGTCAATCCAACGGAATGGCGCTACATTCCAATTTTTAGTCATGTGCCAGTTAGTGTGGAAGTCGACAGTGCTACCAAAGAGAGAGTCTTTGACTCTCTCAGCAGAATTGGTAGGCTGTAGGATGACGACTCCCGAGAACGAACCATCGGCTCTCTTAAGGGCCACCATGGGGCAAGACATGATAGAACCTCCTCGCGGTTTGCCCTGGGCAGTCTTCGGACTGGCGAATACTATCATTAAGTTGAATCTGCTATCAGTCAACTTGAACATTATGCAGTCGATTGCTATCCCTGAAGCATTCTGATTCGCTGTTGAGCAATTCATTGTTGAAAACCCTATATAAGCCAGAAGATTGTAGCGCTTCTCATTCAATTTGAAGTCACGATGGAAGCGACATCTGCCGACAACATTCCCGTCTTCACCGATGAAGACAACGGTATTCCCAACTTCATCATCCTCGACGAGTGGGATGAGGATGAGAAGAAGGGGAAGATCAAGAGGATCGTTTGGACGGATGAGGTGTGGACTCCTAAAACCACCCGCATCCGAAAGGTGCCAGATGCACCAGTACGACCTCGGCGGTATAGGGTTTATGACAACCTAGCTGTCATACCTATTGACTATTCAAGCCAATAGTCAACTTAATTGTCACCGAGAACGAACCATCGGCTCTCTTAAGGGCCACCATGGGGCAAGACATGATAGAACCTCCTCGCGGTTTGCCCTGGGCAGTCTTCGGACTGGCGAATACTATCATTAAGTTGAATCTGCTATCAGTCAACTTGAACGTTGCAAATGCAGTTCGGTGTAATACTTCCTTTCGACGGGCGTTCCTGTAAAGGGCGGCGGTGAAACCCGTAGCTATGTATACCGCAAGGGACATTCGGCAATGGTCAATCTTGTTAAACCTCTCTGCGTCATGTTTGCAAGTGATTGCCTCTGTCTCAACGTAGTATGCATTCGCGCCAGGGCGACATTTAGCCAACTGTCGAAGGTTGCCTAAAACTTTCCATTGCATACGTTATGAGAACCATGAGTTCTACCTGTCTCTATCAATGAGACGAATTGATGAATGGAATGAAATGGGAGGACACTCACGCGCCACACGCAACATAACACACTTCTCTCTTCCGTAGTCTAACAAGCTCTTTACACATGGATCGCAGTCGATTGCTATCCCTGTATCAGAAGTGTAAGCTATCTTAATTTATTTGACACTATTTTATCTACCATCATCGTCCATATGAAATGTTTTTAGATTTACAAGTTAGACTAAGCGTGCTACTATTTCCAAATGAAAAAGTATACATGGTTAAATCATCCACTTAAGCCCATCCATAGTCTAACAAGCTCTTTACACATGGATCGCAGTCGATTGCTATCCCTGTATCAGAAGTGTAAGCTATCTTAATTTATTTGACACTATTTTATCTACCATCATCGTCCATATGAAATGTTTTTAGATTTACAAACGGGTCCCGTAACTAAGGGACCCGTTACTAAGGGTCGGGCCCCTTTAGAGAATATATAAGAAGGAGTTTGAATGTAGATGAATTATACCGTTGAAGAAGACTACTCAGATACAATATGGCAGTAGCCGGTGAAGTAACGATATCTACAACGTCAGCATCAACGTCAGCATCAACGTCAGCATCTATTTTCTTCCCATTGCTTCGGGATCGAGTACCTGCAATGGTGTATCGAGATATTCCCCTTTTCGCTGGGGATGTGATCCTATCAGATAAGATATCATGTGTGGTGGTCAAGCGGGCTGTGGTACAGACAGAGACTCACATATTTCCAACTACGATTGACACTTTTTATTTTACTAAATCACCTGTATATCGTATACATTCAAGTACGAATGACCCACCGGAGAAGCCACTATACATGGAACGAGATGTGCCTATGTACGAAGGGGATGTAATTCTGGGGTACTCCCCTACAAGAATGATGATACGTCGTGCACCAGGATGGGTGGATGATGGAAGGTGGATGGGGGCGTATGTGGAAGTTGAACATCATTCAAAGCCACTCATGGACCCACCGTATGAGACGCAACGATTCCGTCTAGATGGTGAAGCATGGATTCGTGTCATTCCCAACGGATGGTACAGAGACATTGATGAAGAGAGAGGTGATTATAAGTCCTTTAGTGAAATAAGTGGAGAATTTGTATTTCAATGAACTTTTATGTATATATTGAATGAACTTTTATTGAATAAACATACTTCATACATGTGATCATTTTCCTTTGAGTTATACTATAATGAATAGGATGGTATTAGAAGAAGATGGATATGGGTATAAATAAGTTAAGTGAAAATAGATGGGAATATAATCATCATGAGTGAGGTTCCAGAGTGTGAGGTTCCAGAGTGTGAGGTACGTTATCCAATACGTCATTGGAAAGGTAAATTTTGGCAATATCACCGTACCATTCCATTATTTCATGGAGACAAGATAATTTCAGAGACGAAGAACTGTGTAGTGATATCACGCCGTAAGATAGAATTGGAAAATGAAATAATTCCAACGTATATTGACACATTCTATTTTGAAGTAACACCGACATATCAGCATCCAATTACAACAACGGTGGAGAAACCGAAAGACTGTCTTTATTTTGAACGTGATTACATTCCAATGTATGAAGGAGATGTAGTTATATCATGGAATCCTACAGAAACATGTATTCGACGTTCTCCAGGTAGAAAGCGTGAAGATGGAGGAGGTTTGGCACGGGCTATGTATATAGTATATCAACATACTCCAGAAGTGTATAAACGACCGAAATTGACACGACGATTTCGTTTGGATATTGAGAAGAAGGTGTGGGTTCAGATTCTTCATACTGATACATTGACTGACATTGAATGGACGGGTGGACAAACGAGGTGATTTCAGGGTCCCCTGAAGGGGACCCATGAAGGGATCGGGTCCTTTGAGAGATGTATATAAGAGTGGATGAAATGAGTGTCACAATCATAATCATGGTAGAAACAAGAGAAGAGTTGAGAGTAAGGCAGCGTGAGGAGATGAAGACCATCAAACAAATGATTGAAAGATATAAGAGGAGAGCCTATAAATCGAAGAATCCAGAGAAGATCAGAGAGTGTGAGGACACATGCGACTTTGTGCTGAAAGCGACGATAGTGAGTCATCAACGACAATCAAATTATTGGAGAGATGGATTGTGGAAGGGACCCGATAGAGGACCCGATACCTTTTAGAGGACCTGATACCTTTTAGAGGACCCGATCCACTAAAAACTGTATATAAATGACTTTTGAAATCATTTACTTCATATTTTGACTTGAGCTAGTGAACATGCCCGACGTAACGATGATCCAACCTTTACGGATTCGCATTCCCGAAGTGTTAGTGCCAGAGAGCGACGAGGAAGACTGGCCAACTGATCTTCCGTCTGGATGGGGATCGTGGCCCGATTTGAGTGAATTGACTGATGAAGGACTTCCAGAGTTGGTGACGCCTACCCCGATGGACAATCTTCCTCCAAGGTTTTCACCAGACATTACACAGTTGGACAGATTTTTAAATTCACCATCTTCCAGTCGGACGAATTTTAGTGAAATGACGGATGAAGAGTGGGTGACGTACGAAAAGGAGAAGGAGAAGGAGAATAATCCACCTAACTCGAGGGCAGGATCTCCGGTGGTCCCATTGGGATTACGTATGCTTATCCCACAATTGCCGCATCGACAGTTTCATGGACGCATTTCATCAGAATCAAATATACGACGTGAGGTGGATTTGGTGGATGAAGCGTTGGTGCATGCCATTGATATGAACAGTGTTTTCTCATGATTTACTTTCTCATGATTTACTTTCTCGTGTGTGCTTCTTCAATAAACTTACATGGTAAGCCTTGATTCTTTTGAATGAAAGGGTATGGGATGTAGAAGTTTAAGTAATCATATACATAGCAGATTGTATGAATCATGCCATGTTATAGACGAAGACGAAGACGTCAGAGAGGGGGTATTCTTTTACCTCTAGCGGGAATGCTTGGTAAACATTTTGCAGGAACTATTACAAAGGGTGTTTCACGACATATAGCAAGGAAAGCCATTAGACGTATTAAGCGAAAGCGCTAAGTAACAGTGAATGGAATGTTATTATGACAATGCCATATCGTACTAGACGAAGACGAAGACGAAGACGACGTCAGAGGGGTGGTCTTATCATTTCAATTTTACCACGTGTCCTTAATAAAGTAATGAAAGTAATGACACATCGAGATCTAGGTGCAGGTCCTACATTGCTGCATAGATTTGGTGACGAATAAGATTTACTAGTTTGCAATTTAGACTAAGCGTTCTATTATTTGTAAATGAAAGATATAGTTTCAATAGTTTACACGTTAAAAATAAAAATTCAATAGTGTGTATGTTAAGAATAAAGTTCTATCTGTTTGTATGTTAGAAATAAAATGAAGTTTCATCAGTTTACAAGTTAAGAATAAAGTTTTATCTGTTTGTATGTTAGAAATAAAACAAAGTTTCAACCGTTAACAAGTTAAAAATAAAGTTTCAATAGTTTGCAAGTTAAAACTAATGTTTCAATAGTGCGTATGTTAAGAATAAAGTTTTATCTGTTTCTATGTTAGAAATAAAATGAAGTTTCGCCAGTTTACAAGTTAAGAATAAATTTTATCTACTTGTATGTTAGAATTAAAACAAAGTTTCAACCGTTTACAGGTTAAAAATAAAGTTTCAATAGTTAACACGTTAAAAATAAAGTTTCAATAGTGTGTATGTTAAGAATAAAGTTCTATCTGCTTCTATGTTAGAAATAAAATGAAGGTTCATCAGTTTACAAGTTAAGAATAAAGTTGTATCTGTTTGTATGTTAGACATAAAATAAAGTTTTAGCTGTTTGTATGTTAAAAATAAAATAAAGTTTCAATAGTGTGTATGTTAAGATTAAAGTTCTATCTGCTTCTATGTTAGAAATAAAATGAAGTTTCATCAGTTTACAAGTTAATAATAGAGTTTTATCTGTTTGTATGTTAGACATAAAACAAAGTTTCAACCGTTAACAAGTTAAAAATAAAGTTTCAGATTAAAATAAAGTTTCAATAGTGTGTATGATGGAAATAAAGTTTAAGCGCTTTGTGCGTTAAAAATAAAGTTTCAACATTGTGTACGTTAAGAATAAAGTTCTATCTGTTTATATGTTAGAAATAAAATGAAGTTTCGCCAGTTTACAAGTTAAGAATAAATTTTATCTGCTTGTATGTTAGAATTAAAACAAAGTTTCAACCGTTTACAGGTTAAAAATAAAGTTTCAATAGTTAACACGTTAAAAATAAAGTTTCAATAGTGTGTATGTTAAGAATAAAGTTCTATCTGTTTCTATGTTAGAAATAAAATGAAGGTTCATCAGTTTACAAGTTAAGAATAAAGTTTTATCTGTTTGTATGTTAGACATAAAACAAAGTTTCAACCGTTAACAAGTTAAAAATAAAGTTTCAATAGTTTACAAGTTAAAACTAATGTTTCAATAGTGCGTATGTTAAGAATAAAGTTTTATCTGTTTCTATGTTAGAAATAAAATGAAGCTTCACCAGTTTACAAGTTAAGAATAAAGTTTTATCAGCTTGTATGTTAGAAATAAAATGAAGTTTCACCAGTTTACAATTTAAAAATAAAGTTTCAATAGTGTGTACGTTAGAAATAAAGTTTCAACCGTTTACAAGTTGAAAAATAAAGTTTTAACAGTGTCTACGTTAGAAATAAAGTTTTATCTGTTTGTAAAGTACGATCGTAGGATTTACTAGTTTGCAAGTTAGACTCAGCATTCTACTAGTTGTAAATGAAAATATCGTTTCAACAGTTTACAGATTAAAATAAACTTTTAACAGTGTGTACGTTAGAAATAAAGTTTTAGCTGTTTATATGTTAGAAACAAAATAAAGTTTCAACAGTTTACAAGTTGAAAAATAAAGTTTCAACAGTGTGTACGTTAGAAATAAATGAAAGTAAAAACTTCATCGTATGAGTATTCAAAGCATGTTTTGTAAATCAAATGTGTGTAGTCCTGACATGATAGAATCGCGTTAGAAATAAAGTTTCAGCCGTTTACAAGTTAAAAATAAAGTTTCAACGGTGTGTACGTTAGAAATAAAGTTTTAGCTGTTTATATGTTAGAAACAAAATAAAGTTTCAACAGTTTACAAGTTGAAAAATAAAGTTTCAACAGTGTGTACGTTAGAAATAAATGAAAGTAAAAACTTCATCGTATGAGTATTCAAAGCATGTTTTGTAAATCAATTGTGTGTAGTCCTGACATGATAGAAT
Source organism: Prostheceraeus crozeri (assembly GCA_907163375.1). Taxonomy (NCBI): domain Eukaryota; kingdom Metazoa; phylum Platyhelminthes; order Polycladida; family Euryleptidae; genus Prostheceraeus; species Prostheceraeus crozeri. The sequence goes on from CAJQUW010000805.1 coordinate 108,241, forward strand.
CAAGCTTGACAAACGCGTTTTGTCAAGTTTGATTCTATCATGTCAGGACTACACACAATTGATTTACAAAACATGCTTTGAATACTCATACGATGAAGTTTTTACTTTCATTTATTTCTAACGTACACACTGTTGAAACTTTATTTTTCAACTTGTAAACTGTTGAAACTTTATTTTGTTTCTAACATATAAACAGCTAAAACTTTATTTCTAACGTACACACCGTTGAAACTTTATTTTTAACTTGTAAACGGCTGAAACTTTATTTCTAACGCGATTCTATCATGTCAGGACTACACACATTTGATTTACAAAACATGCTTTGAATACTCATACGATGAAGTTTTTACTTTCATTTATTTCTAACGTACACACTGTTGAAACTTTATTTTTCAACTTGTAAACTGTTGAAACTTTATTTTGTTTCTAACATATAAACAGCTAAAACTTTATTTCTAACGTACACACTGTTAAAAGTTTATTTTAATCTGTAAACTGTTGAAACGATATTTTCATTTACAACTAGTAGAATGCTGAGTCTAACTTGCAAACTAGTAAATCCTACGATCGTACTTTACAAACAGATAAAACTTTATTTCTAACGTAGACACTGTTAAAACTTTATTTTTCAACTTGTAAACGGTTGAAACTTTATTTCTAACGTACACACTATTGAAACTTTATTTTTAAATTGTAAACTGGTGAAACTTCATTTTATTTCTAACATACAAGCTGATAAAACTTTATTCTTAACTTGTAAACTGGTGAAGCTTCATTTTATTTCTAACATAGAAACAGATAAAACTTTATTCTTAACATACGCACTATTGAAACATTAGTTTTAACTTGTAAACTATTGAAACTTTATTTTTAACTTGTTAACGGTTGAAACTTTGTTTTATGTCTAACATACAAACAGATAAAACTTTATTCTTAACTTGTAAACTGATGAACCTTCATTTTATTTCTAACATAGAAACAGATAGAACTTTATTCTTAACATACACACTATTGAAACTTTATTTTTAACGTGTTAACTATTGAAACTTTATTTTTAACCTGTAAACGGTTGAAACTTTGTTTTAATTCTAACATACAAGCAGATAAAATTTATTCTTAACTTGTAAACTGGCGAAACTTCATTTTATTTCTAACATATAAACAGATAGAACTTTATTCTTAACGTACACAATGTTGAAACTTTATTTTTAACGCACAAAGCGCTTAAACTTTATTTCCATCATACACACTATTGAAACTTTATTTTAATCTGAAACTTTATTTTTAACTTGTTAACGGTTGAAACTTTGTTTTATGTCTAACATACAAACAGATAAAACTCTATTATTAACTTGTAAACTGATGAAACTTCATTTTATTTCTAACATAGAAGCAGATAGAACTTTAATCTTAACATACACACTATTGAAACTTTATTTTATTTTTAACATACAAACAGCTAAAACTTTATTTTATGTCTAACATACAAACAGATACAACTTTATTCTTAACTTGTAAACTGATGAACCTTCATTTTATTTCTAACATAGAAGCAGATAGAACTTTATTCTTAACATACACACTATTGAAACTTTATTTTTAACGTGTTAACTATTGAAACTTTATTTTTAACCTGTAAACGGTTGAAACTTTGTTTTAATTCTAACATACAAGTAGATAAAATTTATTCTTAACTTGTAAACTGGCGAAACTTCATTTTATTTCTAACATAGAAACAGATAAAACTTTATTCTTAACATACGCACTATTGAAACATTAGTTTTAACTTGCAAACTATTGAAACTTTATTTTTAACTTGTTAACGGTTGAAACTTTGTTTTATTTCTAACATACAAACAGATAAAACTTTATTCTTAACTTGTAAACTGATGAAACTTCATTTTATTTCTAACATACAAACAGATAGAACTTTATTCTTAACATACACACTATTGAATTTTTATTTTTAACGTGTAAACTATTGAAACTATATCTTTCATTTACAAATAATAGAACGCTTAGTCTAAATTGCAAACTAGTAAATCTTATTCGTCACCAAATCTATGCAGCAATGTAGGACCTGCACCTAGATCTCGATGTGTCATTACTTTCATTACTTTATTAAGGACACGTGGTAAAATTGAAATGATAAGACCACCCCTCTGACGTCGTCTTCGTCTTCGTCTTCGTCTAGTACGATATGGCATTGTCATAATAACATTCCATTCACTGTTACTTAGCGCTTTCGCTTAATACGTCTAATGGCTTTCCTTGCTATATGTCGTGAAACACCCTTTGTAATAGTTCCTGCAAAATGTTTACCAAGCATTCCCGCTAGAGGTAAAAGAATACCCCCTCTCTGACGTCTTCGTCTTCGTCTATAACATGGCATGATTCATACAATCTGCTATGTATATGATTACTTAAACTTCTACATCCCATACCCTTTCATTCAAAAGAATCAAGGCTTACCATGTAAGTTTATTGAAGAAGCACACACGAGAAAGTAAATCATGAGAAAGTAAATCATGAGAAAACACTGTTCATATCAATGGCATGCACCAACGCTTCATCCACCAAATCCACCTCACGTCGTATATTTGATTCTGATGAAATGCGTCCATGAAACTGTCGATGCGGCAATTGTGGGATAAGCATACGTAATCCCAATGGGACCACCGGAGATCCTGCCCTCGAGTTAGGTGGATTATTCTCCTTCTCCTTCTCCTTTTCGTACGTCACCCACTCTTCATCCGTCATTTCACTAAAATTCGTCCGACTGGAAGATGGTGAATTTAAAAATCTGTCCAACTGTGTAATGTCTGGTGAAAACCTTGGAGGAAGATTGTCCATCGGGGTAGGCGTCACCAACTCTGGAAGTCCTTCATCAGTCAATTCACTCAAATCGGGCCACGATCCCCATCCAGACGGAAGATCAGTTGGCCAGTCTTCCTCGTCGCTCTCTGGCACTAACACTTCGGGAATGCGAATCCGTAAAGGTTGGATCATCGTTACGTCGGGCATGTTCACTAGCTCAAGTCAAAATATGAAGTAAATGATTTCAAAAGTCATTTATATACAGTTTTTAGTGGATCGGGTCCTCTAAAAGGTATCAGGTCCTCTAAAAGGTATCGGGTCCTCTATCGGGTCCCTTCCACAATCCATCTCTCCAATAATTTGATTGTCGTTGATGACTCACTATCGTCGCTTTCAGCACAAAGTCGCATGTGTCCTCACACTCTCTGATCTTCTCTGGATTCTTCGATTTATAGGCTCTCCTCTTATATCTTTCAATCATTTGTTTGATGGTCTTCATCTCCTCACGCTGCCTTACTCTCAACTCTTCTCTTGTTTCTACCATGATTATGATTGTGACACTCATTTCATCCACTCTTATATACATCTCTCAAAGGACCCGATCCCTTCATGGGTCCCCTTCAGGGGACCCTGAAATCACCTCGTTTGTCCACCCGTCCATTCAATGTCAGTCAATGTATCAGTATGAAGAATCTGAACCCACACCTTCTTCTCAATATCCAAACGAAATCGTCGTGTCAATTTCGGTCGTTTATACACTTCTGGAGTATGTTGATATACTATATACATAGCCCGTGCCAAACCTCCTCCATCTTCACGCTTTCTACCTGGAGAACGTCGAATACATGTTTCTGTAGGATTCCATGATATAACTACATCTCCTTCATACATTGGAATGTAATCACGTTCAAAATAAAGACAGTCTTTCGGTTTCTCCACCGTTGTTGTAATTGGATGCTGATATGTCGGTGTTACTTCAAAATAGAATGTGTCAATATACGTTGGAATTATTTCATTTTCCAATTCTATCTTACGGCGTGATATCACTACACAGTTCTTCGTCTCTGAAATTATCTTGTCTCCATGAAATAATGGAATGGTACGGTGATATTGCCAAAATTTACCTTTCCAATGACGTATTGGATAACGTACCTCACACTCTGGAACCTCACACTCTGGAACCTCACTCATGATGATTATATTCCCATCTATTTTCACTTAACTTATTTATACCCATATCCATCTTCTTCTAATACCATCCTATTCATTATAGTATAACTCAAAGGAAAATGATCACATGTATGAAGTATGTTTATTCAATAAAAGTTCATTCAATATATACATAAAAGTTCATTGAAATACAAATTCTCCACTTATTTCACTAAAGGACTTATAATCACCTCTCTCTTCATCAATGTCTCTGTACCATCCGTTGGGAATGACACGAATCCATGCTTCACCATCTAGACGGAATCGTTGCGTCTCATACGGTGGGTCCATGAGTGGCTTTGAATGATGTTCAACTTCCACATACGCCCCCATCCACCTTCCATCATCCACCCATCCTGGTGCACGACGTATCATCATTCTTGTAGGGGAGTACCCCAGAATTACATCCCCTTCGTACATAGGCACATCTCGTTCCATGTATAGTGGCTTCTCCGGTGGGTCATTCGTACTTGAATGTATACGATATACAGGTGATTTAGTAAAATAAAAAGTGTCAATCGTAGTTGGAAATATGTGAGTCTCTGTCTGTACCACAGCCCGCTTGACCACCACACATGATATCTTATCTGATAGGATCACATCCCCAGCGAAAAGGGGAATATCTCGATACACCATTGCAGGTACTCGATCCCGAAGCAATGGGAAGAAAATAGATGCTGACGTTGATGCTGACGTTGATGCTGACGTTGTAGATATCGTTACTTCACCGGCTACTGCCATATTGTATCTGAGTAGTCTTCTTCAACGGTATAATTCATCTACATTCAAACTCCTTCTTATATATTCTCTAAAGGGGCCCGACCCTTAGTAACGGGTCCCTTAGTTACGGGACCCGTTTGTAAATCTAAAAACATTTCATATGGACGATGATGGTAGATAAAATAGTGTCAAATAAATTAAGATAGCTTACACTTCTGATACAGGGATAGCAATCGACTGCGATCCATGTGTAAAGAGCTTGTTAGACTATGGATGGGCTTAAGTGGATGATTTAACCATGTATACTTTTTCATTTGGAAATAGTAGCACGCTTAGTCTAACTTGTAAATCTAAAAACATTTCATATGGACGATGATGGTAGATAAAATAGTGTCAAATAAATTAAGATAGCTTACACTTCTGATACAGGGATAGCAATCGACTGCGATCCATGTGTAAAGAGCTTGTTAGACTACGGAAGAGAGAAGTGTGTTATGTTGCGTGTGGCGCGTGAGTGTCCTCCCATTTCATTCCATTCATCAATTCGTCTCATTGATAGAGACAGGTAGAACTCATGGTTCTCATAACGTATGCAATGGAAAGTTTTAGGCAACCTTCGACAGTTGGCTAAATGTCGCCCTGGCGCGAATGCATACTACGTTGAGACAGAGGCAATCACTTGCAAACATGACGCAGAGAGGTTTAACAAGATTGACCATTGCCGAATGTCCCTTGCGGTATACATAGCTACGGGTTTCACCGCCGCCCTTTACAGGAACGCCCGTCGAAAGGAAGTATTACACCGAACTGCATTTGCAACGTTCAAGTTGACTGATAGCAGATTCAACTTAATGATAGTATTCGCCAGTCCGAAGACTGCCCAGGGCAAACCGCGAGGAGGTTCTATCATGTCTTGCCCCATGGTGGCCCTTAAGAGAGCCGATGGTTCGTTCTCGGTGACAATTAAGTTGACTATTGGCTTGAATAGTCAATAGGTATGACAGCTAGGTTGTCATAAACCCTATACCGCCGAGGTCGTACTGGTGCATCTGGCACCTTTCGGATGCGGGTGGTTTTAGGAGTCCACACCTCATCCGTCCAAACGATCCTCTTGATCTTCCCCTTCTTCTCATCCTCATCCCACTCGTCGAGGATGATGAAGTTGGGAATACCGTTGTCTTCATCGGTGAAGACGGGAATGTTGTCGGCAGATGTCGCTTCCATCGTGACTTCAAATTGAATGAGAAGCGCTACAATCTTCTGGCTTATATAGGGTTTTCAACAATGAATTGCTCAACAGCGAATCAGAATGCTTCAGGGATAGCAATCGACTGCATAATGTTCAAGTTGACTGATAGCAGATTCAACTTAATGATAGTATTCGCCAGTCCGAAGACTGCCCAGGGCAAACCGCGAGGAGGTTCTATCATGTCTTGCCCCATGGTGGCCCTTAAGAGAGCCGATGGTTCGTTCTCGGGAGTCGTCATCCTACAGCCTACCAATTCTGCTGAGAGAGTCAAAGACTCTCTCTTTGGTAGCACTGTCGACTTCCACACTAACTGGCACATGACTAAAAATTGGAATGTAGCGCCATTCCGTTGGATTGACAGCAGTTGCTGTCATCGGATTGCCAATCCGAGCAAGATTGTTGTGGACTCTGTCTTGCTCCTCTAGCCTGACGAACTCCTCAAATAAATTTCGCGGCCTTAACTGCGGTCCGCGAGGAGAGCTGACTTGACTGTTCGGCGTCTGCATGATTGAAATGAAATGAAATGAGAGGCAGTGGTTTATATACCCCTCTAACGCGACGCAACGTTCAAGTTGACTGATAGCAGATTCAACTTAATGATAGTATTCGCCAGTCCGAAGACTGCCCAGGGCAAACCGCGTGGAGGTTCTATCATGTCTTGCCCCTAGGTGGCCCTTAAGAGAGCCGATGGTTCGTTCTCGGGAGTAAATTGATGGGGTGGTGAAGGCAGGCAAAGATCTGCAATGAAAATGATATGTATTAGAATAGGATATACTATCTTATTTACTTTTTCACTTACCAAGTTAGTCATCCTTAGGCAGTCTCGCGGGCTTCCTGATTGAAAATTTGTGGAGATGCCCGCGCATTCTTAGTGTAGCGTGGAGGCATTTCTTGCTCGGATGTCCATGATAGCAAATAATTGATTCGTCCAGGCTTTTATTGACGAGGACTTCGCCGGCCAGATGGTTATCCCGAATAGGGATGTGGAACTCAAACAAACGATCCTCATTCACACGTTCCCACTCATCCCTCATGCGCTCCAACTTCTCACACGCCTGCCTCTCATCACCCCGCCGAGCCACAGTCCTCTCCAACTCAACATTCCTCGCTCTCAACACACTCATCTCCTTCATCATCTCCTCAAACTTCGCTTCTGCCTCTCCCATTCTCCTCTCCGCAGCACTCGCCCTCTTCTCACACTCATCATTCTTGTCTTCCAACACTCGCACATTCTCCTTCAACTCTTTCACAACACGCCTCATACGGATATTCTCATCTGCCACCTCCTTACATTTCACCTCCTTCATTTTCAGCTCACTCAACTCACTCAACGTTCTCTCATTCACCTTCCTCAAACTTTCATAGCGATCTACCAACAAAGCATGTGCCGCTTGCTGCGACACATGCTTCTTTTCCATGTCCTCATCCCACCGCGCCGACTGCTTCCGTACCCCACCACCCTTCACTATTGGGGAAGATGAGCTCTTCGGGGGGTCGCTAATAACAATATTGGATACCTCCGATGACGAAGAGCTCAACTTCCTCACACACTTCCTCACTCGCTCCCTATCCAAATCCACATCATCCTCATCATCACTCTCTAACACTCTCTTCCGCCACTTGTCAGCCTTCAAACCGGCCACAGCATTCTCTACCTCATTCTCCACAGCATTCCCACTAGCATTCTCCACAGCATTCCCACTAGCATTCTCAACAACATTCCCACTAGCATTCTCAACAACATTCTCAACAACATTCGCAACATTCGCCAACATTCGCTCCCTCTCTTCCACAATCAACTGCGTAAACCTCAAATCGGTCACCAACCCTCCTACACACTCACCATGCCTCCGATAAAACTCGGCCTCCTGCCCAACAACCAACAGCACCCTGCACTTCACACAGGCAATCCTATTCAGGATAACCATGTGGTCGGCCCCTGCCTTCCTTATGTGGTCCCTGAGACCGTCTCGGCGGTTGATTCGTCCACAAGAGCACATTTTTATGTGAAATTTTTTGTTTCTATCGTTATTGACCATTTTTGTCGTTACTGAGATTTCTCGTTAACTGTAAGATAATGAAATTAGTATAAGTTTTAAATCATGTAGTACAGTCATATTCCTAAAGCATTACACTTAGTCAGGAATGATAGATGTGAGTGTAGTGAGTGGCACTCGATCCCGTCGACAGCCCGAAGGCCTTGTACCGATCACTAGGGAAGTGAGAGATCTTCCCCGATACCCGCTCTTTACAGCTAAAGACATCATTGTCACTGCCCCGAAGTGGTAACAGGAACGCCGAGTCAAAGGTAGTGATCAGTAGCTGGGATCTAACCCCTCAAAGCTGCCTTAGTTAAATTTCTGATAGCAGATTTGAATGTAGTATACAGCCTAGAACATAATATCATCATTCAACATTCAACTTAGTCAACATTCAACATAATATCAACACTTAGTGAGGAATGATAGATGTGAGTGTAGTGAGTGGCACTCGATCCCGTCGACAGCCCGAAGGCCTTGTACCGATCACTAGGGAAGTGAGAGATCTTCCCCGATACCCGCTCTTTACAGCTGAAGACATCATTGTCACTGCCCCGAAGTGGTAACAGGAACGCCGAGTCAAAGGTAGTGATCAGTAGCTGGGATCTAACCCCTCAAAGCTGCCTTAGACTTAGTTAAATTTCAAATCTGATAGCATATTTGAACTCAGGATACTTGAAAACCTTAGTCTATATGTTAAAACTTTGAAAAAAGTGAAAATTAAGAATTTTTAAAAAATTCCGCATTTTACTACTCATACTACTTTTAAAAAATTTTATCAGTAGTAAAGACACTATCAAACTCTATCATACAAACTTTGAAGTAGCAAGATAGCTTGCCTACTTCAAAAGATAGAGTCCTTTGCACCCGATATCGGGAGCTCAGAGCGACGACCGTCGCTTACCTCGTCTTTCGATGAAGTGATCAGACTTACGATGTCGGGGGTTTATATATGCTCGGAAGAAAACTTAAAATGGCTCTATCTCCGAAAGTATTCATCGTAGCGACATGCGGTTTGTTGCAAACGATTTGTCTCATCATTCTTTACAATATGACACCTGAACCATTCTCATATGACCACGGGAAGTTGGTCCGCCAGCACATGTCCATGTAACATGCCACAAGTGAAAAAATTCCTAAGTGTGGGAGCTCCAGTGTGGTGAAAATTTTGAAAAATTTAAAACTTCCGAATTTTGACCTGGGACCTTTACCAAAGTTTGTTTCAAGAAATTTTGTCCGAACGAGGGGGGGGGGGACGTCAGCGAAATTTGATGAAAAATGTTTTGGTGACGGTCCCAGGTCGAAATTCCACACTTTGGAAAATTTTCAAAATTTTACCCATACAAAGTCACTCTGACACTTAGGATTTTTTCAGGTAAGCGAGCTCCGACCTAAAATCTTGTAACCGCTCTAACTTTTGAACGAAGACAGATAGGAACAAGCCGATTGTTTCACTGAATTTGTCTCACTCTTAGCTTTCAAACGAGCTATCGCACGACAAAATCCGTCCACTAGAAGCCAAAATCGAAGCAAGCTGTCCAGAGGGGGGGGGGGAGGTCAGTGAAATTTGATGAAAAATGTTTTGGTGACGGTCCCAGGTCGAAATTCCACACTTTGGAAAATTTTCAAATTTTTACCCATACAAAGTCACTCTGACACTTAGGATTTTTCAGGTGAGCGAGCTCCGACCTAAAATCTTGTAACCGCTCTAACTTGTGAACGGCTGGTCCGATTGACTCGCAACAAAAAATGTTGTCGAGCAGTTTTTTCTCCTCTTTCAAACGAGTAGCTGTAAGACAAAATCCGTCCACTAGAACCAAAGTTAGAAGATTGTTGTCGGGGGGGGGGGGGTCAGCGAAATTTGATGAAAAATGTTTTGGTGACGGTCCCAGGTCGAAATTCCACACTTTGGAAAATTTTCAAAATTTTACCCATACAAAGTCACTCTGACACTTAGGATTTTTTCAGGTAAGCGAGCTCCGACCTAAAATCTTGTAACCGCTCTAACTTTTGAACGAAGACAGATAGGAACAAGCCGATTGTTTCACTGAATTTGTCTCACTCTTAGCTTTCAAACGAGCTATCGCACGACAAAATCCGTCCACTAGAAGCCAAAATCGAAGCAAGCTGTCCAGAGGGGGGGGGGAGGTCAGTGAAATTTGATGAAAAATGTTTTGGTGACGGTCCCAGGTCGAAATTCCACACTTTGGAAAATTTTCAAATTTTTACCCATACAAAGTCACTCTGACACTTAGGATTTTTCAGGTGAGCGAGCTCCGACCTAAAATCTTGTAACCGCTCTAACTTGTGAACGGCTGGTCCGATTGACTCGCAACAAAAAATGTTGTCGAGCAGTTTTTTCTCCTCTTTCAAACGAGTAGCTGTAAGACAAAATCCGTCCACTAGAACCAAAGTTAGAAGATTGTTGTCGGGGGGGGGGGGGACGTCAGCCGAAAATTTTTTCTCTCCGATTTCGCTGGAAACATCCTTCCTAACCCAAAATTTCACGTAGATTCCGAATCTGGACTCCGTTTTCTCATCCGATGCTTCGTTTGGGCGCTACACACCAAAACGTCCCACATTCTATGTCAAAATTTTGAAGAAACAGTTTTTCTCGCCGATTGCCTTGAAACTCACCCTACCGATGCAGAATTTCACGCTGAATCCGAATCTGACCTCCGTTTTCTCATCCGACCACTCCTTCCACTCGAAACAACCCATTTTACAACCCAACATTCAGCAGATTGCACCAAAAACATCACACACTATAGCCTCAAGACTAATCCTGGCGGTCGCCCACGTCCACCTAGACGGTCGCCCACGTCCACCAGGCGGTCGGACCAACGCACCCGAGTCTCACACTCTGTTGTTGCAGAGGGGGGGGGGACGTCAGCGAACATGTTGTGAACGTGGACCCACCCGGCCGGCACACCACGACAGACCACAACCTCTAGCGTTCCAGAGGGGGGGGGGGACTCAGACACGAAGCACCACGGCGGCCGACCACGACACTCTGCCGTGCCAGAGGGGGGGGGGGACGCAGCCACGACGGCGGCCATCTTGCGCGGTCCAGAAGTGGAGTTTTGCTTACTACTGTTGTCATCTGCAAGTTCCTCTCAAATCATCAAACTGGATTTTAGATCATGCAGATTGTATTGAAATGAACATCGTGTGATTCAGAATACTATAGAAATCCGACACTCTATACTAATAAAGGACTAAGAACATAGAAATTGATAAACAACTACTGACTTCTGACTTCAGATAAACAATCTATTTCTATAAAACTAAGAACGGACATGGTAATTGAAAACAATAGAGTGTCATGGACACAGAAATTGATAACAATAAAACTTCTAGAACAGAAGTAAAGCTGCATGCACTGGCACAATAGGTGGCAAAAGGCGACTCGTGGACAGTTAGCTCGGCCAACCCTCGAAGCGACGATGGTAGATGATGAAGAAGAAGGACCGAACGATAGAAATTTGACTTTTAACTTCTTTTTAAGTCAGATGAAACTTACTATAGAATTTAGTAGGCTGTGTTTGGATTGTTGGCACCTTTGACAACTTGCCATGCGTTATTCCAGCAATCAATAGTGGTCAATCGAATATCGATGATGTGTCATCATGTCGAACCATTAGCAGCTTCCTTCCCTGTTCTGTCGAAGCTGATAAAGCGATTTGTCTTGCGCCAATTGATATCTTATCTGTGTATAAACGATTTCCGTCCATCCAACAAATCACCATACCATACGGAAACATCATTGAGGGATCAAGGACAGCTGCTTGAGACTGCACTATGAGACGAGGTGCATCGGGTAACTAATAAGGAAGTGTTGGCTTTTCGTGTAATTTGAGTGATCAAAAGCTTTGGTTGGGCGGCATAGACTTACGACGGCCGAATCGCTGCATCCCTCGGTATGGAAAGGTGTATAGCAAGCTGCTTGATTCACTTGCACCCATGTAATGCTATGTGCATGTCTTGATTTATGGTGATTATGAACTAAGCAATTACTCACGACTTCGGTAGTCATTTTATCAAAATTATTTTATTAATGATGAGAAGTAAGAATGGACGGTGTCCATGCGGCCCAATATTGTTTCCAATGAATGAAAGGGCCACACTATTTCTCCAGACATTGCTACTTTACAAACTGAATAGAGAGTATTTGAGAGAATGGTTATTCCATCTGGTCAGTTACACTATTGAATTTCGACAGCTTATTCGTTATATTTTGATTTTTCCTTTAACTTGAAATTTTATCCAGTGAAACTGCGGGCAATTCAGTGAATGCACTATAATTTCTTCATCATATGACTCGCCCAGTTGTCACATTGCAGTTTGTTTTGTTACTATAATGCGGTATATTTTCCAAAAAAATATTTGATTAGTTAGTAGCAAACTTGTGTGAAGAAAGTTCGTCCCTCGTTCGCTATATTAATTATCGAGTTTTGGGACATAACAGTGATAACATAGAATGGATGATTTATGAGTGAAAAAGTGACTTGAATTTATCATTAAAATAGTTCCTGATATCATATGTCAATATTAGAGTATCGCGTATAATGAAAGTTGTTGTAAGGATATTTCGCTTCAGTTGTTCCGGATCAATTCGTCGGCGTATGTCTACTCTATTGTCTACTGAAGTCATTTATAATCATAGCAAAAACAAAACAAATGAGAGCACTATTCATTCGACGTTTTAAAGGAAAAAATATGATTTATTATTGCTCAATGACGCCAGGAACATCTTTTATGAAAGTGTTTTTATGAAGCTGTTCCGCTTCACGTCTCATGAAATAAGATGAAATGTCAAGACGTTTGAGTGAGCGCTCTTTTGTGATCATTTCGGGAATCTTTGATAAAGGTGATTTGTGCGATATATGAGTACTTGATTATCAGAATAGCACGTTTACAGAAAATCCACGTGTGGAAACCATGCAGACAATAGGACACAGACATGTCGTGGACATGTGTTGTAATGACAGCGGTGCCTAAGCGATGGCGGTCACCAGCGGTTGACAAGGCCTACATAGCGGTAAATTGTCGGTGTACATTGCTAAAATTCGTGATCGTAATCATTTCGTCGCCTCAAATATAGAATCACTTAGTTGAAATAGCTTGCAATCAAATCCTCTTACTGCAACAATTTGCAACTATGGAAGGTTTCAGTAGCTTTATTCTTCATGAGATCTATCGACAATGACTTAAATCCACAGAATTAGACCGGTCGCATCTTCTTCTGTTTGACTAGAAAGGAATCATTGGAACATACATGTAATGTATAACGCTAATGAAATGGCACAATCTGCTGATATAATACCATAACAATCGAACAATGAGCAGCCAGTTCAACATTCAACACGCAGAATTGTGCGAAGTTTCAGTGATTGCTATTCATCTGGATCACACAGCAAATAGACACAGACGATACTCGTATCAAGTTCTGCAGAGAAGTTTGTGAACGTTTTTTAGTGCGCCTGCTAACTTTTCTAATAATGATCCAAAGGACCAACATCATTGAGAAAACTTTTGGCCAATGATCTGAATTCTTCGAATCTGAAGGAGTCGTGAAGATCGGAGAATTTTGAAGGAATTCACAGCAATCCGCAAGCGACGTACGACTATTTTTCATATCTCTGCAAGGTAGTAGGAATTCCTTTTTGCCCACTTAGTAAGTTCCTGCATGTGCCATCGCTTTGAATCACTTTGCACTTCTAGCCAAGTGAGACACTTAAACAATCTTAAACCAACAATGTCTATTTCGAAATGTCATCTTTACCGTTAGCACGATTGTCTGTTGAGATAAATACCATATGTGATTGATCTTCGTTTTCGTCTTTATTTAGAGATGTTGGTTGGGTGGTGATGAAGACAGACATTTTTGAAAGTACCTGCAGGTAGAATGAATCAAAGATCTTTGTTAGATGAATATGGTGCTCACAGTTTGAACCTGACTTCGACACTGTTTTAGTTAGACACAACTTTAGTTTCTCTCTTTCTATCTTATTGTTGACCACAGCTTTACGAAAGAGAGTAGTAACAATATTCTTTATTGTCATCTATATTCTCTCTTTCTGTCCCTCATTCCTTCTCCCTAGCCTCCCTTTCTTTCAGTTCTTCTATCTCTCTTTCATGGATGAAACTAAATATAAAATGCATTGATTACATGGATTAGAGCGGCTCGTGAAATCTAATTACTTCCGAATTTCCGCACTTTTCGTGCAGATCATAATTTTCATATTGTTTTGGATATCCACCTCCTTATTGTCGCATGAAACAACTATTTTCTTCATACGGCTGGAAATGACTGTCAAGACATCGAATTTAATTGTCATCAATTGTCATCAAATGTTTCTGCAATAAATTTTGAATTCTGGTAAATGAATGTATAAAACCTACTTTCAGCAACTTTTACGTCTTCGACATTCTTCCGTAACCAACCCATTTCATCTTTTGCTATTTGGAGAGTCAAACAGAGGCCTCACAATAGCGTTTAAAGTTTCATTGAGTTGAGAAGATATAAGAATCCGCAATCTTTCATCTTCACCGCTTCTGGGAGTATCAATGTTAAGATAAAATGATCAATTGAAACGAGTCTTATTGAAGATAGCACAATGACTCAATGAATGAAGTCAAATATTTAGAATTAATAAACATTTGGAATTTCATGTATCGTTAGGTTCTCACCATCATTCCAGCCAGTTTCTTCTTTAACTTCAAAGGAGCGATCACTCAGCGCGACACCTGGATATGGAGATTTCGTTAGCGCGCCTCTGACAGCAATAAATGCAATCAGTAAGCTCAGTCTCATAGAAATCCAACTTTTCGCTTTGGCTAAGTTCGTGGGACTAGGATGAATGGTACAATGATGATAGTGTGGTCCCTCATATCAAAAGAAAGTTAACTCAATCTCGGATGCGGTATTAGGTGATTGCAGAATGCAGTCCGCCCTCCAAGCGCCTGCGTTAAAGTCTTCCTGGCTAATTCACGCTCTCAACAGATGGTCCGGTGGCCTTGTGGTTAGAGGGTATGCTTGCACGTCTTCTAGCTCCAACGTCGCTGGTTCAAACCTACCCAAGACTGATGAGGCCCAACAGACCGAAACATGTCTCGTGGTGGTTACATCTGTTGAGATTTGATAAATTTATCAATTGCCACGTTACTTGTCTTAATAAAGTTAACTTTCTCTGAAGGTTATCATCATCGAGTAGAAGAGAGACAATCCCTATTCTATGGACAATACTCACCATGACAGCGCACACCGCTTAGAATGTGCACAACAGTCGTCCCACGCTCTCATACGTATTTGCAGGCATGAAGCTGTCAGAAGTATCCTTCCTATGCGTCAACGGATCTACTGCAAATCTATTCTTGAGAGATAAAGGGATACTAAGAAGTTGTCTTATGCATTAACAGTGTACTTTAGTTGAAGAATTTATATGTATTTTGGACAACTTGATGTGATAAACATCGGGACCACAGAGTTTTTTAGGAACCACACTATCATCATTGTACCGAATGAATAACGGTTGCTTGTTGATGGCTACTTCAACTCCTCAGGTAAGCGTCACAGCGGCCCTTATTAATAGCACACGTTGTTCCTCAAGGTTAATATAGTGGAAATTACCTTCAGCTTTGGTAATTTTTTCCGTCACCTAAGCTGTTGGTATATTTACTGATCTACCTGGAGCTGTATTGGCTTATTGATCTAGAACCGATTAGATTGACTTTTTATAAATGATTCTCTTGTTACATATCATCAGCAACAATTAGTCCTCTGAAAATTGCAATCATGCCAAGAATAAGGAACGATCGTGGTTAGAGCTTTTATTTAGAACAATCATGAATTGAAGCAGAGAAAGTCTGAACTCATCAGCTTAAAGTAGCATAAATCTAACGCTTTCCGTCATTTAAGCTACCGGTTTTAATAAGGTGTAGGACATCATCAGACAAGTTTACCTGCAGCTGCAGTAAATTCCCTTCAGATACACAATATATTTTTACCCGAATACCAAATTTCCTGCACATATATTTATTACCTGCAGGTAATTCCCTATAGGTAGTTCGTCATTAATTCGACCGAGCATGTCAATGTTGCTAGATCAGTGATGTGGAGCAATAGAAAATTGCCAACCACTCCATTCGAACCCCATACCATATCGTCCCGACTAATCCAGCTCCGCTACAGTTCTGACCGCTCCGCTCCAGTTCTACTTTTGGATTCCCTCCTCGATGTGACTAATTTTGCTTTCGAGTGCATTTGAACTCCATTTCCACAATACTCGCTCTCAGGCCCTAGTGTCAGTGCAAACTGTGCTATGTCATGAGACTATCCAGGCAGTATTCATGTACCATGCTACTTTTGGGCTATGAGCTGCACTTATTTACGCTTCACCTGAGAACATTCATGTAGGTCTACACACGCACAACTTGAATTGCTTTCTCAACATCCATAGTGAATATTGTGTTTTGTTTGGTGCATTCTTTAAGCATATGCAACTGCCAATACTCTAGGGTAGCTGTATTCATTTATTTCACTATTACATCTTGCTCCGCCAAGCCTTGCGGCATAGAGCAAGTACAGTAGGTAGAGTGTCGACTCAAAAAATATAAAAAATGCTCTTGAGGCTGAGCATGAAAGTAATGCCAACCCATCGAATCGCTAATGTAACTAGCATTATCTCTCCAAAGCTGTCATGACAAGGAGGATCTGTAAAATACTATTATCCCTTCTGTATTGCTATCATGTGATAAATAATTCTTATGATAAATCAGCGGATATTGCTTCCTTGTAATTACCATCAAGTATATCGATTTTCCACATTTTGCAGTTAGCATTCAAAACTCACTCACACTGAATCTGTAAATACCGCTTCACCTTGAATAACGTTGATAATGTTATATAATCAATACACGCCCACCACACCTTAATGTTGTAAAATCGAAGGCGATGCTATATAGCCATGTGTGCGTGTCTCGACTCTGATCAGGTCGAATCCTCGATCAAGCAGCTCAACGACCATTTAGGAACTCTCATCTCAGCAATTAGCATTGAATTTTCGGCCGCGACTCCTTTGATTTTGAGGGAACTGAGATAGAGAAGTAGAGAGTAACGTCCCTATTGTGTACGAGTGATAATGATATTATCCATCTTTCCTCATGTCTATCTCTCGCGTCTATTGAGTTATCGCCGAGCACTGATCATAATTGTCATCTTACCTTCGCCATGGGTGATACAAATCGGTCGCATTTCATCAACGGCGCCAATAAACAATGAGATAAATAGAACCGCAACTCTGGACATAAAACAGAACTTCCAATTTTCCAAACCTCTCCATTAACAACTTTCTTTATGTGACAATTTCAGCTTTGTTTTTCATTTCATTAATGATAGTTCTCACCAATACCGAAGACATTCGTTTTTGCTAGGCCAAGGCAATTCATAAATTGAAAAATGTAATAACGATGTATTATATCGCTCATGATATATTCAATAACATTTTCTTGACGGAAAACCGTCACGCTAGTAGTTGAAATAATTACATGTGCAAAAATTGATCTGTTTGCAAAATTGAATTATAGTGATGAATTTTTAATTGCAGGTGTGACTAAATATATTACATGTAGGTAAAGCAGCAACTCAGTGCTAGCCCATTAGCCCATTAGCCCATTAATGCCTAGCGTGGACTTAAGTCTACACTAAATTCATTTATATACAAGGAACTCCATACCCATCTTCTTTTTGGTGCTTTGGAATATACTGAAATCAGATTCAGAACAAGTTTCTTGGTATGCAGATCCACTTACTTATCACATTCTACCATCATTTTTCGATCACTGATGACAATATATCATTGAAAATCTTGGATTTTACATGTACTATTGTCTTTTAAAAATGACTACTTCATGCAATGTGTTAAGTTTTTTGATAAACAAATCAAGTATAAAGAGAATGGCATAAATATTACTTTAACTTTAATAAAGAGTCAATATTTGCCTCATGAAATTAGTAGCGCAAAATTTCCACGCTAGGCAGAATGGCAGATATGAGAGCAGACAGACGGACTAGTAGGTAAGTATGATAATACATCCTAATGCTACGCGGATCTATATTTGCAAAATTAATTTCAACTAACAGACAGACATTACATTATACGAATTATTGCAGCTGAATGTAATAATATGAGAATGATGAAGTTGTGAGAAAAGATCAATTTCTTCCACTCATTCATTTTCTTCAAGTATTTTCCAAGCAAGACATAATGAGTGGGGAAAGTTTCTCTCAATCTGAAACAGCTATCCATTTTTCCATCTGCAACATCTTCAAATGCTACCAAGTTTTGCAAGTATTAGAAAATTCCAGACTTTTGATGAATCTATAGTTTTAAAGACCGTGAATGGAGCGTACTGATTCTAGAATTATAATGAGAAGTCACAAATTGGCGAAAATACGCAAATGAATAGGACTTTTTCTAATAGAAAGTAATCGTATTAATAGTTGTGAGCCAATGCACTTGTGAAGTGACTAGTCTAAATGCCTTCAAATTAGGTTGCAAAGCTTGGAAAGACTGTTTACATAGAATATCAAAGTTTTATGCGATTATGGAACAATCGCATCAATACTGTTTACATCGTCTGTGTGTTTTGCGGGTCTGGAGATGGAAATAATGTCGATAATGATGATCACCATGATCATGTTGAGCATTCTGGAAAGCTTTTATGAGAGACTTGCTTCTCATTTGAATGAAATTATTCACACTTCCACACTCAAGTACACCTTGTTTGAGCTATTTTTTTAGTCTTTATAATTGACACTGGATAATTCAAAATTCCTCGCTTATCTGGCTATCAAAGAAAGGTAGTTTGATTATAGATTTATGTTTTTTGTGCAATTTTAATGATTTTAATATTCTGTGCTAAAAGTCAGATAGCTTGCCATATTCATGATATTTATTATTTTACAACCTCACAAGGAATGCCTGAACAAGCTTAATGACTGCACAAGAGGCTGCTTTGCGTTTATTAATCATAGCTTTGCCAGTTTGACGTGAGGCTGATAATCACAAAGATTTCGCAGTGCCAGTTCGCCTGAGACGTACTGACGAGTCATTGTAGGTCGAAGCGTTGCGTCTACAGCTGTTTGTTCAATTTGTTCATTTCTGAGGACATTTTTCTATTCTTTGCCCAGGCGAACTAGCACTCTGTAATCTTTGTGATTATCCCGCACGGCTACGCCAGGATAAACAAATGCAGAACACCCTGTTGTGCAGTCCTTCACCTTATTCAGCCAGTCGATGTTTTAAGCTAGATCGGGCCATTCCGAGCTGCATTGACGAGCCCTCGTAGGGCGAAACAACGTCTACGGCTGCCAAGGAATTTCAAGTCTCATGACATCGTTCCTGCCCAGGCGAATTGGCACACTGCTATCTCTCTCATAATTCAATGCCTCGTTGGATGAATATGATAATTGACGTGTTATATGATGCAGTCTGAACATGTAACACATTATAATCGGCAATTTGTGATGTCTCAATGGTTAAATTGAATCTGATGAATACAACACTGCTTTTAAACCTGAAATCGTCTTATAAGAATATGATATGATTATCAAAAAGCATCATTTCACACTGACATGAGACTAAGGGAATGAAAATTGCTTTAACATGATCCGCTACTGAATAAAATATCAGATAACACAATTCTTTTCCTATAATCATACTTTCTTCACAACTCAAAATTAATCTCCAATCTTAAATCTCATGGCTGCAAAGGAGGGCGAGATAGTGCCTAATCAGATCACGCAAAGGAAGTGTGAGAAGACTTCGAGCGCAGAATTGCATGAATTTGCATGAAGGATGGATGACTGCTTGTCATCACTATTAATAGGCAGAATCGTGTTGAGATTTGCATCTGTTGAGATTTGATAGATTTATCATTGCCTTGTTACATGGCTTCCCATGTAATGAGTAGCGCCTGCATGAAGCGCCTCAAACTCGGAAGCGGCATTAGGTGATTGCAGAATGCAATCCGCCCTCCATGCGCCTGCGTGATAGCAGTGGCTTCCTGGTTACTTCACGTTTGCAGCAGATGGTCCGGTGGCCTTGTGGTTAGAGGGTGCGCTTGCACTTCCTCTAGCTCGAACGTCACTGGTGCAAACCTACCCACGACTAATGATATAATCAATCTATCTATTTAGATATAGATGCCACATTAGTCCGTGGTAGGTTCGAATCAGCGACGCTACATGTAATAATAATATTACATAATACAGATGTTAGATATATCATGATAATTATTGTAATAAATATAAGAACCATATCTATGATATATATCGATAAATGTAAAACTTGACTTCTTCATCAATCTCTCCTTTTTCCAGTGCACAGCCAAGGCACACTCTCAAAATCAGATAAATGAGTGTCCAAGCGAGTAATTCACTTCTAATTTAGTACCATTATTTCCTCTTCAGATTTGTCTGTTTGGTCTGTTGGTACTCTTCCTCCATCGGGCAACCACGTCACCAAGGAACCTATTCATGGATGACAAGGTAAGTTGCGTAACTAGTTC
>CAJQUW010000805.1:133847-207592 GCA_907163375.1 Prostheceraeus crozeri
GCAGCTATACAACGTGGAAAGTGAATCCAAAAACTTTGTCTTTTGCTTTTTTGAGTTTTGGAATTCTTAAATCTCTGTTTTTGACATTTCTTGATTTTTTATGCACTGGTCAGAATGTGAACAGAAGCAAATTTATACAAATACTATCGTTATTGACTTAGGGTAACTGTGCGCATCCCCTTTTGTGAATATTGAACTTTCTTACATGACCTTTTGTTCGCATTGCGATTATTGTATCTACTCACAAATATAAACAAGTTTTGGCTATGGAATTCATCGTGTGATTATTCTCCATAATTAAATTTCTGACAATGAAATCTGATAACAAGTTACACAGTCCAGTTAGCTCTGACATCCGTTGAGCAGCAGCGTCTTTATTATCAATACATATGAAACTTTGATTGTTGCAATTATCTCTAATTTGTGGCTACTGTACTCTGGAATGGACACATGAATTTGAAACTATTCTATACAATGTTTAAAGATTCCTTCTCTCAACTTCTTCCTGTGTCCATGTTAGCATAGGTTCTCAAGGGATGTTATCTAGCAAGATTGACACGCTACAATGAGTATTGAGTCCTTGGAAATCTCATCATTCTGAAGCTTTACAATGTTCATTAGAAATTCAGAGCAAAAGGCCACTCGGGTTAGAGTTGAAAGTTAAGAAAGTCTTGTTGTCCGCCGTTACAGAAATAGAGATAGTCATAACTCGGAAATATTTCATTTATGATTGTCAGAACCGCTTTAAATGGAATCAGCATTCTAGTTCATCTTCGATGGAGTTCAAACGGATAATTAATGTATTCCCACGATTTATGCAGGTGAAACCTTCATGATAAACGTTCATGAGAAGGCAGAATATTTTGAATTCATCTTGTGAGAATAATGTTGATTGTTCTTGTTCGAACTGTTAACATCAATATTGTATTTTACCGTATGTCAAATGCATTACGTTATATAATAGTTTGATTCTTGTCACAACAAAGTACATGTAAATATGTTTATCTCGCCCCTAGTCCGGTGTAGCCACACAGACGCAGTGTTACAAAGATTCCAATGGTCTCTGGACTCTTCTAACCACATAATTAGACAGGTCGTCTCTTCATCCGTTTGACTAGAAGGGAAGCATTGGAACATGTAACGTAAATGAAATGGCACACGCTCCTGACTGATTACCATAGCAATCGAACAATGAGCAGCCAGTTCAACATTAAACATGCCAAATTGTGCAAAATTCAGTGACTGCTATCAACCGGATCACACAGCAAAGAGACACAGTCAATGTCAAGTTCCACAAAGAAGTTTGTGAGCGTTTTTTTCATGCGCCTGCTAACTTTTTTTAAAATAATCGGATGGCTCAACATTATCGAGAAAACTTTTGCGCAATGATCTAAATTCTTCGAATCTGAAGGAGTCGTGGCGATCGGAGCATTTTAAAGAAATTCAGAGCAATCCGCAAGCGACGCACGACTATTTTTCCTATCTCTGTAAGATATTAAAATTTTCTTTTTGCCCATTTAGTAAGTTCCTGCATGTGCCATCTGTTTGAATCAGTTTGCACTTCTAGCAAAGTGATACGATTAAACAATCTAATTCTGTGCTTCTAACTGAAAATACATTTACAAGACATCCTGTTTGATATTCGTATAAAAAAGAAGCATTTTGAAGATAGGATCAGTTCAGAATCTGATATCTGTACCTGTTTTTATCCTTATAATGATGATGAAGAAATTCCGACCGATTATTTTGACTTTTTACTAGATGACAAGTAAAAGTTGTCCTACCAATGCGCACTTTTCTTTATAATTCCTTCAGTAAAGATGTATCCCTACAATTTTATCATTTTATCATCATCACCTGTTTGGCACAAGCATTCATTATGCATTTTCTATTTTTATGCGCTGTCTTACCATAATGTTATTATTATTATGGACAGCTATACATCTGATCAAATTATTTATTTCCATCGGCTCATCTGGATATAAATAAGCTTTGAAATTAATCTCAACATTTTACCAACTATTGTATCAGCGGCTATCATGGCTCTTGAAACGGTGTGACACATCAGAGCTTGAGAAACTGCTTGACTGTCTTGTTTACATCACGCTCGTTATGACCAGTCCTGTTACTGACACATATAAATCGAAAACCGAGAAAAATGACATATTTCACTTTATAAAATCGTATTTTGTTATTCTTCCATCTACATTTCACACTGTATAAATAGAAAATTAGTAAATATAACAGCCATTATTATTTAATTCTCATTTGATTTGTCGATTGGACAACGCAGGACATTTGTCAGCATTAAAGTGATATCTTTTAATAAACAACCTTTTTCTACTTCTGATTGTCTTGGTTTAGCGATTGGTGTCATGATTAACCATGGTTAATCATGATGTCATACACTTGTTGTCATCTGCGCTATACATGTATAAAGTAAAAACAGCAGCAGTAGGGAAGAATGTTTTTCGAGCTTTCGACCATCCTTCAGACGGTCATAATCATGAAGTGCTCCAAAATCATGCTTTCCCACCCGTGTGGTTTCTACATTATTCATTTAACTACGGGTGATAGTCTCTAACATTGCATCGTCTGAGTTGTTTTTGTTTTCATTCAGTTGATTGCAGGAGCATTGAGTCATTCATTTTATTGTCTGTTGCGTGCTAGCATATATTAGAGCCTTATTGAAACAAAGGTGGTTTTCTACATTACCGATTTATCAGTTTCTGGATTTTTTATTGGACTCTAAACTTTGTCTCTATAGCTTTTACTTTAGTTTCTGATAAATTGCTACCATTCATGTATGTATATCTCAGATATGCTAAACGTTTAGCTTCTTCATGTAACGGATTCGAGTCAAAAGAAGTCACGAACAGTAAGACGGGGGAACTGCGTGTACCACTAATAGGCTTCTTAATTTTTGAATGTGTATCTATGCTCAAGCAATTCTAGACGCAGTATAAGATAAGAAATTCATTTGGAGTTTGTAGCGGAATGGAAGATTGAATAGACGGATGTTTGTGATAATACCTTGTGATATTGCATCACTCCGAGAGAATGAACAAATAGAAACGTTGTAATCAAGTAGGGAATAATGAAAGAATTTATCGAGATCAGAATTTTGAGAGGAAATTATCAATGAAATATCAAGTAACCTCACCAATCTAAGAATTGTGACATACAAAGTGAAGAATCTAATCGAGATGATTGCGTCAAGGACAAAGACGTGTTTTGATAGAAATTGATGCCATTACCTTCAATTACATTATTTGATATGAATACATTTGATCGATCTTTACCAGGCAAAGTTGCAATTTTGCCTAATTCCCGGTTTCTCTCTTATCACTGATATTACTTAATATTCCTAATAATATTAGTATATTACTATTAGTAATATACTATTGATATTACTATTAGATAATTACTTATTATCTTCATATTACTAAATATCTTCTAAATCAATCGCTGCTAGGGTATTGAAAAAGGATAGAGGTGTGCCGGAGCCCCATATCTTATTCCATAGGCTGTAAAGAGAGATGCCGATCTAAGAGCACAAAGTCACGACAGAACTGAATAAATGTAAAGGGTGATATTTACCTTTAGAATAAATTACTTACCTTCATAAGTGTCATCACTATTTGTAAAGCACTATAATTTTGCTATAATGCTCTTTACGTCTCATGCGATGATGAAAATTATCCCAGCAGCCATATATAATAGAATATAATGCTTACTAATTCAAATTATTAATTGAAGTAGTCCTAATGAGGACTGATGGCGTTCTCCAATCCGCAAGTGTACAGATGCAGTGCTACTGTAACCATTGGATTAATCAGTTCTTAAAAGAACTCAATGGAGCTTTCTCGTGGCAACGAATAAAAATTGATCAGCTTTGGCCCAATATCTGGTAAAAGTGGAAATCTTAAGATTTGTAATACTACTCATTCTTGCTGTTAATATACTAATGCCATAGATTCCAAACATTGCCGCATACATGTTCAAAACAGACGTCTAATATACCTTACCGACTACAGATGCTGGTAGTAGAAATACAATAGGACAATGGTCATCATAGGTTAAGGAAATTAAAAGTGGATATTATAAAATAACAGGAGATCGATGGAAAAAATGGAAAAGTGGAGGTAAAACATGAAAATACAATAATACTACTACACCGATTCTGACACTACACATGGTGGATAATGGTAATTGTGGATAAGTGGAAAGTGGATATTGGAGGCAAACAATAGAAGTACAATGACACTCTACTACACCGGAAGCAATTAAACTATACACACTATACCTAAGACTACACATGGAAAATACTATTTCTTCACTTGAATTTGTCATCTCCAGTTTCTTAATCCGTCTATAATACTTCATATAATCCCACATTTCTTCATTTGTTCTTCATTTGAAATACAATACATCGATCACTACTTCAACTACCGATTAAGGGATATAAAGCATAATACTGCAGTCCGTCAATCATCAGCAGGTACTCGTCTAGTTGTGTTTCTAGTATTACGTAATGCGCACATTAACGTAATACAAAACTATTTACTAAAATATGAACGTCAAAGGGACAGAAAAGTTGAAAACAATATTTAAGAGCTACTTCAAAAGATTCCAAGAATATTTTTAAAACCAAAACATTGAAAACTTTTACATTGCTTAGATACCTACCGATGCAGGGATATGCTTTCTTTAACAGTACTTTTATACGAATATGATAACAGTATTGCTACAACATCATGATTTTCTCGAAAACGATTTAAGGAATGAGAATAGGCCTTCATGCTAGTCGGAAGGATTCTATATCAGGCGGATTTGTCTTCGACGAACTGTTTCTTTGGATTGTATTGAGTGAAAAGTTTGCTAATCATCCCTATATTTTGATTAACAACGATGTCGCAATTTTCTCGCAATTACTCGCATTTCATTCGCGATTTCAGTAAAATATTGTCTCTGTTTCCAGGATATTGAAACATTTCTTCGCTTGTACAATACCGATGTCATGTTATGGAGTTGCAAGAATGGAATCGAGTTTTCCTACACAGATCCAGAGGTTCTACGGGAGATCAAACCATCAATTTGTGAGTACATGTTCACGATAGCAGACACCCCTCATTGATTTTCGATATTCTAACGCAAATTGTGCCGTTTGATTGATTGATTGACTAACCACACAAACAACTAGAAAATTAGAAATAAGAAATTAGACATTTGAAGGTTAAGGGGCTTCCACACGCATGCGAATTTGATTGCGAATCACGGCAAATTAAAATTCGTAATCGGCTCGCAGCCATGTCACCGTGGTATGCGAATGGTTTTGGAAATTTCAAAAAATTCTCCTTCAGTTGGCGAACTTTGAATAGCTGTGCGAACTGTTGCGAATTGATGCGAATTCTTGTGAGAATCCAGGACGACTGGTGGCACATATGAAAATATTTTAATTCGCCGTGATTCGCACATGTGTGAAAGTCCCTTTACACGACCAGCGATTACACGAGCGCAAAGTGGGAGCTTGATCGAGATTGGTGTAACCACAGAATTAGACAGGCCGTTACTTCTTCTGTTTGTCCAGAAAGGAATATGTAATCAGAACATGTAACGTAGGTGATATGGCACAATCTACTGACATAATACCGTAGCAATCGAACCATGGGCAGCCAGTTCAACATTAAACAAACCAAATTGCGCAAAGTTACAGTGACTGTCATGAACCGGATCACACAGTAAAGAGACACAGTCGATGTCTTATAGTTCTATGGAGAAGTTTGTGAACGTTTTTTCGTGCGCCTACTAACTTTTTTAACAATGATCGGAGGACCTAACATTATTGAGAAACCCTTTGCGCAATAATCTGAATCCTTCGAATCTGAAGGAGTCGTGGCGATCGGAGCATTTTAAAGGAATTCACAGCAATCCGCAAGCGGTGCTCGACTATTTTTTCTATCTCTGCAAAGTATTAAACACTTCTTTTTGCCCACTTAGTAAGTTCCTGCATGTGCCATCGTTTCGAATCAGTTTTCACTTCTTGCGATAGGCTTAAAGTGATAGGCTTAAACAATCTAATTCTGTGGGTGTAACCAAATTGTCGCCACAATTTTCTGCCAAGCTGACATAATTTCTCTGAAGTATGAGTTGCATGAATTATAGATACCGTACCGCGTGACCAATGATTTCTGAAACCCCTTATAAACTATCGGCCCGCAGAATTTCATTGTCTAATTGGTTTGTCGGTTTGTCATAGACTCATAGCGGTCAATTTCTACCCAAGATTGCTGCATCGAGACAGAAATCCATGATTTACGTGGGAAGCATTTGTTGTCAACTTACTCTCTCTCTCTCTCTCTCTCTCTCTCTCTCTCTCTCTCTCTCTGTTGTGTTCTCTATTCCTTTTGTAGCTAACTTCATGATTAACTTTCAGTTGCTGTTGCTGTGATGGAAAGAATGGACTTCCATGACATAAAATAATCAACTAGAGCACGTCTTTATATGTTTTCTCTTTAGGAATCACAATCCAAGAACTTTTCTGCTTTGATATCAGCAGTTCAGACGGATCTTCTTATCTTTGAAATGATCATCTCACCGTTACGCATCAGGGAACAAAGTTAAAAGACCTCTATGTTTGAAAATCATTCATTTTTGGATCTAATTGCTGAATTGTCAAGGTGTAGTTTATGCAATTACATAGAAATCGGTTCAATGTGCTGCATCACACTTGCAAAGAAGTTGCACTTCTCATACTTTGCATCAGTGGCGTAGCGTGCTTCAAACCGTTTCCGGGGCTAAAGTCAGTCTTGACATCGGTGTACCTTATAGCATGCAGCACATATGCAAAGTACCCGGTGGGTTCTAATCTAGAAGTCACTTTGATAAAAATAATGAAAATGATCAAATAATGAAGAGGTGAAGGTATGCATGTGTAAACAATTACCTACGCGTTTGTCAGACTCGCCGTGATTAGCCAGTCAGTGTGTGTAAGTGTCACTTGTAAAGAATTCCCTGTCTTCGCCCGGGTTTAATCACAGAGATGGATTGCGTCTCCGTGGGTTGCATGCAGTGGCCGCGACGAGCTGAAAGGCGTCGCCGAGCTGTTCTGACGCGTGCGAACTGTACTTTGATAGATTGGCTGAGTTGTCGATGACATCAACGAGCCATTGCTGATCATGTGTGGCTCGTGTTATATTTTGGCCAATCGGTGCAATCTCGGAGACACTCCGGCGACTGCCCCTGAGAAATGAAGAGAGATAAAACCACTTAAAGTTATACAGTGAAACCTGTCTACAATGGACACTGATTTCTGCAGCTGAAAGTGTCCTTTCCGTACAGGTGTCCGCTGTAGGAAGGGGTTACAATAAATGCTTTTATTTCCTTCTAGACACCTCCAGACTATTAGTCCGGGATCTAGCGCGAACATGTGCAGGGAACGAGGTAGTACATAAAACTTTCACATAGCATCGTACACCTCTAACCTACTGCAAAACTTCGCGTCTGCCGGATCAGATTATTTGCTTTTCAGAAATAGAGAGGATAACACAATACTACGTATTTCCAATGGTAAAATTGCGACATTTAAGGTGTTGACTCCATTTTTTCGAAGTTTTGCTCATAAAAGTTACACAAATTGGTATTTTGTTGAATTGGTTATTATAGAAATCATCTACAGATTATGATCTTTCAAATGAGCTATCATTCAGTGACAGAGGATGAAGTGAAGTGTGCAAACAGACACTTTTCGTTGAAAAATATATCAACAATTTTCCTGAAATTTCTATGTTAAAATTTGCAGTTACACCAACGAAAAGTGTCTGTTTGTACACTTTACTTCATCCTCTGTCACTGAATGATAACTCATTTGAAAGATCATGATCTGTAGATGATTTCTATAATAATCGCTCAATATTATCCAACATTTGACAGATAGACTTTCCTCCTTCACATTCTGGATGATTCCGTCGTCGAGAGGTTACAATCTGTTTGGTGGAATAAAAAGCAACTTAATGTTGGATAACGACATTCTGCAGTGTGGCGAGCAGCTATCCATTAGAAGAAAAATGATATTCCAATTCTCGAAACTCATGCGGTTGTTGAGTTTCCTCAGGCAATTTTCGAAGATATTCAAAGTCATCCAGGCCTTCTTGTTGCGGCCATAGTCGATATGAAGCTGAAGTCCACTCTTCTGCTTTGCTGTTAGCTTCTGGCGATTGGAACTGATCTCTCCAGAAGAAAATATCTGCAGAATTTCTTCTTACTCAATATGCTGCCGATCTGGATGTCTCAAAGTCACATCGTCATTTTAGCAACTTAGAAAATCAACATTCCTTCTGGCGGTATCTTTTGAATGGAATAGTTTCTATCACTTTCATTTCCCTCTTAATGTGTAAGTTTATCTGTCTTGTCAGTCATCATAATCTGTATTAAACCGTTTTCAAGTTGAACATGCACTTAAATGTCTTCTAACGAGAAAATCAAGGTTGTAATTGACTAAAAATAGCAAGTCACAGCTAATGATTTACCAGTTTGCGCTAGCAAAGCATCAGCAACCTGGAAAGATAAGAGAGTCATCAACACGTGTAAGGAAACAGACGGACCGCTAATTTCTGATAACCGCCTATTGATATCGAAAATGTCAAATCCTTATCGAGAAAAAAATGTCCACTAAACTCAGGTAATTTAACCAGAAAATGTGTCCGTTGTCCACGTTAGGCAGGTGTCCATTCTAGTGAGGGACATTTCAAGGAAAATGCTAAATATGCAGACTATATTGTCCGTTGCGTACGAGTGTCCGTTCTAGCGGGGGTCCATTGTAGACAGGTTTTACTGTACATGCATCCGTTGGACAGATGAATAAAGACTTAAGGTAGGATGTAGCGCTTGGTCACTGATGCACATTGTACATAATAAAAATATGTTGGGGAATTTATTTAAAAATACATTGGGGAATGCCCCAATGGACGCTACGCATCTGCTTTGCATACTTGTCAGTTTCGTAACTGTGGGTGCAAGTGAATCAACACGATTCTCACAGTGACTTCTTACACCGTTACTGTGTGACAAGTGGACACTACTATGCGACAATTATCTTGTGTTTCACCAATCAGCAAGGTAGTATGAAGGAGACAGCACAGAAAAACTGTTGAGCTAACAAAGCTCTAACAGTATCATTCACCCATTGAAATTTGCTCATCATTAACAACTCTCTATCGAACGCTGCTTCTGTGCGGTCGTCCCGGAAGTTCTGCTTCCGGCCTCTCACACATTCTAGATGGCTATTTGATCTAACGTTTATTTCAATTCATTCATTGCAATTTACATTATGCGGTATAGCAGTGAATGCTTGGTGAACATTTATCCTATGCAGCTAACTGGCCTTTGGTGTCGGCAGTCAATGTTCATCCACTCACAGTGCATTAAAATTTGTAGAGGCATCATGTCTAGATAACCTCAGTGGTCGTGGATTCGAGTCCTACCAGCTCCCTATTTAATGAATTTCCAGTGGGGGGGGGGGAGGGCTGAAATATTGGTCACTCCTCAAGTGTCTATTGATGAGGCTTCATCTGATTATTAGCATCAATTAACACCTTCAGTTATAGTTGCAAGGTTCCTCACTTAAGGAAGCGCAGCAATACGCAAATTTTGTCCGAGCCCATAGATCGTATCCGAAAAGGACAGCTTGACCTCGTAAGCGTCATTCAAAATGAATGCTGTCAACCAGTGGAGAATGGTAGATAGAATTCACAATTGACACAAAAAAACTATAGACGCACATAGAACAAAGGAAAGTCTAGCAGAAATTTTGCAGATATCGGTATAAGAATAAAATTGTATATTATCTGCAGTATACGTGTCTTCTTGCGTCAACTGTGAATTTCATCTACCGTTCTCTACATCTCCATTGGTTGGATGTTATTTGTTTGTTGAATTTCAGCCGATCTAATACTCTGCCAGAAGTTGCAGCAATATATTTCCTTATTGCTGAAGATTGTTACGACTGGGAGCTGAGATCGGTAATAGGTGGAATGTCTGAGTGGGAGGGGATCAACATCCGGTCAACATGTTGAAAGCACCATGTGCACATCATTGCATAGCAATTTTATCTACCGCCATTTCACTCATTTTAAAAAGCAATGATAGTGTAATCAAAATATTTTATAATAAAGCATTTTATTGTTATCATCAGTTAGTAGTACACTCATCTAAAGACTTTGTTAACAAAAATGATTAGTATACATGCCGAGACAGAGAGAGGATAAGAAAATGCTGAATTTATCACTAAATCCTATCAAATAGACAGAAAAAATAAATACATTACGATTCTGTGGATTAAAAATCGATATTACTGAGAGAGTAGTCTATACACAAATCAAATGGAATACAACAGTGACATCACCATGATTGAAGAACTTACAAAATACTGCAAATACCGGTATATCTGAATGTGAAAAATGAGGAAGTCAAGAATACAATTCAAGATTCTCCATATTAATTGCGGAACTCCAGATTCTGAAACTTAAGAAGCACAGATCTTAGAATAACTAAGTAAATGTTTCATTTCCATTATTTTTCTCACTTGTTCAGAACAGTTTGCTCATAACTAGCATTTACGTACAACCTGCTTCCCTGCACATAATTACCTCATAATATGTGGCTAATTTCAGAGCTTCATCGACATTGAAAATCCTTCCTTTTGTCGAAACTGATCGCATGAGATGGGTTTGATTCATCGGGATAAGGCAAAACTTCGCTTGCCTGCGGATTGTCCCTAAAAGACATAACATATAAAGACATAACATATTTTGTTGAAATTTTGATTTTTCATGTATCATCCACGAGGGAGAAATTCTGTGAACTACATGTATATTGAGAATGAATTGCAAAAATATGTAGGCCTACCCAGAAAATTTCTTCGGTATCACAGAAAGCTCTTTGATTATGCAAAAAGGGTCAAAAAATGATCAAGTCAAGTCTCTCAAGTCTTTATCGTGCATTGGAAGTATCTCAATAATCTTGGGAGTATTTTCCTGACCCCTAGTCAGGAGTATCTCAATAATTTTGTGAGATGCAAGACCCCACAGCTAGGGGAGATTGGGGACCTATGAGCATAGGGGACCAAAGTGCATCTGCCAGTTCGACGTGATAAAGACCGAATTCGAACTTCTTCTTCTAGTTGAGTAATTCTCTAATCAAACATGACTTTCAACGGAAAAATCAAGATTTATCTCAAAATATTTTATTTGGTAGGTCTTGAAATACATTTAATGCAGTCGAAAGTAAATTTTTGAGTCTCCGTTGTTTATTTTTTCTAAATTCCATTCGTCAACATTGTGCCTAGAATAACAATAATTTCTAACATTTAAGGCATCTAGAATTGCTTCATAATTCGGGGCTGGCATCTGTATACCCAGTTATTTGTCAATGTTCGTATTTTGAAAATGAGTTGCTTTGGGGTCCAAAGTGCACTCTGAAATGGGGACCAAAGTGCAATACATGATAAATTTCCTTTTTTCTTTTGTATTTTGCAAACCATGTATTCAGTGTCTCAACGTAATGAAATAAGTGTAATTAAACCTTAAAAAATGTAATTTAAGCCATCGCATGCAGCCCTTGGACGTCTGCGTCTATGGTCCATTTAAGACGTTCTATGTGAGTGAGTGCAACAATCAAATGCTCACTCATCCATGAAAACCAATTACTATTCATGACGTTGCCTCACTAAGTTCAGCTTCATTTAGCCTACAAAGCTTTTACGCCCATGAATATCGTATCGGGCTTTCAAAAAGCCGGCGTATTCCCAGTCAACTCAAACGCTTTCAGCTAAGGGGATTTCCTGCTATCCATTCCCTCCGATCGAGTGCTTGAACTTCGCAAATTGAACCTTCTACAAGCACAGGCCCAATTTCTCCTGCTGATGACGGTGCCCTGTTGACGACGAGGCGTGATAATTATGTGAGCCAGTTACCTGAAATAATCAGACCTTATCCGACGAAGGCTCTGTCTGAAAAATTTTAACACAAACGATCAAGAAAAAGAAAATCAACTATATCACCGATATGCCCCCGGAGAATGCTGCATCCAAAAGTAACGAAACCAATTCTGGAACCCAGGACTCCTCAATTGAAAACACGGTTGATCTTCAACTGGAATGTGGCGAACACATTCTGTTTGAGTACAAGACGAATGTTTTTAAAGCGACATTCCCGACTCCTGTCTGTTTTTATTATGTTACATAATGCACTATTTGCATATTCAAAAATCGACTTTTCGGCAATTTTTGTTGGTAGACCTATCTGGAAAGTTTACTTTTTTTAAAACTGATTATTTACTGCCTTCTTTACCAAATTCAATCTGTTGAACCATTATAACCATTTTTGTCCGTAAGGTCATTATTTTCAGAAGTCAAACACATCTTTAAATTAATGAGAAGAAAGTGGGGTAGGCCTATAGCCTATATAGGCCTATAATAAAGATTTTACCCTAGGTCAAAATATTAATCTCATAGAGAGAAATTATTATCATTTTTGAACTCAGCACATCCGAATTGACTATCGACAGTTAATTAATGTAATAAAGATGCGTCCAATAAGCAATTAGTAAAAATTGCTGTAAAAAATTAATTCATTTTTTGCCTATATTGATAGTTTTCATATACACTTAGTTACTAATTCACAAAAATTAAATGAATACAGTAAAAATCATAGAAAAATGTGTTTTGGCGATATCCACTATATAAAATGAAATTTCTTTGCGCAATCATGGTTTTTTATGTAGTGCACTTTGGTCCCCATGCCAATGTGCAGGGTCGTTACATGTTACAAAAACATGTCTTGTGCAAAAACTAGATATGCTAGAGTTACACTTCAAAAAATATTTTATTTGTGAAGATATCTTTCACATCTGTGTAAAATTTTAAGTTCTGATTTGCAATAATTTCGTCAAAAAATGAGAATGAGTGAAAAAATGCACTTTGGTCCCCAGTCTCCCCTAACCTTGATCTGATTCTTATCAAAATATTCGTTAATACAATGAATAATTCGCGGCCATTAAGTCAACCACTAAAACATCGAGCCTAACTAACTATTTGAAATGTTTGAGTTGGAAAATCCTGCATAACTCTTTATGTAATAGGTATGAAGGCTTGCTTGGGTTGAGGGCCGTGCTATAATACAAAGGTGAAGAGTTTCATAGTTTACTCATCCTTACCTCTAATATTTAATAATTCTATCTACAGTGTGTTTACAAAAAGCAGCAATTATTAATTTTTTCAGGCACACTAACTTAGGCGTTTTGCCAGTAGTAAGTTTAAAGAGATACTTAATGAATGCCCATAGAAATTTCACTAACTTGCTAATTGCAAATCTCAAATTAACCCGGCCATAGCTGCAACTTTAAATAGGGAGTTGTGTCGATGTTGAGAGATGTAAACTGGGCCTGCTGATGATTCATGATATTGGATGAAGTAGCAGCTATTCAGGTCGATGCAATTCAATATTCAATAATTCTATTTACATCCTTACCTCACTCATCTTTATCACATTTGTAGCAGTTGTGGTACCTCTCGAGGCGGACAGACTATATCCATGGACTTTCAACACCTCTGTGCCAAAGCGTGGCCTCGTCTGAGCTATTTCTAACACTAAGTCTTGAATTGGCTCGCCTAATAGGTCTGTATACAACTGTGTGGCTTCGTGCATTGGGTGGCAGGAATTATCAAAAATTGATTGCAATTTAATTGCTCTTTTCAATCAATTAATTGAAATTCGAATTATTGATAAATCAATTATTTGACATCAATCTGCATTGTCCGCAAAAAGTATAGAGCGCACGACTCCTAGAGCCCCAATTTTATGAATACATACATTGTAATCAACTAAAAAGAAAAACTTGCATATACTTTGTATTTTTTACTTACATGTTAGTACTTCATCTTCTGTCCTTTCATTTTGATGACTATTTGTAGAGTTTGGGCATTGAGTCAGCCAGTCTTTCAAAATAATCACTCTACAAGTCAATACACCACATTCACCATTTCATGCATGAGACGTGGAACTGACGAAGTATCGACAGAGGCAAGGCGATCTTTCATATAATTCCAACAATTTTCTATCGGATTTAAGTCTGCAGAATTCCCAGGCAAAGCCAGCACTTGTATGTCGTGTTCACTGAGCCATCGTGTCACTTTCTTGGCTTTGTAGCAAGGTGCACTATCGTGCAATCCGTGGCATCCGTGAATGTTAAACAAGTTTAACATGTGATCGTTTAAAACGTTGATGTAGCGATCAGCCGTCATAATCACATTTTTCGTCAGGAAATATGCGGTATGCCTCCACGCCCACCAACACCAGAGAAGCTACCCCAAACCATTACCTTGTCTTGGTGCTTCACTTGTTTCACAGCAAATTGCGAGCGTAGAGGTTCGAATTCTTTGGGCGCCTGATCCAACCTCCTGACTTAGATCTGATGCAGTGGAAGGTCCTTTCATCACTGAACTCAGTATAAAAGAAGTAGAAAATCTGGGAATAGGCCAAGTGTTTATTTTGATAGAAAAATATAAAAAAAATGTACGAATTAGACATATTATGGTAAACTCCGATACGTATTTCATTGATGCGTATTCCACTGGTCAATATCATTAGAACTCAATGAACGACTGCTGGATTGGCCTGGGATTTCTACAGACTTAAATCCGATAGAAAATTATTGTAATTATATGAAAGATCGCATTGCCTCCACCGATGCTTCGTCAGTTCCACGACTCATACATGAAATGAAGAATGTGACAGTGTATTGTGTAGAGTGATCATTTTGAAGACTGACTGACTCAATGCCCAAAGGGTAATCAAAATGAAAGGAGAGATGATGAAGTAGTACTAGCATGTAAGTAAAAAATATAAAGTATATGCAAGTTTTTCTTTTGAGCTGATTACTATGTATGTATTCATAAAATCGGTGTTCTAGGAATCGTGCGTTCTATACTTTTTGCGGACACTGTATCTAAACGTAGGTATAAGAATCCTATAAGCGGAGATTGGACGCCTCACAGGTGCCCGTGATATTTTTTGTAATAGTTCTTGAATAATGAATTAATCCTAGATTTTAGAAGCGTTTGCGCACGTGTCGCATCCTGCGGTCAAAGACAGACTTCCGTGTGAGTAGTGGACTAATGAGAAACAGAAAAGTGTCCAGATACTAGAATTCGCTATGCGAGCTTCTTCACGATCAAGTGCTACGTTCAGTCGATATTAGAGAGACATAAAAATTATCTACGGGGTATCTGAATGATGCAGACCTACTTTTTAGCATAATTCAAAGCGCTCACATAAAGCAGAAATTTATAAAAAATGCAAAAGTAATAAAGGTAATAAGTGATAGGGAGGTAGTAATAAGTAACAGGTTTTTAAGGGAATCAGTTAATTGACATAAGAAATTGATGCAATCAGTAAATTGAAATTCACTTAATTTTTTATAATCTCTTTAAAAAATTATAATGTTTTTAATCTAGTTTAAATTATAATGAATGATAAATAATGACTTACTAAGCGATAAATTTTATCGAACGTCTGCGGCCCATCGGCTCAGCCTGGTTGTCTTGAATTACTGTGGCTGCTGTAAAAGACAATTTCATCTTCACCGGTTGTATTGATGATCGTCGAGTTTGCTCGCTCAATAAATTCATTGTCGTCACCGCCCGTTTTAAATTGGTCCAATTGCGGTGACCAGGTGAAGTAGATGACCGCGATGTAATATCCGATATTGAAGTCGAACGAGTATCGACAGATTGTCGATAACCATGTGATTTAGCGCTGCCGGGATGTTTGCTGAGTCTAAAAAGCTGACTTATTTTTTTCATACAAGAGTGCATTAATTCATGATTCATAATCGGAGAAATTTCTTCTGGGCTACTCATTCCCTCCTTAAGTTCATTGTAAATTGAGCGAAGACTATCGGGATCAGTTTCAAAAGCCTCCTTACCATATAGTGACAAAGCTTCATCAAATAATCGGAGGAACAGTCTTTGAGAAATATATCCAGAGGAAGCGAGGATATTCACATACGTTTTTGCAACTTCATTTGTTTTAAAGCAATTCAAAAAGAATGCGAGACAATAAGTTGCAACCGCTGCAATAATAAAATATTGACCTGATCTAGACCCAGAACGTCTAAACATTGGATATATGACAGGCGGGTCTTTATCCGTTCGTTCTAAGTGAGTGGCATTGAATCGTTTGATGAAGTATGTATTGCGATTTTCATAACATTTGTTTATCAACTTCATTAAGGTGGTCAGAAATTGATCCTGAGTATTTTCTAATAATAATGGTGCGTAGTATATAATACATGCTGCGGTGTATACAGCTTCCTCTATTATCTTGGGATGCTGGTGTTGTATACCTAGTCTAATAAACTCATAGAATTCATCTTTTTTATCGCTATTGAGAATACGAAGACGGAGAGTTTTGTTAATCACAAAGCGACGCAGTGTTTCCAAATTTTGAATGAGGTCATTATCCTTCAGCTTGAGATTATTGCTGAGACCTGATAATATATTCTCCATTGTAAAAATCGGATCCTCTTTGATACGTTTACCAAAATTTTCGCTCTCGAAAGGTTTCTCAAGCAGCAGGCGCCTGAGAAAATAAGTTTTCGGCAGACCCGTACAATTGTTTAATCGCTCAAAAATGATATTGTCTATTTCGATGTTTTGCAGCTTATCGACCTGATATTGATTCCATTGTTCACAGTATTGAATATGACAGCGTCTCTTACTTTCAGCTTCCACATCAGCATCATGGTCAAGGTATTTCAGTTTGCGTTGAGGCTTCCTTCTCGCGAAGAAGTCACCTTCATCTTCAATAATTCTGGACGTGCGTTGACTTTGTCTTCTTCTGGCCATTTCGTAATCAAGATTTTCTTTGACTGGTAGCTAGATCGGATAAAGTTTATTAACGTTTTCATAAACGTGCAGTGCAGGTTTGGAACACAGAGATAGGAAGTTCTGACAAAGATATACAGAGAAGTAGATAATAGTACACTAGAATGGAAGTTTGATATCTTGCCTATGTACAAACTATTTGCCAAGTTGGTTGTGGAAGTTGTTGACAGCAAATTATAGGATCTTCATGAAGAGAATATTAAGTGAGATGGTGGTAGTGTTTCATGTGAAATGGCCTACTCTTCCATGGATTAATATACTGTGTATATTTGTAGCAGTCATTGACAGCTATGATACAATTTTTCAACACTGGAATACGAATTGAGAATTGGTTCACAGAGTTGTAATTGAAAGTGGTCGATGTACTGGTTGGAAGAGGATCTCAAGAATTCACAGATAAATTTTCTAATTATTGAATAATTTCTCCTTCAAGCGGCTAAGAAACTTAGCGCTTTTCTGCAATAAGCACACTGAAAGCTTCTTTACCGACAAACATTACTCAGATACGAGAATGTTGCTGGAACTTTCATTGAATGAGTTATGTGATATAGTTTGATGATATTTTGGCAGATTCGAATGCATCCAGAAATTTTGAAAATAGAACAGGGGAGCCCTTTAAAGTAAAATGAATACTTTAAGTTTTCTTGGCCTCTGATTTCAAGCTGGAGAAATGCAAGTTCTATAAATCGACATTACAAGTTGCATATGTGTCTGATTATACTCTTGACAGATTATAGGAGCGATATTTCAATATGATGAACGTACAAAACGTTTAAAAGGATTTCCTTCTTTGTCATCCTGTCGCTGCAGTATTTTGTGGATTCGTAATTGCTTTTGTGTACATGATCTTTGGACAAGGGGCAACAATCCACATCACAAACTTGCTTGATAAAAGTAAATGCCAACCAGAAAACAAGAAAACCAGGTCGTAAAATTTGCATTTTCCCCCAACTAAGTTCCCCCGGTGTGTGCCATAATTTTCATGCAATTTGGACTTTCTACGGTATTGTTAATTTCTATGAAGATGTAGGTAGGCTACTAGGAAGCGGAAACCGTGATTCGATTTCTTTGAAATTCATCCAGATAATTAATTTACAAAGTCTGAATCCATGACTATTGGTATGAAATGTCTTCTTCAAGTCGATTTCGGACAGAATATAAAAAATATAAACTGATAAAAAAAAATAATAACAAAAACTGATAAAATATGATAAAAAATTGATAAAATATAAAACAGATATAAACTGCAGATTTATCAAGCCTCCGTATGTTAGCAAACACAACATTTTTATCACTTTCAGCAACATCTAGCCACATTCTCGAATACATCAAAGGATGATAATTGCATGTAGGGTCTACATATGATAGGAAATGACCTGAAGAGCTTCAATGCCCAAAATTATGACTTTAGACTAAGTATTGTTCAGAGAAAACATCTAAAATCTCATTTCTACCGAAAACTAAGAATTGCTTTCAATTGGATTTACATGTGCTTTTCCTAACACTGTCATGTAAAAAAGAGAAACTGGGCACTCGGCAGGAGTACAGATCCGCCGTAACCAAAGGGTGTACATCATTCTGCAAAAGTCTCATTTTCAGACTCGTTCCCTGCAGAAGCTTGTGCTGGTGGCCGGACAGCTGGAGTTCATGGAAATTCAGTCAATGACATCTGAAATATACCTGGTTAGTGAGTAACTAGGTTTGTCAGCCAATATTTCACCTGTCATTATTCTATGAAAGTCGTGTTTTTCTCCTATTTTAAATTAGACGGCCTTAATTGCGTGATTAAAGCCGTCTACTTTGCTATGTAATGCCATTGAGGTGCCATTTCACCATACATCTTTGTATTCTCACTGAAAATGGCATTAAGGTGATTCCTATGGTTCACAATTTGGACTCGCAGATATCTCAAGCTTGGCATACTTTATTCATAGACTCCAGGTGCTATATAGAATAGAATAGAATAGTGTTTATATTGAGAATGAAAATCACAATTTACAATCAAGCGTTGACAGATAAAAGGTAGATGTGGTAAAAAAAAAATATCACCTATCATTAGATAAAAGTAGTGACCAAAAGTTATGGCGGACGGCGACTTTGAGTCTTGCACATAAAACTAGCCATGAAAGGAAAAAACGAGTCTTTCATCTTGACAGTGCGGCATAGCGGGATGCAAGGAACACCAGTATGTAACAATCTTTCAGGGGTTAGTTTGTGAAGAATGTGTGTATTGTCACTTTCAGCTTTGATAAATAATTGTTTGCTAATCAACAAATGGCGGTTTTCAATTTCACGTAAAGAACACTGACAAGTTCTGGGATCGTCTCGAAAAATTATTATATGTGTTCTTTTATCGACTCGAGCAAGACGGTTGTTCAATATTCTATTGAGGCTTACAAAAACAGGGCAGGCATATTCACAAACAGATCTTACATATGAGGTATACACTTGGTGAAGTTCGTCGCTCGGTACAAATGGACGAAGCTTGCGTAAAACATAAAAGCGCTTATTGACAATTTTAATAATATTATTCACATGAGCCTCCCAACTTAACGTGTCAAGGATATGTCATATATATCTAGGACTCCATGCGTCAATGTTCTGAGTTGCATGGGCCATAGAAATCAACAATACCGTAGAATGGAAATTGCATGAAAATTATGGCACACGCCGGGGGAACTTAGTTGGATAAGCAATAAGCAAATTGTGCGAACTTGTTTTCTTGTTTTCCGATTGGCATTTATATCTATCAAGCCAATTGGTGATGTGAATTGCTGCCCTTTTTCCAAAGATCATGTACACAAAAGCAATTATGAATTTACAAAATACTGCAGCGACAGGATGATAAAGAAGGAAATCCTTTTAAAAGTTCTGTACGTTCATCATATTGAAATATCGCTCCTATAATCTGTCTAGAGTATAATCAGACACATATGCAACTTGTAATGTCGATTTATAGAACTTGCATTTCTCCAGCTTGAAATCAGAGGCCAAGAAAACTTAGAGTATTCATTTTACTTTAAAGGGCTCCCCTGTTCATTATATATGAACAATTTTCAAAATTTTTGTATGCTTTCGAATATCAGCTTCTAAAATATTATCACACTATATTACATAAGTCATTCAATGATTAATTGAAAAGTTCCAGCGACATTTTATAAATTATTGTAGGTAAAGATGCTTCCAGTGTGCTTATTCCAGAAAAGCGCTAGTTTTCTTGACTGGTTGACGGAGAAATTATCCAATAATTAGAAATTTTATCTGTGAATTCTTTAAATTCTTTTACAACCACTTTCACTTATGAGTGTGTGAATCAAATTTTTAATCGTATTCTAGTGTTGTAAAATTGCGTAATAGTTGTCAATGACTGCTACAAGTAGACACAGTATATTAAACCGTGGGATAGGAGGCCATTTCAGATGAAACAATATCACCATCTTAATTAAAATTCTCTTCATGAAGATCCTATAATTTTCTGCCAACAACTGCCACAACCAACTTGGAAAGCAGTCTGACTATGATATAATATTTTATATCGAAGCTGATAATGTACAAACCATAGATGTTTCCATTTGCCATCATTATACATAGGCAGGATATCAAGCTTCCATTCCAGTGTATTACCATGGATTTCTATATAGTATACTATATAGAAATCCATGGTATTACTATCTACTTCTATAGCATGGGCTATGTAGAAAATTATCATAGCGTCCTCAGAGCGCATGAGCATTACTTTACATTCCCTGTTCAACTTTACAGTCTTTGATCTGCACCTTACAGTCTCTGCTCAACTTTGCAGACATTGCGGTCAGCACTTTGCAGTTTGTGGTGAACTTTTATGCTGCAAAATATATTTACGTCATGATTTTAGTTTCTCTATGTATTACTTTGATTAATATCACATACGTTGAATATCCTTGACAAGTGCCTAAGTCTAGCATTCAAATCATAGGAGCATTACAGCGTGCTCCATTGAATCATATCAACCTATTGAGGAATCAAAAATATCACATTGGTAAACGATTTCTTACTAACGCAAATATCAACATTATTTTGGTTTTCTGTCTGATGGCTGACAATATTCGATAAAATTGAATCCATCGATCCTCATATCTTTTACTACTGTTATTTTCTTAGGCTATCTAGGGTCTTAGGTTTCTTAGGTTCGTCGGTTCATTTCATTTTTAAGTCGCTATTTGGTTAGTTAACAGATTGTAATACATGTAAATACTGGACACTAAGGTTTAATTCTGATCAAATTTAAATTCAATGGCGCTACGCGTCGACGTTTTAGGCGGTCATTTGAAAGTTACCTGTGATTTTGACTTCATGTTTGATAATTGCTAGAAAGTGCATCATTTTATAGCTCTATGGATTGGTACTCACGAGTATATCATTAACATGCACAACTAAATGCAAACATGCAAAGTATGTACAGAATATTTTCCTGAAAGTGGTAAGATGGTTCGAAATACTAACTACACCAGGAATTTAAAAAATATACATATGCCCGGCGAACTTAAGCGTGCAGTTGGAAATTATTTTATTTTGATCATTATGTTGCTTTACTCTTGATCTTTCCATGCTCTAATGAATGAAATGAGACCTTTTCGAGCATTGAAATTCATTAAAATAAACTGCATAAAAAATTAAGACAGAATTAAGCATTAAAGCAGCATTTGTGAGGCAACGGTGAAATCCCAGCAAAGCTGATTGATAAAGAACCAGAACAATTCTTATTGTTTGTTTAACAAGAGCACTGAGTCCTTCAGATTCGGGAATCATTAGACAACTGAGTGCGTAACAAGTTGCATATCATATTTCCCACTGCAGAATTATCCAGTCACACTGTTG
Organism: Prostheceraeus crozeri; assembly: GCA_907163375.1. Lineage (NCBI taxonomy): Eukaryota > Metazoa > Platyhelminthes > Polycladida > Euryleptidae > Prostheceraeus > Prostheceraeus crozeri. Next base: position 155,647 of record CAJQUW010000805.1, read on the forward strand.
AAAAAGTACATGGATGTGTACGATTGCAAGTTATGCCTTGGGTAAGGGGCCCAATAAACCATTTGACTGACAATGGGGGAGGTCAGTAGTAACGCGATGAAGCAAATATCATTATCTCAAACCTCAGAAAATATACTAAAAAATAATGTTTACCCAAAATAAGGACTTAATCATGCTAGCTATTTTCCAGTCGAGCTGGAAAACCATAAAGATGTTCGCAGCTTTGAGAAAAGATGATTGTGTCAATTGATTTGAGATATGTTGCATTATTGAATTGTGATATGACGTACAATTGATCTGAGATTATATGAGTACATTGCTGATTTGAGAAGTGTTTATTAATAACCTGATATTGCGGCTGTCAAATTGGGAAATTGTATAAATGAATTGGAAAAGTGCTCAATTTTCAATCATGTCACCAAATCAAAAACCAACCAGACACATTATTAAAACATTCGAACATTCGTTTCGAACACTGTGCGCATGTAATGACCTAACCTGGCTCATGACTTCATTTCACGTTAAATGGAAATGACTGATTTTCAGATGCGTTGTGGACAAAAGTGTTTTCTATACTTGTATCAGGCAGTATTGGCAAATCTAATTACTTTTACTACGTCTCTTGTAAATCCGTTAATTAACACCTGAACTAGCTGTGCAGCGCACAGTCATCTCAGTTATGGCTTCGCTAAAATTAATGCATTCAATTGAACTGACGTTGGAATGGAATCAGTACTTCCTCATTTTCTGAATCAATTCGATAATAACAGGATATAGTGTCCTTATTCAACGTTTAGGAAACGTCGATGATGTTTGGAGAACAGGCTGTATGTGACTTTCATGGGAAGATTCGTTGTCCTTAAACAGGTGAATCAAAATATAGATCAGAAAGTATGCCTCGCAAACCAGAAACTTTGAAAATCGGTCTTGTTCTTTTTTGCAGCATCCGCAGATGAATTATTTATTGGCTGTGGTTCCATAAGTTTCATCCTATTGGAAAAGGATTTCAAACGAATTCTTAAGAAATAATGCACTTGATGCAGATTGACGTTAACATAACTCATCAAAGCAAAGCAGGCATGATTTGATTTGGCTGCTGGATCGATATGCATGCTCGACCTTCGGTGACAGCTGTGTCTAAAATCTCTCAACTGTTTTAATGTATCTGAACTCCACATCATCTTCCTATTCAATAGGCAGTGGCGAGGGCGATTCGATTGTCGCGGGATTCTACTACGATATAAAATAATACGATGCTCTATTTCAGTGTTTCTCAAACTTCTCATAACGTACCACTTGCCGGTCGGAATCTCTGTCGCGTATCACAACAAATAATATTTAAGAAATTAATAACAATAATTATGATGTTGATGGACGTTTAGTTAAGATAATAAAATTGGTGCTGTAGAGAAAGCTGCATAATGTCTCTGTAATCGTTGAAAGTCAAAAAGCTGCCATAATAAAATCAAATGAAAATGAAATAATCAAATAAAAGATGAAAATAAATCATATCAAATCAAATCATAATGAAATCAAAGGTTGATAACTATACTTTTCAACCACTCTGTATTATGCTAGATAATTATTTCTATCATATATAATTTTACTGATTATGAGAGGTTAATAGCAAATTTACGTGTATATCTGCCTCATATGTTATACATCTGAAAAGTTTGGAAAAATTAAACACGCGTACCACAGTTTGAGAAGCACTGCTCTATTTGAAAATCTTTGGGAATGCATTATGATAAATCAAAATACAGAAAAGTCTTGATAACCAATTTTTGAGATCCTACTGCGAATCTGCTATCATAGAAGCACTGCAAGGCTACATGTAACTACAATGAAGTACATTATTAATATTTTCATTTCCAAGTTTTGATTTTTCTAGTCTTTATCAATCATATTCTATCGGACTTGTCTATCTCAGGGTGCAATTGTCTGGCTATGTTCATAGTGTGCATGTTAAATGCAAATCAGGCATTATTACGGATAGTTATCAATGTTTTTGTATTATTTCAATGCAGAGGTCATAGAGTAAGTATATTAGGCAGAGTGGTAACTCAGCATTTATTAAATACCCAATGTGTATACACATTCGATTTTATTAAATGAACTCAAGGGAGATACAGTCGGAATTGTTTCGAAATGTGAGATATGCACATTTTTGCAGTTTTGAAGAAATTACAACGGAATTGATTGATCATGATAGCATAATGCAGAAGGAAGATATTATTTTACAGATCATCCGTTTCATGACAGCCTTGTAGAGGTAATGTTTGTTAAATTAGCAACTCGATGACCTGCTATTGCTTTCATGCTCAACCTCAAGAGAATCTTCTTAAGCGTAGTCATGCCACTGGCACAGCAAAATAACAGAATCAAAGACAATGCTTTCAATTAACTTTGAAAGATGTAAATGGGTCCACATCACTATTCAGATTGAAAAAAATAAAACCTGAATTCAGTGAATCATGAAATCATGCCGGTGAAAATTGAATTGAAAAATTGAAATTTCAGCCAAGAAAGCACGAAAAATGTAACGACTTTTTCGTGAAGACTTCCATTAAAATACGGAGCATGAAATTCCCTTGATAATCAGCATAATTTCCGCTTAGTTGGGATGATTATTAGCAAATATTCATTCCTTTTGATAACCAACTTCCTTTACACTACTCACAACGGGGAGTCATCTCGGTAGTTTTTAAATTGGCAAAATTTTGATTTTTTCAAGACTGCTTAAATAATTTTTTGGACCACGGGAACGTTATCTCCGCAAAAAACTGAATCTTGTGATATAAAAATTTTCACTATATACAGATACTTGTTTGAATCCACACTCTACCTATATATCCCTACTCTATGGCAGAGGTATAATATCAAAGGGACCTACTATGCTTGACAGCATGAATGATTCGCATAGATCTAGCGTACCTGGCATATACGAATCCTAATGTTTGAAATAATGCATTCCTGCGGTGTGGGGGAATTCCCATAGAGATTTACTCTTGCATGTGATTGAAAAATCGCGTCACACGTCAACTCAGTCTATAGCTACGCATGATCTCATGTGTGAACACCCGCGCAAACGTTGAACGAGTGAATAGAAACACTATTTTTTCCTCATCAAGCAAATTTCATTGAGAAATCACATTGCAATTCAAAAGTGCGTGATTCCAGGTCATTCAGGAATCGCGCCAATGATGCCGTCGCACGATTAATCGAGCGGAATCGATTAACTGAGCCCGCCAAACTGGTTCTAGGTCGTACGTAGCACAAGAACATGGAATTCCGGAATGTATGTACATCAAATTTATCAAACCTGGTTAATTTCATATGAAGACAATCATCTTGCCAGAACATTCATTGTGAAAATAAGTAATTTCAACTCACAAGAATTTATAGTGTAGTAAGATCTCGTTGATTCAGACTCCAGTAATCCAGACACCTCGACTCGGGACGAAAAATGTTGCGACGGATTTCCACAGCGCTAATTATAGCTGATAATCCGTTTTATTCTGGTTCAAAGATGAGGAAGGAAAACCAGACGACAATGATCGTGAAAGAATGCAAAGGAACATGCACTATGTGATTCTGTCCAGAGGGAAATTTTAAGCTAAAAGGAATAGCAATCGTGTTGCCTCGGGGTCATCCATTTCCATTGGTTAAAATGATGGATCGGGCATGGATATAGACAGATAAGCAGGCCTACCACGCTGTGAACAAGTCACCAAGTGAAAGAGGAGCGGGAAGAGCACAGATTTCAAGGGAGAGTACTGAAATCGAGAGGGCTACAAAACTCGCTGAACAGACAACGTGGCTTGATTTTCTGCTTGCATTTCTTCAGACCAAGCGGAGTTAGAGGCAAGAGAACAACGCTGACAAAACTTATGGTCAGATTCATAGTGATGTGATTTCTCATCTTTGGAAACCGCACAGAGCTGCATCAGGTTCAGTGTAGTTTCACTTAGACATTAACTCAGATTTTCACTCAGCTGTTTTACCTTCCCTCCCTCCCCAAACAATAATTCATTTACACGATTCAACAATTTTCATAATAACTAATTCTTTCAGCTTCAAGTATGGCAATCTTCACAAGTTTGAAGTAGTCAACTTCTATGTTTTGCGCGACTTTCGTGAGTGCAAGTAGAAGTTTTCCAAATGAACGCTAACACCCTATGCTGCTGCTACTCGTCTGACCAGGATTCGATTACAAGGCGTCTGTCTCGCCGTGCAGATAGAGCTTTTTCTTTATTTTCCATCTGACTTGTGTTCGAATCCTTGTCAGAATAGCTCTGTCGAGAAGATAGGGTGTTAGCGTCCGTTTGTGCTTAATTTGTGCCATATCTATAGTCATCACAAACCAAACAACACATTTTCTGAAACTCTTAAATTGGTAATAAAATGCTCATGAATTATTTTAATGCATCGATTACTTTATATTTTATTTAATTAAATCACTTTGTGTGAACAAAGCTCGAAGTTCTGTCCCTTGGCTCGGTTCGCATCTGATCTACATATATAATCTCCTCCAACCTGACACTCTTCGGCATTTGATTTCGAACTTCTGACTCTATCTAGACTAGAAATTTGCATCGTCACATGTTCATGTGTGATGGAGTTTCGTCTGAATTAGAACACGAATAAACGACTTTCATTATAGATTACTTCATCAAGGGATCATTTAGTTTTTACTTTGTCAAGACGTTCATCTCTTTTGATTTTCTTACTCAAACAATATCTTATTAATATCCAGAGCAACACCTACCATATTCTCGTCATGAAAAGACAATATGTCGATGCCTTCTGTCACAGTTTCCGGTATCATTCCATCATTATCAACGCTACAGGCAAGTTCAGCGAGCTTCGCTAATCTCAATTAGCTGATCTCTAGTCACAGAATCTCCAATATAACGTGGTTATTTCAGTCACAGTCATATCGACTCATAAGACAAGCAATACTCATAAGACCGCCTGCAGCTCATCGAAACGAAGAGTTGGTTGGCGATGGACACATTTGCTATATGATTAAGACGTTCTTGACTATTGATTAGATCACATGATGGAATTTTACGATCAATTCATTGAAGATTTAATAAAAATTATTATGTATACTTAATTATGAATAGGATGTTTGAATGTGAGTACGGAACCAACATTTATCTTTGATAAGTTTCTTATGCAAGAAACCGGTGAAAAATCCTAAATGAGAAATGATGCATAGAATTAGATTATGCCTCACTGAAGTGCAACAGTTGAAAAGAAATATGTACGAGCATTATCACACACTTTGGTTTTGTTTAATTTGGCAATGAAAACTACCAATTTTTTAACTCTCTTTCGACTTCCTGTCTACCCGCTAAGATGGAATACTCATACACTGCAAACCACATGGCACTAAATTAGGCACGAACCCGAAATTTCGTGCCAGTTAGCGCCTAGTTAATGCCTTTCTAGTGCTTCGAGGCACCAGTAGGCGCCACTAGGCACTAATAGGCACCAGACCAAATATTTGTTTATCCAATGAAATCGAAGGAAAAATTAATGGGCAAGAACTCGGCACTATGAACTTTGTGCCTACTCGTGTCTTGTGTTGGTTGGAATTGGTGCCTAAATTTCGTGCCTAATTCAAGCAAAATTTCGTGTCCTAGAGTTTACAGTGTAGAGTATCGAATGAGTCAGGTTATAAAAAGGTATTGATGATCATGTCAGTGTCTTAATAATGACCACAGGGCTTACAAAAATCAATAAAATTAAACCCCTAATGTGAAGTGACGAAATTCAGTCAAGAATGGCATGTAGACCACATGCTGGCCTAAGTCTAGATAAGGAAGTATTAAAACCAATTTATACTCTTTATATGTTTTAGCAGCAATGAAAACGGTCAGCAGAACGATGCCTTGCACTTTTTTTGTTTCTTGAGCTATTGCTGCAGTCAAAATTAGTGAATTAATTGCTTTGAGCAACAAAATAGGGTGTGAATGCACCCCAAGCACCCACTAGCATATAACTATCAGGTTGTGGCATTTCGTGATGAGGATAAAATATAATGCATTTCAAAGCATGAGTCAAGCATGATAAAAGTTAGGAAAAGTCTGTATTATGAAAGGGATTGTATTTCCATTTTAGTAACAATAATGCATGAAAGTATCATGGGCCGTATTTTTGGCCCGTTCACCCATCACCCGTTAACTAACTCCATTGAATTCCTCCATATCTGACGTATATGAAAACGGAAATCTTCAGAACTGAATATCGTTTTTCTGGTAATCGTGGCCACTGTCGTCTTGACAATCAATCATCTTAAATAATAACTGCCTGATGCATAGGCCTGCTTGCAGATCTACAAACTTTGATTAAGAAGCCGTTCATTATCTCTATAGCTCACCTGATGTGCAATGCATTTAAGTATTTTCTTCATCTTGTACAAAAAACTTGGAAATGAATTGCAGCAATAGGGCTTATACAAAAGTCAATAAATAGGTAATGTCAAAGAAACAGGCTCCAAGCAGCTGATAAACAATTTACTATCAACCTTTACCTGAAAGTCATTAAGTCAAAATACGGTCAAAGCTCGCCGCTTGGTCAAAAGGTCAAGATACACAATGCCTTGTCGATTGCAAAAATCTGCGTTAAGTTTGGCTATATTCTTATCTCTTCTCTGGGGAAAAATATAGTAATATAAAAACTTGAAATCATAAAAAATGCAAATTTAAAATTAGTATGCAAAGGAGTGCCTCCGCCTCGTTTTAGTCGACGAAGTGTTTTAGCTTTGTTGCTCTTGGATGCTGACCACGCGAGGACTTCAGCTAACAGTACCTTGAACTACATGCTCCCGCAAATACTCCAGGTAATGCATATGCCGCAATGCATACGCATACCTGCGTCCCTATTTTCATCGACTCAGCGAATTCTCATGTAGAAATAGTTCATCACTTTGTTGTAGAATGGTCTAACAGCATCGGCTTGACTCTCAACATGAATAAATGAAGATGTTGCTAATTAGACGGTCTCCAAGTTTCATTCTTATCCATCTTCGGAATATTCCAGTAGTTGAGGAATTGAAAATTCTTGGTGTCATTTTTGACTCAAGCAATAATTGGAATGCTCAGGTCAACTCTACAGCAAGAAGATTATTAATGACTCGTGTTTTGAAACAATACAACGTCACAGAATTATCATTAATAACAGCCTATAATGCAACTGTGCGCTCGGTTTTGGAGTACTGTTCTCCCTTGTTGGTTGGACTGTCGAAAGAAAATTCTCCAAAGTTGGAAAAAATTTAAAACCGTTTTCATCGCATCTTATGTGGAGGTAATTATAAAGAGTGTGTAAGGCATGGATTCGAATCTATTGCAAGCACAAGAAAGTGTTCCGCTTTAAAGCTATTTTCGCAAGCCAAGTCTCCTTCTAATATCTTGAATCCTCAATTGCCTCCTGTCGCAGTTTCTGGAAGGATTCTTTTACCGATGGTGCGAACTTCACGACGACAGAACTCGTTCTTCATCAAAGCCGCAAAATGGGATAATGATGGTTACACCAGACGCTCCTGAGTGATTTGTTTTAACTTTACATCATTCACACCAAGTCTGTGATCCATGTATACTTTCATGAAGATGACTTATTTCAATGACTTTTTCATCTTACTTAACTATGTACAATCACGATTTTCAATTTATAGTGATAAAATGTTTATTATTATTTATTATTTATCGATGTCGTTTTAATAGTAAATGCACATACATTTCATTAAAATAAGCACTTCGAATTTATTCTAATGTGTTTTCAGCAAAATGTATAATATAGAAGTGGAAGCAGTATTACTAGTCTATAAATTAAAATTGGAAACGTAATACAGCCTTGTATCTGAAAAGGGAATCCGCTCTTGCAAACATGTGTTAGTCTCCAACTTATTCGCAAATCTTGCTTGATTCAAAATCTGTCTATAAGAATAGAAAGCTCTATGAATCTACATTATCACTAATATTCCCTTAAAGACAAGTGGAATTGTCAATCCTAAGTAGACTTAAGAGGCTACGAGTGAATAACAGAGAATGAAGGAAATTAATCAACAACGGAGAACAATTTCGCTTTATTTGATGATTCGTTGCATTGAAACTTAGAAGAGAATTTAAATAGGTTAAGACTAAAGCCAGTGTTTCACAACCATGAATCACTAGAGGTTTGATCTAAGGCATTTGGAAAGAAGAGAGTGGAAGCATATTTATTGATGTTTATTAGTTTATACAATCTGCAGATGAATAAAAAGTCGTGAATCGAAGATCCCCGACTGCATTCTGATCCTCAAACTGTTATTTGGCATAAAATAGAGATAAATCATTTTTGATAAATAATTTTTGAAAGAAATAAGAAATACATTTTTCCCAACGTTTCCAATGAGCGAAACGCTGGCAAAATAAGGACGTTATAGCTAACTGGATCGCCAAAAGTGAAAATGAACACATTCCTGCAACGAAATTCGACCGACCTTATACTGTATTTTCGTTGTTTTGACCTATTAATAACCACAATGTATCTTTTCAGAAAGGTTTAATGATGCTGCTACAGATTTAAAGATGACTGCACTTAGGCAAATAGTATAGCCTATTTTCAGAAGCTGATATTAAGGAAGTTTGGTTTAGTTTACAGCATGGACATGGGACTTCGTTGTAGCAATATTAGGGTGACTGAATGCTCAAGGCATCAAATCATCTTCATCATACTTCCGGTTCATCGCGGATTTAGTTTTTCAATATGAGTAGCTTGGGATGTTCTTGTTATTACAGGATTATCAAGTTTGTCAATAAACTCCATGGTGAAGTCGTTGATATTCATATGAACGTCATTATGTTTAGAGAAAGCATGACCTGAAGGCGCACTTTCAGAATCTCTGAACTGAATCTAAGGCTTGTATTGCATTCTTAAAATCGAAGGTGGAAAGTCTGTTAGTAAGAGTCAATATAGTCTATCAATGCAGTAATCGCAAGTAAGGTTGTGTACCATAATAATAAACAATTTAGATCTCAAGATTTTTGAGATTTCCCATGGGCTCTAATCTACATTCATACTTTCTGATGGTTGTTTTATGAACTAAACTATCTTTTAATTAATGTTTGAAAGATGTATGGGCAATGTGTGGCTTAGGAGAAGAAAGAAAATTCACAAACTTCAACAGTTTTCCATGTTATTGCGGCTGCTTAAACATTTTGGCGACAAAGATAACGTCGCTTGAATATGGAATAACTATTGCTGCATTCATGAGACAGTTATGCAAAGAAGACCTAGCTAGTGTGTTTACCTTTGCATTATGATTGATTCACTCTGTGCAAGTTGATCTACAGAGTAATGGATGACGTGTTTCAAGTGATTTTGATGGATTGAGATGATAATCTGGAGTCACAGGAATTACAACTTAGTCTCTTTTAGCGATGCTTTGATCATAATTGATGACATGCATTTGCTCATCACAGTGCGTCATAAATAGAGCATGTTATAATAATAATATCTGTGTTTCATCAAAGAAAAGGCTCAAATCGAGGGCAAGACAACGACAAAACTGTTTTAACAAAATTTGAATAATCGTATACACGTAGTCCAGTACAGTTGTACTCAATCGTTCAGTAAATTTCACAATCATGTATATACAAAAAAATTACCAGATATTAAGCTTCTGAAACATTTCATGGGCAACCCTCTTAAAAACATTTATTGACGGAGAATTAATTTCAGTGTGTGTCAGCATATTCCAATAGTTGGAGATGTACACTGTGAAGAAAAATTGTCTATATTGATGGCAATGACGCATTGGATATATGCAAAGACTGTTACCTCGAGTTCTGGGTTCATTTGAAATTTCAAAGAAGTCGTGAACATTTAAATTAATGTGATTATGAACAATTTTATACAGAAAAATGAGATGATATCGCAATCTTCGAGCCTTAAGTGATAGCAGAATCAGAGTTCTGAATCTGTCACGATATGACAAATGCTTCGCATGACAGAAACTCTTAGAGCTGCGCCTTTGCACACTCTCGATAAGCTTAATGTTTTTTCTTGGTAGGCATTCCATAATGTATTGTCACACTCTATTATGCTGCGAACATGAAGCTTGTATAACAAAACTATAGCATTTGTTTCCAAATAGCAAAATGTACGCTGAATTAAGCCCCACTGTCTTCTTGTACGGTTTACAATACTGTTGATATGATTGTAGAAAAGAAAGATCATTCATCACCAAAATTCCGAGGTCCTTATAAGACCGCACAAACGGAACATTCATCCCAAATAATATATGGGACTCCATGGTTTCAGATTTCCCTAGCTCCACAATAGGACAGTTTTGTTGATTGAGAACCATTCCATTTTCTTGATTCCATTCTTCGATTATTCTTCGATTTCTCGATATGTTAGTGATAAATAGTGCGTCATCAATACCAGGCTTTTTGGACTTGACAGCGATCCATCCATTCTCCTAGTTGCTCCATTTGATCAGATCATATCACCGTCGGTCTACCTATCAGTCAGACGTTTCGCTTTTTGATTGCATGTCTTCAATTTGCTCCCTGCTTGGCACCAGTTCTATAAATCAGCTTCGATCTAAGTCCCTAGCAGCGTTTCCACTTGATACTTTCTCGGCAAACATCAACGTTGTCGATTTACAATTGCACTATTAGTCCAACCGCCAGCACGAGTTTCTGCAGGGAAAGAAGCTAAATATAAAACGTTCATAAAATGATTTGCACATTACGGTTACGAATCGGAGCACCTGTCGAGCTCTACGAGAACCTGGTTCCTTTTCTTGTCAGACAGAATCAAGGAAAACAATAGGAAGCAGATTTTTATGTTTTTATGTTTTTTAATCCTTGAGCCATAAGTTTTGACATTGAATGTCTTTAAGTCATTTCTCATCATGTTAGCATATAGACACATTAAGATTTAGCAAGCCCCTCAATGACGACAAACACAACATTTCAGCCTATTTAAGCCACATTAAACATCATTCTCACGTTCACATCACCGATCAGAAGCATGATGACATAGCAGAAATACATAATGGAAAATTATCCGAAATCATGTCAAAAATTGTTGCTCTATGCATACTGCTTCTGACTTAATCAGAGAAAACATAGAAAATATGATTTCAACGGAAATATCAATCCGCATCCCATTCAATTTACAATTGTCTTACAAGAGGAGAAACAAAGCATAACTCGACAGACGTACAGATTGTTGGCAGCCATAGAGCAGTGGTGGACAGAGCGTGGTCGTCGGAACATACTGGGTGGCCCGCCATCGCCTCGCATATCTCATATCTGTGGCCCACGAACATTGCTTGAATCGGTTTGAAAATGGCCACTCCGATTTCGGCAGGTGCTGATTTGTCTGATAGATGAAAGTTGTTGATTTGTTTGAAAGCTGCATTGTAACCATATTCACATCGTAGTGGCACACATGTAAGCGGAATTAACATTTCGGTTTCGCAAGAGATTTTGATTATGGATATTTAGGTTATGTGATTTTTGTCTATCAAATAGTCTACCTGGATTTTATTTGTAAACTACTACACCAAAACATGTAGATATATTTCGTGCTCGCATAGAACTTTGCGATCAGCATTGGGGGAGCCTGTATGAGGGGTTTTTGAAAGTCGCGAATGCAAGAAAGACGTCTTTAGGGCCTACACGTACTACAGGTGGTTAAACCACTTTTTCCTGTTTTTTTATGTGACTTGCAAACGAATTGCTGTACTGTACTCACGGACCTCTACATTTTGATTAAGCAAGGTCATGTTACCATAATTCAATAGCACAAGAGATATGGACTTCCGCGGTTAGTTAGGCCTATTCATTTCCATTATAAAGATAGATTTAGATTGTTTAATATCTTTCCTTAGTAGTAAACAATGTTGTTTGCAATGCTGTTTACATTTACATGCACAATTATGTCATATAAGGATGCGACTACTGCTATATAAAGATTCCAGCAACCCTTGTATGCGCCGGACAAAATAATGGAATTTTGTGCCTTAGACTCCTTTGTGAAATTGATGGTCGCAACTTGGTTGACCACCACTGCCACAACTGCACATCGATTATTCTGTTAAAGTCGTATTTTCGAAATGGTCCAAATATCAACAAAACATTGTCACCAAAGTACCTACGATGCTTTCTAGTTCATCTAATTCATCGAAGCTAGCGATTTATTCAAGGTTGCTCGTGGTTCATCAAGATCTTTTGTTGCGTCTTTACTGGACTTGGTAATGTCAGGGCACGTCAGAAAGAGTGCGTCACTGATAGAGAGTATATCATTATTTTCAAGCCTTTTTTAGAAGTGCGTCACTAATAACGGGTAGTTCATTATTTGATAGTGTGTCAGTGTGCTTGGGAGTGCGCTACAGTCACAACTTCTTTGGAAAATTCTCACCGTAATCAATGCTTAATTAATTACTTAATTATACATGTAGGTCGATCATTTAAAAGTGAATTTGATGTTATATTGATGCTGGTATTGTGCCTCTTAAAAATGATGTTAGACATTATTTACTGTTGTAGAGCATCGTTTTCTTTCAGCTCTGAAGTGCGACGTACTCGGCGTTCCATCGTCTGTCAGCATGGAACACAACCGCTATCCTTCGAAACGAAAAAATCGTAAGTTATGATGTCTTCATTTATGATTCTGATTGAGAAGCGCTATGCAAGGATCATTGTTTTTGCCGAAAGAGTCTCAGACAAGCAGCTGAGTTCGATAAATCGTCCTCAAAACAACGATATCCTTTCAGTCTTGATATCTGTTTTCGATGAAATTGACTGAATTTCGAAAACATGCATGAGGGGTATAGACAGAAAAACAAGCTCGACATCGTCTCTCAGCAACCTCTATAGACGAAATATTTCACTTGTCATTTATCATTGAACTATTTCAACATATTATTGATACTATTAACTAATTGAAGGACACTATCGTATACGAGCATAGGTGTTTGCATTGAAGGTAATTATAAATATATCAAAAGAATCGCCGGGTCTGAAATTCTAAGCAAATATTGAAAGGTCATCCGTTTAAACTTAGATACAACGATGATGATATCTTGATGCGCATTAGATAAATTATGCAGACCTAAGAAATCATTTCATTATTATATATCATTGTTTGTATAATTCATAATATATAATTGGGTAAATATATAAATGTTTCAGTGAATGCAAGGAAGAGCAAACTTCGGCTCATTCGATTGGCATCTCGAGCGGAATTTGAAGAATTTGCTAGACAAATGAACTCTTCTATCTACCTACGTGCATAATTATGTAGTGGCATGAGAGCAACTCTTTATTTGAAGGGTACAGGATTCTGAGCTCGAAGATTGTTGATCACCACATGAGTGTAAGGAAGCACTGTGCATGTGCATATTCAGCCTTTGTATGAACACATTGAAATCAAATTTCTGTGTTAGATTATGTTGTGTCACTTTTGCATAAAAGTCGTAAATTATGATTTGTAGAACATTTTGTCTACACAACGTTTGTTTCATGAAAACTGCAAGATCACGGAAGTGAAAATAAATGCCATTCACTTCCTGCTGACTTGCAAAGTTCACGTGACGTATATAAATTTGAAAAATTCTTGAAATTTAATTAGTGTCCACATGTCTCACAACTCCACCAAAAAAACAGAAATAGATGACGTGGTATGTGTTAATTAAGTGCCACATTTGATAGGCCTTCATGTGTCATGTACACACATGTATATAGATAAATCATTATGAAAATTTGATCGCCGGCATTGAGCTCGGCTTTAGTTATCTAGTTTTATAAATTCGTTTTTGTAACTTGTGCTGTTCATCTATCACCATGTAAAAAGTAAAAAGTAATGGAAGTAGATTTTGCATAATACTTGTAATATTAATTGCAAACTCATTTGATTTCCGATGTATTGCTTATCATAGATTTGTAATACATTCTCGACATTACATTCCGGTATTCTGTATTCCCGCAGGGAAGTGTTTCCGCAAGCATCATTGTATCAATTACAGGAATTTTAGAACAGTCCAAATGAACTTTTATGGAGCTGCATTGATGATGACATTAATGGTCTAGAGCAGGGATGTGCAACCTTTTACATTTTTCGGCCGCCATTTCGAAGGCCGAAAGAGTCACGGCCGCACTTACTTAATATGTGTGCAAACAACTAGGTCAATAGCCAATCCCTTTTATATTCCAACACTCAAATTAGCTTTCCTTGATGAATGACGCAGTGAAAATCGCATAAAAGCCTACTTCGCAAAGAATGAGTTAGCAAATTAACCCACATACGACCGACAGTCATTTTTGATCTGAAAAAATTTTAAGCTACTGATGATATTAGCACTTGAAAAGTTGAAAGCATGTTTTTGTAAGGGCAACCGATGGAGAAAACACTTTACTAAGCTACTGTAATAATTCATAAAGGAATCACGAGCCATGCAAAATTCATGGACTTGAAGCTTATTTACGCGCGCGAACAATTCGAGCAAACTACTCGTACAATTGTCACTTTCGTTTCTTTTAGCTGATGACCGTAGCCGTGAATACATATGAATGTAACTTCTTTAAAGTATTCTATTCATGAACTATCGAACTGATTGAGCGGCTTCATCGCGCCTGCGGGCCCGCATTTATCCAAGCAGTATAGGCATAAAGGTGTTCGACAGTTACAAGGTGACTAGCATGCTACTATAGTTCCGATTGTTTTTAGATTGCCTTGAACTCCAGAAATATTTGCAATATACATGTATAATATTCTTTTTCATTTACTTCTCATTGTCACGGCCGCACTTTGCCTCTGCTACGGCCGCATGCGGCCGTACGGCCGCAGGTTGCGCACCCCTGGTCTAGAAGTTAAACATAATGCAAACTGGACTAGCTGCAAACTTCTTATCACTGAATTAGAGAAAGTCCCAGAAACCACTTATGTTTACTTTTTTTATTTTTGATTCACCGTGCACTTCAGTCACTGAAGCTGAATCTTAATCGATATCCACGACATGCAATTCATATGAAATTGAACATAAAATGATCATAATCGATTATTAAAAAAGACCACAAACTTATTTCGTGCGCATAGAATTAATTTTGAGAAGACACAAGGTCACCAAAAACATTCATGAAATATAATGAACAAATGACCTGGACCATTGCGCGAGCGCTTTCGTGGTCTCTCTTCAAACGCCAGAAGTAACAAAGCTAGCTAGAACATAATAATGAAAATTCACACAAGGTTCGAGATGAACCAATGACTTGAGGGCATGACGCAAAGACAATACACGTGTAGATGAAGTGACAATACTGGTCAATGTGGAAAAGGACATGACTACCAAGGGTGCAACAACAAAAGGTACACAAGCTGCTTCTGTACGCACAATGGAAGACTTTGTTCATGTAAAGTCTCCAAGAAACGTGATGTCAAAAGAAAATTAGAAGAACATAAAACTGAAAAGTAAGAAGGAAAAGCGTTGCCTTTAAAAACATCACAATCCACAACATGCTTACACATCGAAGATGACGATGAACTACGAGTTTGGATGCATAACCAACGCGGAAGATGCTCCTTAATACGTTGTCCCATTGGTTGGTCAATGTCCTTAAGCCGATTGCGAAGTTTATTCACCGCTTTTTTATTTAAGACTCCTTCGAGTTTGGCAGCAACACACGTTATGTCGACATCAGTGAGTTACAGATGATGCTGTTCGACGTGCGTCACTATTCACGAATGTGCCTATCAAAGAGACGGTGGATATTATCAAGCAGTTTGTCAGTGATCATGACGTTTCTCACCATTATCCTTTCGATGTATTGTCGACTTTAACATTTTGCGTTGAAAATGTGCAATATTCTTTCAATAATTAATTGTTTTTCCAGAAGGACGGCATTGCGATGAAAAGTTCTTTAGGATCAATCTTAAGTAATATATTTTATGGGGTTTCTTGAATGTTAAAAGATGCTAATGGTTCTCAGACTACTTATTACTGGCGTTATGTAGATGACACTCCTATTCTTAAAACAAAGTCTATCACCACTTCTAGTTTATTGTCGATTTTTACTTGTAAAAATGAATTTTCGTGCGGGTCATTTCTTGATCTGATATCGCATCTAGAAGCCTTCATGAATATGTAGCAACATCTGTGTATAGAAACCTACTTGTTCTGGGCTTTGTTAAATTGTCATAGTTTCGTGCCATTGAAATGTAAGTCTGGTCTCGTTAGAGCTTTCTATGACCGTGCTAGAAAAATCTGTTCTCACTCATGTTTTTAAATAGAGGAGGATTTTTGTTCGATGTCTTCGTAGCTAGAATTATCCAACGCATTTTATTCGACACTACAACGTTAAGCACACTAGGTATCCAGAAGATTTTGGAAAATGCAAGAATGTGCATTCACGTTTGCCACTCACTTGTGATTCTCACACCAGCGCGATTATCAAACGCATATTTTCATCTGTTAAGCAGGCATTTTCAACAGCCAGACCATTATTTCTGTTTGATAGTAGCGACAACCCTCCGGTCCTTGAAAGATCCCAAAACCGGTCCCATGTGATTTACAATTTTGAATGTGACTGCAGAGCTAGTTACATAGGCCGGACTGCCATACGGTTGGGACAACGTATTATGAGAAAAGGCGGACCTTGGGTTTTGGGTCTGGCTTGAGTCAGTGATACAAAATTTGGGTTTTCATGCTGCATACAGTCAGCTGTATATGTACCAGGGATGTGGAGTCCTATCATTTTGATAGGACTCCGACTCCGGATGGCATATATATAAAGCCCAGTTTTTTTGAAAAACAAACCGGCAACCTACATCACAGATCATTATAGGCTTAGCTGAACCTATTTTTAGTGATCATTGCTGTATCAATTACCAATCAATATCGATGAAAGTTTATCAGTTTATCGCTTTAAGTTGGATGCACACGACTCGGCTCCTCCCATCTTTTTGATGTGTGCTTCACATGGTTTTTGTATTATATTTCGGGTCTAGTTATAGGCCGGAGTCCGGAGTCCTATCATTTGATAGGATTCCGACTCCGACTCCACATCCCTGATATGTAAATATACATGCTGTATATACAAATCAAAGTTATAAAAATTAATATTTTGATCTGAATTTTAGGAGAACTACATGATTCGAAATTGAGGAGAAATACTCAAATTCATTTTGGGCTTGACAATACCGCCTATTGAAAGCTCGTACATATTGAATTTGCCCTAAGCTTCCATGCATTTTGTTGCTTTTGCGCATATTGAATTTTTATATATTTCATGTATTTTATATCTTCACAGTTGTCTTCGCACCCCTAAAAGGTGATACCTGACATCTAAAAATGTTTCTAATTTGTTAAAAACGTATTCTAAATATGTTTAGAATCATGTGCTATCACTGCGCAGCTATGCTATTTGTTAAGTCTTTTTTTATATTTTTTAGTCTGTTTTTATTTCTGAATAATAAAATAAAAACAATTACATGTACTATGTTATGTGTAATGTGTAATTCAATCATCATTAAATAAAAAATCCTCAATTATCAATTCGCGAAGTATCTTCCTATCAAATATATCCTCTGGCGCTTGAAGAGAGACCACGAAAGCGCTCGCACAATGCTGTAGTTCACCTTATTTGTACATAATATTCATCAATATTTTTGCTGACCTTGCTTCTTCTTAAATGCATTGGCAACCGTAATTGACTCAAAGGATCAATTTTATTAACAATAGGCATATACATCCATACATGTCATTGCGGAAATCAAGAGCATGGTACACTGATGAATTTGTGGGAGTAATTTGCACGCTGAAACTGTACTTATCATCATCATCAACATTTTATTACCCATGGCAAATAAATGCCGTTGGAAAGATGTACAACTACAAGACTGCTTGGATACACCAGCACAGCGCGAATGCACGTGTTAAACAATTTTGAAAATAGTACTGATAGGAAGTACTTATCAACATACAAAGACTATGCGGTTCACACATTACATTATTGAGCAAAGACACTGCATGCACACACGGAGTCAAGACTGATTCGGAAAATTACACAAAACATGTGAGGCAAGGGATTTCAGGTGGGTTTGAAAAGCTGACAGGGAACATGATTGTAGGGATGAGTGGGGAAGAATGTTTATAATGCCACTTGTGAGGGATAAAGGTGCCCGCCGAAAGCGCTCGGATGGCGGATTAGTGAGCTGCATATTTTTAGGCAGCTCATAGTAGGTTTGTCTGAGGTTGTAATTGAGCTGACGTTGTAAGGGTTTATATAAGAGAAAAGCACGGGGACAAGTATCGTTAATCATTTTATAGGCTGTGCTTGCAATGATACGAACAGACAGCAGCTCGAGCTTAACCTCATCATAATGAGTCCGACCGAGATGGGTACGGAGAGGCAAGCGCAAAATATATCTGATGGCTCGGTTTTGTAGAGATTCAATCCTGTCGGACAGTACTTTGCCAATTCCAGCGAAGGCGAGGGATCCATATTCCAGGTGTGGCCGAATGTATGTCTTGTATAGTTGAATGAACAGATCTTTACAGTAGGGAATGTTGGAGCACAAAATACGAAACGCGTAGAGTTCTCTGTTTATTTTGGAGCATATATGTTTGACGTGATTTTTATACTTCAGGTTATTTGTAAGAACAATACCAAGAAGCATGTGGATTTGAGAGAAAGAAATGAGTTTGTTTTCGAAGGTTATTCCTTGCGTAGCGGGTCTTTTCTTGGACTTGGAAATTAGCATAGATACAGTTTTTGTGGTGTTGAACTTCATACCCCATATTTTGGACCATGCAAGAATGTCTTGAAGAGATTTGTTGACGTACGCAACTGCCATGACAGGATCAGTATGGGAAGCATATATTAATGAATCATCCGCGTATGCCATACACTCAACAGGCGGAGAGTTTTCGAAGGGTTTGGAATTAACGGCCTTTATGAGAGAGTTAATGAAGAGGGTAAAGAGGGTGGGTGCAAGAACACTGCTCTGAGGAACACCCGCGGATATAGGCTTCCATGACGAGAAAGAGTTCCCTACTCTGGTCTGTTGTTGACGATTCGTGAGGTAGTTGGAAATCCATCCATAGAGGTTACCACGAATACCTGAGGCCAGTAGTCTGTGGCGCAAGGCCTCGTGTGGAACTGTACCAAAAGCATTGGATAAATCCAGAAAGGCAATCGCTGTTGTCTGATTTTTCTCCATGGCTGTAGTCCATTTTTGTTGAAGAAGCGCAACTTGCTTTACTGCAGAATAACCTTTGAGAAAACCAAACTGATGTTCGTACAAAATTTTGTTGTGACAGGGGAAGTTGGATAGTTGGTTGTTTATGATATCTTCCATAACTTTCGCAATAGATGACGTCAGGGAGATGGGACGATAATTGTCAGGGTTGGCATGATCTCTTTTTCGCTTGTATAGTGGCACCACTGTAGCCATTTTCCACTCGTCAGGTAGTCTGCAGTTTTCTAGGGATACGCGATATAGGTGGGACAAAATCGGAGTTAGTTCTGCAGCGCATTGGGTAAGAAAAAGGTTGTTCAGTCTGTCCGGCCTAGGGGATTTGGAAGTGTGGAAAGTTTTTTGAAAACAACATCGTCAGACATATTAATATTTGAGATCATGGAATCAGTTGTTGGGGTGCAATCTTCGGTACGTGTTTCGTCACCTTGTTGTGCGTCGGAAAATATTTTATTGAAAAGTTCTGCTTTGTCTTTGTTGGAGCGATAATAGTCGTTATTGTAGCGGAGATCCGGTAGATTCGGAGGTGCACCAGAAAATTTATAGAGTTGTCCAGCTAGTTTCAAGTATCGTCTAGTAGAAGAGGCAGCTAGAAATGAGTCAATCTTCTTTCGGTATCCTTCGAGACGGATCCTATGGATTTCAGAGCTCAATGCGTTTCGATTGGAGCGATATTGAAGTAGGTCAAATTCAGAATTGGTGCCCTTATATCGATTCCAGTCAGTGGCGGCGCCAAGGGGTTACATACGGTTACTGATGGTAAACGCTAGAAATCGAATTGTAACCGTACTTGTAACCGTTCTGTGAATTTGAGCTCATTGACTTGACGACTACATCAACTTGTGCGTCTTATAGAATCTGAGTCATGTCAGTCTTATTCTATCAATAAATGTTTGTAAGACGCAGTGTCGACATGTGCACGCAGGGCGCAGAGCAGAGGGATCTGATATCAATAGCAACTGACGACACATAACGCTGTGGTTTGTGTTCACGAATGAAGCATCGCATTTCGTTACAATCAGTGACGATGACGAATACTTTATTGTTCGATTGAGGGTGCCCTTTCATTGGCCTTGCGAGTTATGAAGACAGGAATACAGAGACACGAACTGATTGTTTCATTCTGTGACTGAGACAGACACTTGCAGAATCAACAACGAGTGTTGCCAGATTATCAGACATGGATAAATGGCTATTTTCTGCCAAAAGACGGAGGGAGTCTTCGCCTAGTGATTCTACGGAAACAGCTGATAGACGTAAACGTGTAGCTCTTCGAAAATCTACTTCACCGACTGACCAGTGTGCTCCTTCCTCCGATATTGATCCAGCGTCGCATACATCAAATGAAAGTGCGTGTTCTGTGTCTACTTCTCACCAGAAAGCTACTTTGTCTTCGAACGTCCCGATCGATGGTAAATTTGACTATTGACTGAAGAATTCATGTCTGTTGAATCGTGTCCAACTGATGCTGAAGACGATCTTCATGGTACACCATTATATCATTTATCAGACAAACATTTCACTCTATCAGCAGAAGCCAAAAGCGCCACGAAACTCATGCCATCCGCGCCACCAGGACCGAAGGATATATCCCAATCACCAGATAATGGTCCCTATAGAAAGCCACTAGCTAGTGGTCCAATGACATTGATTCCCAACAAATATTAACGACGATTTGTCAAAGATTGGTTGGATAATGAAAAGTATTCGTGGTTAGAATATTCTGAAAGAGAGGGAAAGCTTTTTGCTTCGTATGCCGGCATTTCAAAACAAGTGGAAAATGCGCTTTTGTTGATGAAGGATTCGACGCATGGACTAAGTGCAGCGTAAAAACTGATGATGCTGCGGTCAATCGTCTATTTGCTCACAAAATCTCCGATGACCACATTCTCAGTGTTGAGAAGTACGTCAACTATTCTAAATCAAAGAAATCAGGAGCTACCATCGTTGATTCCCTCCGACGACATCATCGAGAGGCTGTGCACAGCGTAACCGTGAGTACATGAAAATTATTTCTGATGTTTAAGACTGACGGCTGTTCAAAATAAGCACAGCGCGGCCGGCGCGAAGCCACAAACACAAGTACACACAAATTTTCTTGAAAATCTATATTTTTTTTAGCCATATATGCCAAACTATTGCGACCGGCATAGCCACAGGACCCCGGAATGCCTAATATACACATTACACACATTACCGAACGCTATTGAAAATTATAAAATTATGGCAGAAATTATTCTCGAAGAAATAAAATCTGAAATACAAGAATCCAAATATCGCGCAGTTTTAGTGGATGAGACAAAGGATCTGTCTAAAGAAGAACAACTATCGATAGTTATCAGGTATGTTTACTAATGTGAAATTCATGAATAATTTGTAGGATTCACGATGGCTGAACAATTGGATGCAGAGAGCCTGACGAAGTATATTCTGCAAGAACTGTTCAATTTGGGGATTGATTTGCATACATTAGTTGGTCAAGGCTACGATGGTGCTCGCGTCATGAGCGGGCATCTTAGTGGAGTTCAGCAGCGAATTCGTGAGGTGGCTAGCAAAGCTTTGTATTTTCATTGTGCTGATCACAAATTGAATCTTGTTATTGTTGGCTCAGTCAAGGGTGTGATGCCAGTTTCCGATTTTTTTGTCACACTTCAATCCGCTTACAACTTCCTTAGCGGATCCAATGTTCACAGTAGGTGGGTTGATTTCCAAAACAGATGGGTCTCAAACCTGTCGAATTCAAACGTCTGTCAGATACTCGCTGGTCTGCCCAAGTGAGAGCCGTCGCTGCTGTTAAGTTAAGATTCGCTGAATTTGTCAATTTTTTGCGTTCGATCATTTTGAATGACGAAAACAGGGAGCGAGCTGGCTCTGCGAAAAGTATCCTTTCCGAAATTAATCAAGCATTTCTCTACATCATGTTGGTAATGTACGACTTACTCTCTGAAACAAAAAAGGCCTCTGACGTTCTACAGGATCCCAAAATCGATTTCGTGAAGGCGTCAAATTACATTGAAGCTATTGTGGAAGAGATTACATCTTATCGCAATGATGCCAAAGCTAGCGATTACTATCAAAAGTCATTTGAAATGGCTGAAGGAAGTGATGTTCCTCGTTGCCGTGAATCCAGAAAACAGTCAAGCCTCACAGACAGATTTCAAGACTTCGTGGTGTATTCAACCGTTGGCTCAAGGGAAAATCCTACCACATCGGACGACATGAAAAGACTGATATTATGCCCTATTCTCGACAAATTGAGGTGTGAATTCAATGAACGATTTAATAGCTCAAATATAGACATCATGAAATCGCTGTCAGCACTGGATCCTCGTTCGAATAACTTTTTGAATGTTGATGAAATTCGCCCATTTGCTGAGCACTACGAAATTGACATGGATGGACTTTCCATTGAAATGAGACACGCTAAGCGAATGGTTGACAGAAACGAGGTGAGATTGAACAATATCCTAGAACTTCTTGAATTTTTGAATCCTCTATCCATGGCATTCCATGAACTCAAGACAGCATTAATTATTTCATTGACTCTTCCATTTAGTACTGCTTGTGTTGAACGCACATTTAGTAAATTAAAACTAATTAAAACTATCTTCGAACGAGCATGCAAGACAGCCGGTTGACAAATTTAGCTATCATTAGTGTTCATCGCAAGCGAGCTATGAATGTCAATTTGGAGCATGTCATCAATAGATTTGTGCGAAAGTTCCCAAATAGTCGTTTAATGTTAGTTTGACATTATAATTGCATTAGTTTGTATCTCAATTGTCTTTTTATTTATCTCCATGTTCAATTTTCAGCAACAATCAACACGTCACAAAGATTTGTGTGACTATTTATGGCCATCAAACATGTAGGGGTGCGTTGCATTGTATAATGAGCGTATCTGATACATGCATGTAGGCCTATACATGCTTAGAAGAATGAATAATGTTTTGGCTTCTGTTGTTTGCATGAACATTTAATCCCATGATTATATAGGCCAATATAAGTGCATGCGTTTTCAGCTTTGACCTGCATGTTGGGTCTATATGTGCGTACATGACTGTATAGTTCAGGGAGCACAGAAGTTTTTCATGTCCAAGTCATCTACACATCTATGAGTATAATTTCATGAAAATAAGTAGCATCCGTTAAAAAATTGAGATCATTTATGTAACCAGCAATATGTGACGTAACCCATTTGTAACCGTTCCACTCGCTCGCTGGCGCCGCCACTGATTCCAGTACTGCTTATATCTCATTCATGTTCTTCATGTATAGGTCTGTTCAACAATGGTGATTTCAGCACGCTTGAAAGCACAACTACGAAGCATAGTTACCTTATGAGTAAGCTCCTCATGTTCGCATCCGCAATAAATATAATTAAGAGAGATATTATGATCTAATACAACCATGTTTACAGATGCATTGCAATTTTGTAAGCTACTTTCATGCCCGGGCTTGGGACTGGAGCACTGGCAACACTGGTAGCTTTGCTCCGGTGCTACTCTTCTTACTTTCCCCTACTCTCAATTTCCGGGCGGAAAGTGAAATGAAGCTTAGAATTTCCGGTAGAATAACAGTTGCAATTTTTGGAAGTTGACTCTAAGTTTCCGTTTGGTTCACTTTCCTCTTCTTTGAATGGAAGTTGCAATTCTGAGATATAGACGCTTTTGGCTTCTGGAAGACTTGATTAAGTTTGCACTTGCTTCTCTTCTTCCAAGGGGGGAAATTAAGTAACATCGGTTTTCTTATATACTTCTTCGGTCAACAATTCAGATGGTGGGGGGGGGAGAAGAAAATCATTACATCTTCCTAATTCTGAAATTGTCAATATAGAAGTCTTCTACTTAGGCCCATGAATATAGGCCTTGTTAAATCACCGCTCATAGCCGAAAACGCAAACACCTTTCACTTGATCATTGAAGAAATGAGTGCCGTTCAGTACAGGCTCACGATTTTCTCAACCTGCATAGCTCCATTGAGCGGCGTTCAGTCAAGGACATTATCAGGTAGCTTATCTTCTTTTCTTGCTATCAGTAAAGTTTGTTACTCAAAGATCACTGAACGAACTTGTAGCGTCACCAGGTATCATTCATTTTATACTATCCGATTTTTATGTTTACTTTTCATTGTTCAACCTCAGCTCAATGGATGCATCTGCAGTCTGTTTCATTTACAGACTTTCAATGTCCTCGAAATAATTGATAGATAGATATCACAAGACAGCATGTCATCTGCACCTCTAGCTTCCGAGTAATGCTAGATTACCGCATATACATCCAAATTTCCGATCAGCTCATTATCTAAATGCTGATGACATGCAAGTAACGTCATATTATCAGAGAGCTGCGATGCTACAATGTATGTACAATAATGTACAAGTGATTATACCAAAGGATTATCACTACAATATTCCACTTCGAGTTCTTCATTGGGACACGGAAAGGCGTCTGTATTCTCTCCTCGATCGACCTTGCTACAAGCGAATAGTGCACTGTCAACGTGCTTCCTCTGCAGATGTACACGGCGCTGTCCTAGTACTTGGCTATGCAGATTTCACGGAAACTTTTATCAAAAGCAGCTCCCCTGCTAGAGCATTATTTGAGCAATGGAAGAATGATAACAAAAACAAACGAAGGCCCACCATTGGAACATTAATAGAGTTATTACTGAGACTGGAGCGGTATGATATCTTACATGAACTGGAAGATGATATCTACAAGGACATACAGAGATGGAGAGATCAGAAAATACAGATGGAACTCTACGAGGCTGATCTTGAAGCAAAGGGATTGGTGCATAAAAGTGCTACAGAGCCTGCACCCTCTCCTCAACCGATACTTGCTGACAATTTTGGACCAAACATTTTGATAAAAGATGATGGGAAGCAACTATATGACGCCATATTCTCCTATGACACATCATCAAAATACGCCTGTCTCGTTATGCGGGAAATGCATGAAACTCTTTCAAATCGTTATCAACTGAAACTGTGTGATGGTGTTCTGAAGCCCGGAGCAATTCAGACTGAAGCATTCATGACATTGGTAGAGAAACGTTGCAAGAGAGTAATTGTTCTATTGACGAAGCAGTATCTAGAGTTAGATAAAACGAAATACGAGCTCTTCTTCTCAAAATTACAAGATCGAATGGCCATCAAAAAGAAAGTTATCCCTGTGTTAGTGGAAAATGTTCAAATGCCTTCTATCTTGACCGATATTGTGCCAGTTCAGTACTTCAAAGTAAGGGAAAGAGACTATTGTTACGAGCGGATTCATGACACTTTGCGGAAGGATTAGTAAAGAAGCACACCCGAATATACACATGAAAAATGTAAATATTGCATAATAGTCTTTAGTCTTGATCCACAACCGCAGAACTGTGATTATCCAAATATATTTTGTATGACTATATACTGATTGATTGATCGTTTTATTGAAATTGGGTAATGATACGTGTTGCAGAACGCCCACTCTTGTGCACTATTCGATTTATTCATCCGTATCGGAAATCAGCCTACCCAATCATACTTATTACAATTTTTGACTCTCAAAACTGCTGTGGATATCTAAAACTCATTAAAGACTGCATCAAAAACTTGGTTAAAAGTCTAAACATATCGGGCGTAGAACCATGAAAACAAGGATGATTTCCATCTTGACCATGTACAGGTTTTGGAATTCAAGAGTGACATCTGAGCTTTGGTTAATGAAATAGTGATTTCAATAATGACAATGGATTTCATTAGTGGCACAGTGACTTCTAATAAAGAAAAACGGAATTCAAAAGGGAACTTACGAAATCGATAGAGACAATAGGGTTTCAAGAGCTTCCAACGTTGCCGAAGTCAATTAATTTACTCCTAAGAATTGATAATGATGGTCTTGTTATGTTACTGTATAAAGGCTGTGTATTAAAATAAATTTGATCTGCTTTGTCTAGCTAAGAGTCAATTTTCTTTATTGCAGCTTATTGCCATGTGTTCTTGTGATGAATAGGTTGAACGCGGATTCGTCCACGAAAATGAGCTCTCTGAGGTTGATGCCATTAACAACGTTCAATAGCCATTCACCATACGATTTTCTGTCTTGAAGACCGTCAGAAGTTTTTTTAGCATAAGTAAGCGATTCTTCAGGACTTTCGCTATTGTTGACTCAGTGATAGCGGGTTTAGGTGATAAGGAAGCTCTGAACTCAGCATTGATTTGGACTAGCGTGAACTCTGCATGTACATCTTTGCTATCATTTTTTCATCGACTTTGACGTTGATCCACCCCGAGGACGAACAACAAGGCCTGTTTCTTGAAATCGTCGAACGATTCCCCATGCTGTTGTCTTTTGAACACCTAGGAGAGCTACTGTTTGAACAGAATCTTTGCCATTATTAAATGCGTCAACTATGCGCTGCTTGTCCACCTCAGAGATTCGAGCTTTTGGCATGACTAACAGTTGCCTCTATCAATCGCTGCTCTGTTGAACGAACTGACTTTTATATGCGTCATGCGACATGATCATTTCTAAAATGAAAAATTTCGCTCATGAAACATAATCATTTTCTAATAGTAGGAAAATACTCTGATGAGCAAATTCTATGCAAAACTATATCTGCAAAACTCCAATAGGTTTATAACGCAAATGAAATATTGAGTTGGTGTTTGAGAGGATGGGGTATCCAAAGTGCCCTCCTTGAGGCAGGGATGCGGAGTCCTATCATTTTGATAGGACTCCGACTCCGAGTGGCAATTATATAAAGCCTAGTTTTTCTTTTGAAAACTGGTAACCTACTGTAAATCATATAGATCTTGAACCGATTTTTTAGCGCATGACTGGTTGGCCTATACAAACATCTTGGTATAAATCAATGCTCAAGATGGAAGCTATCATTAATATCTTAGTTCAACACTAAAAACAAACTGTTGATAATTTTTTTCAACAAATAAATATGTTTTTCATGAGGAATGTGTTCCTTGTCTGGAAATTAATATGATATTATCTCAAATAGATGCATTAATTCATTTCGGAGAAGATATTCTGTCGGCTGTGTTCCACCATAAGAGATTAGTTGACCATGAATACATGAATATCATTTCAGAAAAAGAAACTATTTTGAATTCAGTTAAGAATCATTGTAATTATCAACGCAGATATCATTGATATTATTCTCTAGAGATAGGCTATCATAAAGTCGAAGTCTAGAAAATAGGATACGTCTAAATACTGATAACAGTTGCTAGCAGGAAGAACAATGTTTACTGTGTTCAAATTTGATATGAAGACCGTGAGAAAAGTCATGAAAATTACAATTTGGAAATTTTGAAATGTTTGTAATGTGCTTATACTTCAGAGAGAAATTTGAAAATACTTCAAATGAAATATTTGCTCAAAGTATAGGAGCACGTCAAAATATAAATTATAAATCAAGATTTGCGCTTTTGCAATTAGCTGTTTCTGTTCTGATAACTTTTTAAGCCTAGCACCCAAGCCACGGCCTCCTCAAATATTCACTCAATTATTAACCCTACCTGACCTACCCATGCAGTTATTTCTTATTTTCATGACTAAAATACTTAGATTAAAAATAAGTTAATTTTCATTAAATTGATGCAAAATTATTAACAATATGTTGAATAGTAGCATACTATTTTTTGTCCTTTATCCTTGAGAAACAAGGACAATTGATGCCCTTGAAATACAACGGTTGATCCAAATCAACACAAAAATAAAATAAAAAGGATTATGCTTAACAATCGATCACATACAAGCTATTCTTTCAATCGACATTATACATGTACATTGTCTTAAAGTGCATATGCAGGTTAGAGCCACTAGCGGGCGCGGTTAATCGATTTCGCACGATAAATCGTGCGACAGAATCAATCGCACGATTCTTGAATGACAAGGAATTGCGGGATTTTTTTGCAATGCGACTTCTCAATTTTGTTTGATGAAGTAAAGACAATATTTTTATTCACTCTTTTCGCTTGAGATGATTGCAGTACGCGGGTGTTCGCTCCTGAGATCATGTAGGCTATAGCTAGACAGAGTTGCCGTTTGAAGTATCTGCGGGAGTTCCCCATGCCCTTGGGCATCCGTGCCATACCGAAGGAATGCGTTATTTTATACCATGGCGAATCGTACAAGTTGTCAAGGCAGTCAAGCATAGTAGGTCCTTATCATATAATGTCTCATGTCTCCACATTGAAATCATATAAATACGTCGATAATAATGTGCATTTATGCCTGATTTACATTTAATATGCAGACTATGAACATATCCCGGTACTAGTGATGAAAATTTTGAATCAAAATTTTCGGTGGAAAATTATGGAAAATATTGGAAAATTTTGGAAAATTTTGAAAGTTTTGATTTTTTTGTGATAGGCCCTATAATTTGAGCGCTTCCACTGCCGAGGCAGCTGCGTACCAATAAATTGGGTCTAAAACTTTTGATTTCATCATTATTTCGATTAAAGAGATCGTAGCAAAACGATTTCCGTCCGCGGATTTTTGAACATTCCTTTGCCTCCAGTGGCTTGTACTAAATTGTTAGCATTTTTAATTATCACACAGACACCGTTTGGAATAACGTGAATCTTGCTTTACAACAGGGGTATAATTTTATGCAATGTGAAAGATCTGGAGCAAAAATAATGTACTTCATCTTGGAGTTTGCTAATTGTTAGCTTGAAAGATAAGCTTTATTATGCAGCGTTGATCATAGTGATGCAATTTCTCCATGTGTTGATGAACATGTAATGAAGTGTATAAGCACACAGTCCACGCAGCATTCATGAGCGACCATATTGGAAGACATGAAGACTGCAAACTCGTGAGATATTTGGAAACCAAAGATATCTGTGATGAGTAAAAGATATCTATGATATCTTCAAACTTCTGGCGCATTGTCCGATATCTTCGTTGAGGATACACATCCTCCATTTCTAGTTCAGATGGTTCAGATGGTTCCAAATCGATTTCAGATCTGCCCAAATGAATTTCAGATATGGTCCAGATAAATTGGAGATCTCCAGTTGAATTAAAGATCTTTTCAAAGTTGAGCTTGTGACAAATATCTGAAATTCAGCTAGCGAAATCTGAAATCCATCTAATGTCTGAAATTCATTTGGAAAGATCTGAAATAGACATGGAAAAGGTGCAGTTGGTACCAAAAGGTAACATGCAGGGATGATAGAGAGGTTTCGGACTTCGAATATTACATAGTCATTTCAAACGACTATAATAAGTCTCCAAAACAAAGGAAAAAGCGTCAATCACCGAAAAATAAATTTCAAAATTTTCCAGAAAATTTTGAAAAAATTGGAAAATTTTCCATTTGCATCACTACACGGTACCAATTGCACTTAAAAATTTTCTAGATATGAAGATTGTATAGTGCGAGTTCGCGTAGAAGCAGAATAGAAAGATGTCCTCAAGACTTGAACTGATTGAATGTTTTAAGCAGAAAAATGCTTTGACTCCACGCTTTTCTCTCCACAAGGGCTCGCTAGTAAGGCAAGGAATGGCCCAAAGTAGCTTAAAACATCTGGAATGGCTGAGCAAGCTGAAGGACTGCACACCGTGCTGTTCTAAATTTATTGATCATGGCTTTGTCGTGCGGCTGATAATCAAAAAGATTGTAGAGTGCCAGTTCTAGATATTGAAAGCTAGCTTGGTCCATTCCGAGGCCTACCGACGAGCCATCGTATGGCAAAGCGTAGTGTCTAGGGCTGCCACAATTTTTGTGCTTCAAAATTTTCAAGTCTGAGGACTTCTCTCTATGATATTTGTTAATGTTTTGCGAACGTCATAAGTTTAATAGTTATTTAATTAATGCATAATCATGCTAATTTCAGGACTGACAGAAGGAACGGCAAATGCCTACAATCCTACAGCTATATTCGACAAAACATGATTCAAAATCGACACAATCAAAGGGAGACCTGCAGTCCGTTGTTTCGAAATTTGAATCAAAGTTCGCCGCTGCTAAGTATATCAATGATCTTTTTTCATCTGCATCCACCAGCGGCACTGTAACTATGGCCGTTATGGACACCACATCTTCTTCTCCATGGTGCCCTATAGTTGAAGTATATGATGTATATAATCTTACAATAACACTACCGTCAAAATCATCTGGCAGTGATGGTATTCCAAATCGACTTTATAAAGAAAGGGCTCTTTTTCTCGCCGAACTGCTGTGTCATATCTTAAACTGGTGCATCATTTCATCGTACATGCTCAAAGCTGGGAAAGTTGCTGATATTTGCGCCATTCCGAAAACCCCCTCAGCAAAGGTCGATGCTCTGCTGCCTATTTCTTCAATATCACTCCCGTCAAAAGCTTTGGAACGGTGCATGCATAATTCGCCATATGAAGCGATTTTTCTCAAATACAATTGACAGTCTTCAATATGCCTTTCTTCCAGAATCCTCCACAACGTGCGATGTAATACAGTTAATGGATTTTATTGCAACAATTCTTGAAGATGATGACTCTGTTGGAGCTGTTGTATTGTCTTCAGATTTCTCGCAGGCATTTGACACAATATCGCATTCCCAAATGATTCAAAAGCTGATTGAAAGTATTTTTCTGTGTCTCAGTGCTTGAATTAGATCCTATCTTTATGAAAGACTAAAGCGCACCAAGCCCGATGGTGTGTTCAGTAACTCCAACCAAGTGTCAAGTGGTGTGCCACGAGGATCTGTGGTTGGTCCGTATCGTTTTAGCTTCTACATTGCTGACATCGCTTCCGACTTGAAATGCCATTAAGTTAAGTACGCCGGAGATATCACTTTAATTTTAAAGATAGTTAGAAACTCGGAGCAAGTTCCACTTGAATGTTTAGAAAATGTAAAATTTGGAGGTACCAACGCTAGTCTTGACTTGAACATATCCAAAGCTAAGCTTCTAGCGTATGCCCAGTCCCAGCACTGTCCGGATATTTCTATCCCAGGTGTTCAAAGTGTTAACTCGCTGTCTTCTCGGTGTAACTTCAAACTAATAAGCTTTCGTTAGACCTTCACCTTTTAAACATCTTTCGCAAATGTAATCAGCGACTGCATGCTTTCAGAATTGTCAGATCTGCGTGTGATTCTAATCAATTGCCTTCAATGTATATTCGCCTAATTCAAAGTCTATAGTGCTATGCGTCACCATTATTTTTATCTTTACCTCAGAAGACTCTTCGCATGATGGACGTGTTTATGAAACGCTGTCACCGTGTTATCATTCGTCTCAATGTTCTTGTGAAATTGCCTATCCTTTCTCCGACATCTTGCAAATATCTGCAATTAAACTTTTTCACAAAGCCAAGGATTCAACTACCCATCCTTTGCATTCCATGATCCCACCGCAGTTTAAGCGTTCCGATCAATATTACATCGAACCAGCTACAGACGACAATCAACTTTCCCATCAATGCAGCTAAAGTTCTAAATTCCAGTAAACCGAATTTCTGATTTTTTTTTATTGCTTACACTTTTTTATGTGTATTCATTAACTTAATATTTCTGCTCTCATTATTAGTGAGAGCATTATTCAAAATGCAAAAAACTATTTCTTCTCTTGTCTTGATTGATAAAGATCAAAAGGTCTTACAATATCCTTCATAGTACATCGACATTATGCACTTGCACTACTTCTATGTATATTGGCAGATTTGCAGTAGTACCGTATATATAGATAATCAAGACTTTTCATGCCTCGTTTGCAACTTTTTATGTGTTCTGATTTATCATGCCGTTTTCCGAAACAGTTGTAAATAGAGTATCTCATTAGTTATTAGGGTAGTTATAATTAGAATCTAAATAGACCATGAGTGTCATATGCTCTCAATTTTAATGGAGATTATCAAACTTTTGATGAAAAATAATGCAAACTAAATTAACTATGAACTTATATATCACTGAATCTCAAAATATTCAGAATTGCAGGATTTTCGATCAATCGTGCACTGAGTCGCACGATTCGGAATCGCGTGAAATCGAATCGCGCCGCTACTGGAGAGCTACTGCGTTCTTTCATAGATGATAATCACCTTTATGCTCATTTGAATATGTTCTCATGGAACATTTATGAAATGTCACATGAGACAAGCTTGCTACAACGAATAATTCATCAGTTATTATATCACATGTCTAGGGTGACTTTTCCACATTAAGATTTCAATGCTTTTAAATTCCAATCGATGGGTGTTGAGGGTATGAGGAAAGTGTTGGGATGTGAATAATCTGGCTCGTCTAAAATAAATCTAGAGAAGTGATCGAGATGATGATGCCTTTGTAAATTATGATATGACAGACAGGTGACGAAAACATGATAGATTTCATTGTGTCACATTTCGAAAGATGTGCCACACGCATGTCGACAGTTATCTGACATCTATTGATTTCTTTTTCAGTGTATAGTTATAATGTCAATTATTGTTTGAAAATTATCAATATTTATCATATAACTTTGATAGAAAAAATACAATTTTGCTCTAATTATTCAGTTTTTGTTTCGATTTCTTCACTTGTTTCATATGTGACAAGAAGATGACATTGTGAGTTCCCTTCTAAAGATGTGCATCAAATACAAATAAGTTCTATCTTACTACATAAATGATAACAACTTGCTCTTTAAAGACTTTTATTGACATTTCTTTAATGAGACATTTTATATACCACATGAACACGGATTGTTATGCTCGCACTAAATTGCATTCGTAAGATACAAGTTGATGCATTCATAGAGTAAGTATATGCATATAATAGATCACTGTAATATCACTGTAATATCTGTATACAGTGAAAATTTTTATATGAAAATATTCAGTTTTTTGCGGAGATCACGTTCCTGTCGTCCAAAAAAGTCATTTGCAGTTTTTAAAAAGTTTGGCAAATTATTACCGTTTTTATATACTACCGAGATGAAGCCACTTTATAAGTTGTATGAAACAAGTTGGATATGAAGAGGAATGGACACTTGCTAACAAGCATCTTAATTAACCAATGATCAAGGAAATTTCATAAACTGCATTTTTATGATGCAAGTCCCTGCAAGTTTTCAACTAAGAGTTGAGATCTTTTTGGGAGATTCTTGGCTGATTCAATTTTCAGTGGCATGATTCTATCATTCACAAGGCGTCATTTCTTGAATCTGAATAGTAATGTGGAACCATTTACATACTTAAATTGAAATTTCTTTTGACTATGATGCTTTGCTCGTTCCCTGTTAGGTAGGTCCTATAGTTTGTGATATGACCACGCTTAAGAAAATAATCATATTATAGGTTGAACTTGAAAGTAATGGTAGCCCATCGAATTGCCAATTCAACAAACCAAATCACCTCTCCAAGGTTGTGATGACATGGAGGATTTGTATAATGCTTTTCTTTCTTTTATATTGCCATCAAAATCAGTCAACTTCGTGTACATTTCTCCAGAAGTGCAAAAATTTGCATATCTCGCATGCGGTACGTGGTCTCAACTCAAGTTCATTAAATGAAATTGAAGCTGTGTACACATTGGGGATTTCATATATTCTGAGTTGCTGGTCTGCCTAATATACTTGTTCTATGAATGCATTCATAAAGACTATTTTTGAAGTCATGGTCAATATTTTCACTCACAAGTTACTCCAAATGTGCAAAAATAATATTTGTAGAAAATTGCACGTTTTTAATGCAAATACCAACCATCTACCAAATAATGAAGTTGAGAGATTTAAGTCCAACAGACTGAGGACAGGCTGTCAGAGAACAACACGATTCTTAACTATCACAACATCCTCGCTATTTGCCTCTCCCTGATGAAGCTCATTTCTGAGACATTTCAATTTGTTGAGTTGGGCTGTAGTTCTATCAGGATTCACGAAAGAGTTCTCAAAATAAGTTGTGGATCGCACTTATTTGGAGTTCTGTGACAGTTAACTTTCGACAGATTGATTTCTCAAATTGAGACAAAGAAGTCTTGGACGATTCGATCCAATACAACCAACACGACGAAAGCTCACAATGATTTCCGCATCTAGGGAGCAATCGATTTCGTCAGACATTCGATTTGATCATGATCATGCTCATTCTTTTCCAAAAATGATGACATTATTGATCTTCTTCAATCTTTCATCTAACTCCTCAGGCATCATGACAGGCAACACAGAGAAATTTTTTTTCACAGGCGACTTGTTTTGTTATTACTTGGGTATCATGTCTATTTGACGATTGCCCATGCACGATTCACCAAATTTCATTAATGCTTTTAAAGTGCTTAGCAACAACGTCAAGAGTATGGAAAAGCCATGGTAATCTATAAACACGTGCGCGAAATACTTGCAATTGTTTGATCATTGTTAACTGTGTACGTTGTCAAGTGCCAATAACTGCTAAGGGCAACAGCCACAAAATTAGTATTTCTGTATATAAGTAAATGTCCTCAGCCTCTAAAAACAGAATTTTCAAGGTGTTGTGAATTAAAAAAACGATTGCAGTTCGTGCTTGAAAATGGAACATACCAAATGTACTAAAATTTGTAATATCCAACTGCAATGTTAAAATTGCAATATTGTGTGATATTAGTAAAAAAGTAATGTCCATAAAATATGTAACTAGAACAACATGTAGTCAAGTTGCACGCAATTAGAGTTAGAGAAAAGAAGTGCAAGATGAAAAGATGACAGACCATTTCAGAAGCAAACTGAGATTTGATGAAATAAATAGCGACCAATTGAATTAAGCAGCACTTCAAATATGCACAACATGCAAGTTTTTCGGTCAAAATCACTCAGTTTCTTATTTTTTATGGCGATAATATCATTAAGATGGAATATGAATAGCTATGATGGAAAATGAGAAATAAATATAAATAGCCAAAACTCCATCAGCTTGGAGAAGAAATTAACGGCATTGCCTCATTGCAAAGCACAAGAGGAATAAGTGAATACAATTTTACACCATGAAGCAAGTTAACATTCAGCGATAGACATGAAATTGTCATTGTCATCAAATCTAACTTCAACATCAAATTCGATCCTGTTGAGACAAAATATAATGAAATTTGAAGTCAAGAAAATTCAACACGCCTAGATATGTTCACTATATCAACAGACAGCAGCTTTAGAGTAGCGCATTGTTTGCTATTCATCTTTACCTTATTCAAATTTCATTTTAAGCCAATGATTGTCACGGAATTGTAGAGTTGGAAAGTTTGCCAACATTGAAAAGCTAGAATCCAAGACCCAATCTTGAATTTGTCTTTCAATTGAATATCGCTCAAATGCTGCTACAATGCGAATCATGAAGCGATAAAGGAGGAATATAATAAAGTTGAAAGTAAAAAGCAAATAAAGAAGGAAGATGTGAAAAAGAAGTTATCTGCTGACTTAATGTTTGTCTCGGTGTTATTTTCTTAAGCACATCAAAGTATTAGTACATCAGGGCCTAACTTGAAAACAATCATGAATTCTAAATATCCGTAATAACTCAATATTATTTTCACAGCATAATTCAATGACAAAGGAAGACGTTGTTGGACTCTACGTGGAAATGCATACTTGTGCCTTTTTATAATAAATCATTCCTTAGCTTAAACATGAAAGCTAGGGCTACGCGCGGTTCACCGGTGCAGCTGTTACTTCTGTTGCACCAGTGGTTGGATCAACCCGTAGCGGGCACGATTCGATTTTCATGCGATTCAGTGAACTATCAATCGAAAATCGCGCGATTCTAAATATTTTTAGATCCTCACACGTTCACTGATTAGATTTCTACAATTAGTCTAGTTAATATATTGTCTCTAATTTCCAGACCTTTAGTTTCACCTAAAATTTGATAATTTCCATCTAGAGACACTAGGCCTTAATTTGACATTAAAAAATTATCACTGTCCTACTAATTAGTGCGATACTTTATTTGTAAATGTTTGCGAATGCAGAATTGCAAATCAAAGTACTGAAAGTCTTAAACAAGGCGAAATTGAGAATCTGTTGCAAATCTATTGTGAAGTACTACTCTCAGATGGTACACTTCACTTTATCACACCACTGAAGAAACTTCATCGGCGCAATATTGGATGCCTTCAATCCGCTTTTCACTTACTCGAGATCATGGTTAGCAAGATTGGGACTAAGTGAGTGACATGCGTCGACCAACTATTAGTCGACGCTCTTTTCTACCTGCTACACTGTAAACTGCACGATACTAAAGCTACTTACGAAACCGATGTACAAAAGGAGAATAACAAAATATACGAAAGCACTATTGTTCGTGCTCATACACTACGAAAGCAATTGGCTTTCCTACTGGGCTACCTCAATCATCCAATAGGAAAGCTAATCGCTTTCGCAGTGTATGAGCACGAACAATAGTGCTTTCGTACATTTTGTTATTCTCGTTTTGTACATCGGCTTCGTAGTCAATTTATGTTTCAATTTTGACTCTTTAGATCTTCATCAACCATGTTCTATCGAGCATTGCAGTTGGTATTTATCGCTTCTTCCATCAATCTTGTAATAAAACTTATTGTATATCAATCATTTCAGACCTAAACCTTGAAACTTCACAAAGCATTGGTGAATCTTAGGCTAAGAGTGTAATTATTGCTGGGTTAGGGTCACAGCGTGCATATTAAATGTAAACCAGGCACTCGTATTCTTGTCAGTAACTAATATTCTTTCAATAAGAAGATTTATCATCACATGGACCTACACGTACATGTAAACTTGACAACATGTGTGATCGCATAAATCGTGTACTACACGAGCATGTTTAATGCTATGTTATAAAATAATGCATTCCTGCGTAGTGAACTCCCACAGGATTCCCAAAGTGATTTACTTTGCTGTGGGAGTGAAAAAGTAGCGTCACACGGCAACCGATGTCACGCTATGTCCTAGCAATGATGTCAGGTACGAGTGCCTGTGTAGGATATTAGTGTATCTATCAGGGATGCGGAGTCGGAGTCGGAATCGGAGTCCCGGAGTCCTATCAAATGATAGGACTCCAGACTCCGGCCTATAAGTAGACCCGGAACATTGCTGTCACTGCCTTGATGTCAACTTTCTGCGTCAAACAGAAGTACAGAGACAGAAGTGCATGCAAAGCTTGTAATTGTTGATGGAATGAACCGTGATAGTGTAAAAAGGATTGTCTTTTCACTCGTTGATTTGGTAGAGAAGACAAGCCTTCCTACTTCAATCGCACCTATGCAGCAAAGGTCACATCAGAGACAAAAATGAAATACTAGCTTGTTTGAGAACATTACCTCTTATCCTCACATTAATCGTGTGTGATGTCTCTAAAGCGCATATTAAAATCGAGGCTGCTGTAATCATATTTTTTTGGAGAAGAATGGGGATTTTCCTGCCTGGTAGAGACTGGAGAAAAACCGTGTGAAGCACACATCAACAAGATGGGAGGAGCCGAGTCGCATGCATCCAACTTAAAGCGACATTTGATAAACTTTCATAAAAAATGATTGATAATTGATACAGCAATGATCACTAAATAGGTTCAGGTAAGCCTATAATGATCTATGATGTAGGCTAACAGTTAATTTTTCAAAAAAGTCTTTATACACTTGACAACCGGAGTCGGAGTCCTATCAAAAGCCGGAGTCCTATCAACCCCCGGAGTCGGAGTCGGAGTCCTATCATTTTGATAGGACTCCGCATCCCTGGTATCTATGTAGGTGCAAAAATTTATAATCAGCACAATTATCTTACTTAAATGGTCAAAAAGTGAATAAACAATAGCCGTATCCTCATCAAGCAAATACATTATATACTAATATACTATATACTAATATATTATATATATAATACATATTATTGCTGGCTTCTCATCCCACCCCCAACTTTATTTTCCGAAAGCTAAATTACAGAACTTTTTGAACACCAGAGAAAAATTTGCCGTAACACTAGCAAATTTTTCGTACAAAAAGGTCATTACAATTCATACAAAGGTCTTACAGGTCGTTCAAATGTCACTGCCGCAACGAAGACATCTTCATGTGTCCAATGAGAAACTTCTGTTGAGCACTATCGATGTTTGAGGCTGTGACGTCATTCTTCCGCCGTGCCGCAACGAAGTCCATGAGCGGTGCCCACACACCGGGCTTGTAAGAATACATGCTCTGGAGAGGAGGCTGTGTGTGTGGAGAAGCACTTGGTTAGACGACAGCGAATCCCAGCAATATGTCTGTATGGGTCTCCTTTGGTCCCACTGAAGAACTTTGATCAAATTTAACTGTTTACGGACCGGATCCCAGAGAGACTTATTCTTGGGGAATTTGCCGAAAGTGGAGCACATACATAACGACGGTAGAATAGGAGAGGCTGAGGCCACCAAGTTGCGCGACGGTGCATCAGCCGGATTAAGATCCGTAGGAATGTACGCAAATCTCAGGCCACGCCGTCTCATCAGCAAAAGATTCATAAATGTAAAGAAAGTCCGTTTCGCCATGAGGGCCGCCATCGCGTCACCCACGATAAACGCACCTGGGGGGGCCAAGCACCCCCCAGGACCATGGCCAGGAGTTCCGCATGAGTTTGATGCGTCTCCGGAATATTTACTGAGATCGCAAATTCGATCCCATCAGTAACAGCGATACAAGTGGGTGTTGCATCGAAAAACAAGGTTGCAGGAGATTCACCTGTTAATTTACAAGTGAACATATCGTGCTCGAGCAACCAAATGAGCAGACGCTGGAGATGATGAGGTGGCCACCTGAGCGGAGCGAACAGATTAAAGGTGACAAAGAAGACGTAGGCTATGAATCCGTAAAAGATCTCCTTGTCCCATTTCGTCGACTCTGTTTGAGCAATCTTTTGTAGAGTTCGAATATGTTGAGACATCGGTCGATAACGAGTTCGGCCTAGATCTAAGTTCAACCCGAGGTAGTCAATCGAACGGACTGGAGTGAGCACCGACTTTTTATGGTTGATGGTAAACCCAACCGCCTTGATTCTGGCCAGCAATTTTGACCTCAATGCCTTAATGTGCTTCTTACGCGCAATGATCAGGAAATCATCCAAGTGGACCCAAGCCATAAAGGCAAGCTGCTGTATAGGATGTAAGATCTCCCTGGTAATCCCTTGCAGGATTCCGGGTGACTGCGACAAGCCCATAGGCAACCTGCGAAACACAAAGTGTTGGCCAGTGGGCCCAACAAACTCAGTGAGAAACCCAGCTTTCGGGTGCAACGGCACAGAATAAAAGGCATCCCGTAAATCCACTTTAATGGCAACGAGTCGGTTGTTCCACTCCAATCGGTTCAATTTCATGGAAAAGGGCTGAAGTTTCACACTCTTCTTTGCGAGAGTGGGCGTAAGTTTCTTATAGTCCACCAAAAATCGCGGCTGGCCGTTACTCTTTAAGATTATAAAAGGGGAAGCCCGATTTGGGCCTCGACCCTTGACCTTCTCAATCACCCGCTGCGAAAGCAAGTGATTGATGTAGAGAGTTATAACGAACTTCTCCTGGTCAGTATAGTTATGTTTATGAGAAACCACGGCAACAGGCGTCTTTTGGAAAACTCTAAACCCTTGGCTAATCTGAGCACAATACGGCCCGAATTCTTGAGACCGCGTTAACGTAATCGGCTCCAGTTTATGCTTAGTAAAAGTGTGATTAGTAACGTGTGTGGCTGCATGTAGCACATCATTTTCAAGTTCTATACGCCCTGAAGAGGGCGGAATTTGCGTTCGCAGAAAAGCAGGATCACCACCAGAAGAATCAGGGCTGTAGGCAAGACGTGAAGCGTACTGAGAATTGGAATCGTAGGGTCCGCCGCTCTCCCATTGAATGTGTGTCCCCGGCCGGTATCTTGGCGATCCGGCATCACCTGGCTGGTTCCGTTGATCCGGTTGCGAATGTTCGGAATGTACACTTTCAGCATCATCGTCTCTATCCGAAACGTTCCAACCCGTAAAGGGATCCGAGTCGCAGATGGGGGTTATCAGCTCACTCTGCCTGATTGCTTCGTGGTAAAGGTCCGGATCAAGCAGTCGTACCTCTTCTGGATCGATTGCGTGGTCGACCTGATCGAAATCCTGGAAGGCCTCGAGAAGTTGCAGGGCCCCGTCCGCGCGCTGATAAATTCTTGCCTGCGTATAGCTTGATCTCTGGGGGTGCGCAGGGCAGGCCAAGGGCATTTGCGGTTTCGTATTTCTGGTAATTTCCGACGTATCCCCAGCCCAGCATTATTGAGTAAAACCCTAGCGAAAAATCGCTCGTTTCCTAGTCATTTAGGACTCGCGCGATTGATTCCTTCGCACGATTAATCGAGCGGAATCGATTAGCTGCGCCCGCCACTGGTCGGTGGACCTGTCAGTTTTGTGCCGTTCCATATTTTAGTGCATTATATCAATTACTTAAGCAAAATTAATCCATTTATTGTATCTTGATCACAGTAAATATGAAGAGAAAACAATTTTAAGTATGCAATACAATAAATCCAACGAAAAGAATAGCAGCTAATTCCCAACTTCTGATTACTATATCATGAAAATGAAACTTAGTGAGAATCACAGCATTATTATAAAAATGATGTGTTCTCTGATGTCTTCATGCATTGTAAGTTTTATAATTTATCTCTTTTTTTGGTTGCTCATCTTTATAATTTCAGTTGTGATTTAATTTTGAAGAATTTTGTTAGAATCATGCCGAGGTATGCACGATGAGAATCACTAGCAATTGCAAGTATTACTTCCCCAAAATTACTGTATAATAAAGTTGGCGCATGTCAATGTCATTTCAATGGTGGCATCCATTATTGCCAACTCGGTGATCCTGCTTCTATAGCGCATTAATAGCAATTCAAAATTTGAATTTCACTTTCTTCAATAAACGCAATCATTTGTCTTATGACAATGATTGGCGCATGTTTAACTGCATTGGGAAAGTTAAGCAGCGCTGAAAGCAACTCTAGATTTTTGAAGAAATATGCA
This sequence comes from Prostheceraeus crozeri, assembly GCA_907163375.1. NCBI lineage: Eukaryota > Metazoa > Platyhelminthes > Polycladida > Euryleptidae > Prostheceraeus > Prostheceraeus crozeri. Next base: position 196,827 of record CAJQUW010000805.1, read on the forward strand.
TGCTGTGTATGAATAGTCCGCCAGAATCTCAGTTGTGTATTTTCAACCGACATTTATATAGTAATATACATATCATATATCATACATAATATATACATATCGTATATAGAAACTGCTCATCTACATGCATAAATCGATCATAAATATTGTAAGGCATTATAACCTGTCCATTTTATTCTTGGTATTCACTATTTGTAGCATATAGCTGCCAGTATTGCTTGTGAGTAATGCTCAAAGGTTATTGCTGTAGAATAATTCAACAGATGTAATTAGTAGATGAACCAACATGTTAATTGCAAGTATGTATTTTGTCAATTGTCTATAAGTATATGTAATATCAATTAATATACGACAAGGCGATATTGCGCGAGAGACTCGATTAAGATGCTTAATTTTGTAGTTAAGTGACAGAAATGTTCGATTTTTCAAAACGAAATTTTCAGTCTTGCCGTGGAACGACAGTTCTTCGTCCCATTCCCACGGGATTCCAATAGGAATTCCCATTCCAACATGATTTATCAAAAATATAAAATAATTTCCCGTAATTATTCCCATAAACCAAATATTTCTTTCATAAACTTGGCTGACAGGGAGCCTTTATGTAAGGAGACTGCAGGCCTACCGTGAACATGCATTATAGGTCTTAATGCTTACTGTAGTACATTGGATCCTACAACCCTAAGTAGTTTCACATCTTATTAGATAGCGCACAGTGAATAACTGCAGATAAGTCTATAATCAGACTCCCTGCATGCTTGCAGTTCGAATAGCTAGGCTATCTTCCTTAATAGAGATCGCATCATGCCTTCTTATAGGTGCAAAATATCAACTAATTCGGCCCAAATAAGTTTTGTTGAAATAGTTATGAACAGCATCGATGCATGAAGCATAACATCAACATGTTATGCTTAATGCTAAAAACGTTCCACTGTACAAAAAAAATTCTTACCGTTCGATGCGAGTGGACTACCTCATGCCTACTTGCAGCTGCTACTATTTTAGAATACTGTTCACATTATGCCAGTACCTAGTCGATCTAAATCAGGGATGAGGAGTCCTATAATTTTGATAGGACTCCGACTCCTACTCCGGGGGTTGATAGGACTCCGACTCCGGGTGGCAAGTACATATAGCCTAGTTTTTTTAAAACATCATAGATAACTACATCATAGATCATTATAGGCTTGCCTGAGCCTATATCTAGTGATTATTTCTGCATCAATTATCAATCATTTTCGATGAAAGCTCATCAAATGTCGCTTTAAGTTGGATGCATGCGACTCGGCTCCTCCCATCTTGTTGATGTGGGCTTCACACGGTTTTTCTCCAGTCTCTACCAGGCAGGAAAATCCTCCATCCTTCTTCAAAAAAATATGAGTACACTTTCGATTTTAACATGCGGTCTGGAGGAGCCATCACACACGATTAACGTGAGGATAATAGGTAGCATTCCAATTCTTCATTTTTGTCTCTGATGTGACCTTTGCTGCATAGTGTGATCGAGGCTAGGAATGCTTGTCTTCTCTACTAAATCACCGAGTGAAAGGACAATCATTTTTTCACTATCACAGTTCATTCCCTCAACTATTACAAGCTTTGGATGCAGCAGTGTCTCTGTACTTCTGTTTGACGGAGAAAGTTGACATCAAGACAGTGATAGCTATGCACGAGGATAAATAATTTGTTTGTATCATATTTCGGTTCTAGCTATAGGCCGGAGTCCGGAGTCCTGTCATTTGATAGGACTCCGGGACTCCGACTCCGCTTCCCTGATCTAAATGGACACATTTTCTTGCAATAGGCCTAAGTACATGCATTCGCATTTGAAAATGGACTAACACTTCTCTGTGTGCGAGAATCCAATGCAAAAAATTTCAACCTAGCATATTTTCATTATATCTAACATGTACATTAAAGCACACTACGCAGCCTGTCTCTTAATAATCATGCTGAGAAATTTATTATTGTTTGTCTAACATTTAGCTATTCATTTTACAAAACTGCTTACAATGCTTGCAAGTGTTGAGCATGTATTTTGTTATTTTTTATCATACTCCATTCAATTTAAAATTTAGGCCTCTGTTGTAGTATAGCGCGCTGGCAAGAGTAAAGAACGAAGTGAGATAAAATACATTTCCCTAAGAAACAATAACTCATTAGTAGGGTCCGGAAAAACATTTAATCAAAAGTATTAAAATATTTAAATATCTATTTATTTCAAAACTTCGGAATATTTAAGAAAATTGTCGAAATATTTTAAAAGTTTAAAGATCAAGTTATACCGTAAATTCTAGTAGTGACTCCGCAGCGCTCAGGAAAAAGTTGAGCTTATCCCATCAACATATTACTCAATTTTCTCAAAAAATTTTAAGCAATAGAGTCACAAAGATAAGTATCTGACTCCATTGACTTTTTAGAGAGATTTTCTTCAGTAATTTCTGGCGATCTTCAAATAAAATCAGTGTGCATGTCGAAAACGCGGTGATCGGCGCTAAGTTGTTGGGCAGCCTGTTGAGCAGAAATGTTGTCTGGGAGTGAGTTCTTGCCACCTATCAACACTAATTCGATAGAGCACTGGACTTGATGTTCTTATTGGCCAAATTTGACAAAATTTGAAGTGATTATCAGAAATGTGTAGAAATTCAAGGGCCAAAAAAGCTAGAGTTGTAGCCATTACCTGCTATGGCTTTGAGAAATATCAAAAAATGTAAAGGGGCGCCAAGAGCCCTTCCCCCGAATATATACAATGGTTCACTTCATCGACAGGTCGCTTCATCGAGCTGCATCCATCTAGTAATCCACCTTCATGCAAATATATTACAACGAAAAGTCAATTATCAATGTAAGCTTAACAGACTATAGAGATGAGCTGGTAGACAATGGCATTGTTGTCAAACACAGCATGTGTCAAGTCAGTATCAGCTCCCGCTCATCAGTATAAGAGCACAGCCATTATAAAATTCCGTCAAAATCAAATCATTCAAAGTTCGAAATGCAGCATTCTGTTCACAGGTTGCAAATAACAAATAATTGTAATTATTTGATGACATCAGTCACAAATTGCGACTAGTATACTTCAGACTTTTAGTTGCTAACACGGATATGAAAATCATGACCTCGTTCATTTGCTTTTCAGGTCGTTATCAGCTCCTCGTTGGTCCCCATTTCGAAGGATCAAAAATGTTTTATGACTGGAAAGAATACACATTCAAGATAAATGATCCCACATCTGCTGACAATGGATTGTACAGAATCTTTGTTCGAGGTCCGTCGGGGAAGACCCAACAGCAACTTATCTACGTCAATCTCAAAAGGTTTGAGCCTCTCTTGAGGAAAGCCCGCTCGGAGAACCGAAGATACAATCGATACAAACAGCGTCTGGCAAAGCCATATTCTCCTTCCAAAGCAAAAACACCTAAGGATGTTTCAGAGAAGGATAAAGAAATCAAGACAACTGAAAAGCCAATCCATTCCAAATATGGCAGTCAGTCCAACGTGGGAGGCTATTATTAATATTCGACCGAATACATCGATGAAACAAAACTTCCTGGTCATTGGCATTTATAAATGACTTCAGCTTATCATCAATCAAACATAGAAATATTAAGATCCTCAGAAGAGATGTAATCGGTGAAAATATAGTGTAAAGAGAGTGATTTAAGCATGATCTATGATGTACTGGAAGACTTTCAAGTCAAACTTAAAGAAAGGAATACAGGTAGTTGCAAAATATGAAGTGTGTAAAGCTAAAGCTCCGTTAAAATCGCTCTGCTGTACTTGTTGATACAATTTATTTGCTCCGACAATAATATCGAAAAAATTAATAAAATGCAAAATCTGTTTACATTGTGATCGTTAATCAATTCGACAGCCGCATGCAAAAATGGCCCTGCTGTCAGATATTCCACTATAATGTAATGCATTAGTATACTACAAATGCATTTGTCCTACATTGTTTTGAGACTTACATTCCAGACTGTTGCAGGACTAAGTACTAATTTCACCGAAGTGATCTGTCTGACACATTCACTTATGCTATTTCGAGGTCTGAAATTACCTTGAAAAAAACAAATACTATCCTATTACAGCTTACATAAATACAATCTCTCCTTTATTCGCGCAGTAAAATAAAAGAAAAGGAAAACTCAATCTCATATTGCCAAGTCGCACTCATAGAGTTATCCAAGATAAATTTTCACAGCGAACTGTTGAAACCTCATTCTCCATAACTACATGTTTGGACCCCTGGGTAATAAATCATCTGTAATCTAAATCTAGTGCGACTTAAAAATTGATTTACCATCGACTATTCAGCAACTTATCTTGTTCTTGGAAGCTTGCGCGAGCTGGGAATTTGTTCTAGGCGACTGATTTACATTATCTCGCTCTATGCACAAAACACAAATAGATGTAAAACGCCAAAGAGGTTTTGTAAGCTCTATTTTCAGGAGCAGTTCATGATCTGCATATTCATATTAAGCATAAGAACGCATAAAGCGCTGTAAAAATTTGATCAACATCAAATTTGATCCATTCATTTAGAAAAATAAATTGTCAACAAATGCTCTTATGATAGACATAAATCACAATATTAATCTTTTTAGCCAACGTATGCACGAGTATTCTGGGAAAATTCTTGTGATACAAAGTTGATCTTTTTAAAAAATCTGCTTGAACGATTACTTATACAGAATTTTGTTATGTTAGGTGCATTCTGATTTTTAACTGAAAATCATGGGTACTCAATATTTAGAAAAAACCAAGAGCTTGAAGCCTATTCTTGTGTTTCCCGTAATGTTCTATTATACAAGTTAAAATGTACTGTTAATTTCAAAAGTCCAACTCAAATTGCCAGATGCCTTGCAGTGAATGAACTGACGTTATAGTAAGTAACGGCTGCCTACATCCATGGCTGGTGCATTTAGCTGTATAGTAGACATTTTAAAACACATGCCGGTTGAGTATTTCTCGCATCCGGCTCCAGTATTGCAAAAATAATGTCTAAATTGCTTCTTTCTGCATCAAGTATATCAAGCAATATATCAAATCTCGCGCAGGTTGCGCAATTATGATTTGATCTCGCATGTGAATTTGCAAGCACAGAAATTGCATGACTTGTACAGTAGAATAAAGTCACATTAGATGAGGAGTTTGATCTCATTAATGACTTTTGCATAAAATAAGAAGCACAAAAGACTACTTTTCAAAGTGTATAAGTATAAGTCAACTCGAGAATTTAACAATTGGGAATTCAGCGAAAGTTGGTTGCCTTCCACTTTTGTAACTGTTCCTAAGAGCTATTCCTATCACAAGCAGTATCTTACTTTGAGCGATAGGTATGTATAAGCCATATATACCCGTACCTGTCAAAGGTTCATCCCATCTTTCTGATGAATGACTGTTAAAGGGGTATTATCCTCTCAATTATCTTCCTGATGCTTCGCGTTTCTTGAACAAAGAGTTTTTTATAATTAGTTTAATAATTTAGTGTTCTTAGATGCCGGATGCCTTGGATTGACATAGGCAATCCAGTTTATAAGTCCCCATCAAACGCCTAAGATAAATAAGAAAGTTTATTTCAAATATATGATGATATGTAACCTGCAAGTTTTGTTTTTTAAAACAAATGTTTTAACAAAAGTTTGTTTTTTTTAACTGCAACTTTCCGACATAACCTTGGATTCTTTCCCAAGAAATCCATACTGACCGCGAAACATTCAATTTATCAAAAGATCCTGCAATTATGTGCAAGGAGCTTGTGGATTCAGATGATACTCGTACATTTGGTGGAAATTCTATCACTTAGTGTTGGTTTGTCTAAAGTCCCTGCACCATGTATATTACCGATTCATTGTCAGTCCATTTCTCAATTTCTTGAATAACAATTATTCACGAACTTCTTCATGTTATTATTATTTATCTCACTGTTTGTATGAGCAATTCATGTGCATCGTCATTGAATGTAAATTGTGATATGATTACAGTGCTGATACTATGTCATTCTTTGTGTCCCGGGAACTTATTAATCCGTCATGTTGCACGACTGCCTATCTCTGTATTCCCATTATCATTTTGTGGAGTGACTCTGAAGATTCAAAGTGAGCATATATACTAATTTTGTGTGAGTGTTGACCGGTGACCTAAACTCGTAGCAAGTTTCAAATCAGAGTAAATAATAATTGCTGCTTCTGAGATAATCACATGCACCATTTCATTAAAGTAAATGTCATCACTAAAGTTTGGTTCTCTCTTTAATGTATACCCCTATTAGCCCAGCCATGGACACAGAATCCATGATCGATGATTCCAATAAATCCATGGAAAATTCAAAATTGAAAATCATTATTGGTAAGCATGTTTAACACTAGAAAGACCGTTGGGTCAATTGACCCAGAAATGATAATATTTGAATCCGTACACCTCTAAAAATTTGCAGTAGTTGACTTATCTCCCTCGACTTTTCCTAAAACTGTAATGTGTTGAATATAAGCATAAAATAAATTTCACGGATTTGTTAGTTTCGATTTCTATTACCAATTATGCATGAAAGACCGTTGGGTCAATTGACCCACTTCATTCCTACACTCTAACGAAGCCACGCCTGGGCGTTCATTCACTGGTCGTGCACGCGCTTTTTGTTACAGTCAATGAACAATGGGTCAGCACTCCATACTTTCTTGCTCTATGATATTGAAGGTGACATTATTGATTGGCTATTTTCGTGAACGGAGTGTGGAGTAGCGTTCACTGCTATCGGAGGAAGTGTCAATGTTCATTTTCTGTCAGGATGGCTGCACGATCACGGCGCACAGCAGCTGAAATCGCGCAACTGCTTATAGCTAATGTGATTCCGACGAGAGTGGAAGTGACGATGAAACTGAAAATGGACTTGCCTACGATCCATCTCCTGCATGAGCGATGAAGAGGAAAGTACTGACGAAAGTGAAGACCCTATTGAAAGAGAAAGCGTCAGAAGAAGTGCTGAAGCGAGAGAAATGCAGTTTACATCCTCTGATGGAACTCATTGGACTCGGTGGATATTGGAAGCGTCACTGACAGAGGAAGAGCACCGGCCACGAAACATTATACGACAAAGACCTGGTGCAACTCGTTTCATTTTGAACAGAGTTGATAACGAAGAAGATATTTTTATCGAACTTCTTGGTCATGACAGCATTCTTCGAATCCTTGACTTCACTAGAGCTGAAAGCAAAACCGACAAGGAAATCATGAGTTTGAAGTTTCTGAAACGATTTGTTCGCCTTCTTCGGACTGTGCATAATTAGAGGCGTTCTACAAGGGAAGAACGAGCCGCTATCATCATTCTGGAGTCAAGAATTTGGAATATATGTGTTCAAGGAGACAATGAGCAGAAATCGATTCAAGGGACCCATTTCTTTTTTTATCTTTTACTCTTTATTTTTTTTTTTTTATTTTAACTCTTACCTTTTTTGTTTTTTTTATTTTTTTTAACTGTTTGCTTAAAAGTTTTTTGTTTTATATTTCTTAATTTCCCCAGTTTTTGTTTTATTTTTTTTTTATTCTTTTTTTAAAATTTTTTTTTATCTTATATTTTATTTTTTATTATTTGTTGACAGAGTATTTGTTTTTTTATTTATCTGTTTTTTCTTATCTTTTAGATTTTATTTATAGTATATTTAATTGTTAGGTTAGTTGTTCTATTTTTTTTATATGAGTTTTGTTACATCTATTTTTAATTTTATTTCTCTCGCCCTGTTCTTTTTTAGTATTTTTTTTTTTATTCTTTTGTTTCATTTGTATTTTGAATTTTTATTTTCTTAATTTTTTTTTTTTAATTTGTTTGGATGCTTTCTTTCTTTTCTATCATTTTTATTCGTTTTTATTATTTGGTTGTTTTGTTTATATTTTTTTATTTTTATTTTATTATCTGTTTATTTTTTTTATTTTATGATCTTTTAGTTTTTTTTATATTGTTTATTTTTTATTTTCTTTTTATTTTTTTTAGATTTTGGCTTTTAATATTAATTTTTTCGTAATATTTTTTTCTTTCTTGGTTTTCTCTATTAGTCGTTTATATTCTATTTTTTTTTATTATTTTTATATATTTTTTTTTTTTAATTTTTTTCATTTTTTATATTTTTTTTTTTTTTTTTTTTTTTTTTTTTTTGTTTTCTATTTCTTTATTTTTTTTTTTTCATTTTGTTTTTCTTTTTTTTATTTTTTTTTTTCTATTTTCTTTCATTTTTTATTCCCCCCCAATTTTATTTTTTTTTTTCCATTTCCCATAAATTTTTATTTTTGTTTTTTTTTTTTTTTTTTTTTTTTTTTATAATTTTCTTTTTTTTTATCATTTTCCATTTATTTTTTTTTTTTTTTTTTTTTTTTTTTTTTTTTTTTTGTTTTTTTTTTTTTTTTCTATTTTTTTTTTTTTTTCTTCTTCATTTTCTTTATTTCTTTAACACTAGAAAGACCGTTGGGTCAATTGACCCAGAAATGATAATATTTGAATCCGTACACCTCTAAAAATTTGCAGTAGTTGACTTATCTCCCTCGACTTTTCCTAAAACTGTAATGTGTTGAATATAAGCATAAAATAAATTTCACGGATTTGTTAGTTTCGATTTCTATTACCAATTATGCATGAAAGACCGTTGGGTCAATTGACCCACTTCATTCCTACACTCTAACGAAGCCATGCCTGGGCGTTCATTCACTGGTCGTGCACGCGCTTTTTGTTACAGTCAATGAACAATGGGTCAGCACTCCATACTTTCTTGCTCTATGATATTGAAGGTGACATTATTGATTGGCTATTTTCGTGAACGGAGTGTGGAGTAGCGTTCACTGCTATCGGAGGAAGTGTCAATGTTCATTTTCTGTCAGGATGGCTGCACGATCACGGCGCACGGCAGCTGAAATCGCGCAACTGCTTATAGCTAATGTGGATTCCGACGAGAGTGGAAGTGACGATGAAACTGAAAATGGACTTGCCTACGATCCATCTCCTGCAGTGAGCGATGAAGAGGAAAGTACTGACGAAAGTGAAGACCCTATTGAAAGAGAAAGCGTCAGAAGAAGTGCTGAAGCGAGAGAAATGCAGTTTACATCCTCTGATGGAACTCATTGGACTCGGGTGGATATTGGAAGCGTCACTGACAGAGGAAGAGCACCGGCACGAAACATTATACGACAAAGACCTGGTGCAACTCGTTTCATTTTGAACAGAGTTGATAACGAAGAAGATATTTTTATCGAACTTCTTGGTCATGACAGCATTCTTCGAATCCTTGACTTCACTAGAGCTGAAGCAAACCGACAAGGAAATCATGAGTTTGAAATTTCTGAAAACGATTTGTTCGCCTTCTTCGGACTGTGCATAATTAGAGGCGTTCTACAAGGGAAGAACGAGCCGCTATCATCATTCTGGAGTCAAGAATTTGGAATAAATGTGTTCAAGGAGACAATGAGCAGAAATCGATTCAAGGACATAAAACGCTATATACGCTTTGATGATAAAACAACCAGGTCAGAAAGAAGAGAAGCCAACAAGTTTGCAGCAATTCAAGAGCTATGGGAATCAGCAATGAAAAGGTGCGGTGATGCTTTTTTTCCTGGACAACACACAACTGTCGATGAACAGCTATTCCCCTGCAAGTGTCGGTGCCCTTTCTTGCAATATATTAGCGCAAAACCCGATAAGTTTGGAATCAAATTTTGGTTCATTTGCGATGTTGATAGCAAGTATGTTTTGAACGCGGTTCCTTACACAGGGAAGGATGAACAACGTGATCCACGCGTTTCTGTTCCTGAATCAGTTGTCATGAACTTGACCAAGGCTTACACCAACAGTGGCATTTCAGTGACGACTGATAACTTTTTCACCTCCAGCTCCTTGGCCAAAAATCTTTCTCAGAGGAACATAACTCTGTTGGGAACGATTCGACAAAATAGACGTGAAATTCCAAGGGAAGTTGCACAGTGCCTTGCTTCAAAGCATATTCCGGTTCACTCATCTGCATTCTTCAAGTCTGAAAACCAAATGCTTGCGGCTTACAAAGTCAAAACAACCAAAACTGTGCTGGTTTTATCAACTGAGCACAGATCCGCGAAAGTCGATGAGAACCATCCAAAGAAAAAACCGGAAATTATCACGAAATACAACAACACGAAATACGGCGTTGACATTTCCGACCAAATGTTGAGGTTGTATTCTACAAAGTGCGCATCAAGGCGATGGCCGCTTGCGGTTTTCTTCAACCTTTTGGACATCTTATGCCTCAATTCGTGGATCTTGGCGAAGGAAATGAACATGAGAAGTGCAAGAACACGCAGAGAATTTTTGTTACACATCGGAAAGTTGTTCTGCAGCAAGGCACCGTCCCGAAAGCGTCCACCTCATTTCAATATTTCTACACTTCGTTCTCAAGCCCTGCAGAGCGGATCATCTGAAGAACGGACGAGATGTCAAACGTGCAAGTCCAATAAGACAAAGGTAACATGCTGCTCCTGTCACAAGTTTGTTTGTGGCAAGTGTTCCTCTCCCCTGTGCAATTCGTGCAGTTCCTCTTAGACAGTCAGATGAGAGAGAATTCTTATCTCAACACTTTCAGCTTTTGTTATTACATATTTCAATAAAAATTGTTCACCGACATTATGTATTTTTTTTTGTTGTGGGTCAATTGACCCAACGGTCCTTAATGGTTAAAAAATTTTTGGTCTTTCTAGTGTTAATGATTGGAAAGCTTATATGCATTGTCAAAATACATCGATTATCATTATTGAAC
>CAJQUW010000806.1:0-32500 GCA_907163375.1 Prostheceraeus crozeri
GGAGCGGAGCTCCGTCTAATTGTTAACATAATGAAAAAAACAATTGAAGAAAATAAGAGGTAATGGCCGTGAGCAGCAACCCCTTATGGATAACCTGCAAAGCTGTAGCGGAGCTGGATCCTAGCAAAATTCTAAAATCTATATTTAGTAAAATTTCTAAAATTATATTTAGTAAAACTTCTTAAAATTATATTTTAGTAAAAATTTTTTTTCTGTCTGTGAGAAAACAAAAAGTCAAATTAATTCTTATAAAATATGCCTTCGCTTATCGAAGATAAATTTAGATTAGATGATCCTCCGTTCACAAGTTACAATCAAAAAAAAGAATGACTATGTAAGAATTGCATGAAATCCCGGATCTTCCAGTAGAGGTAAACACTGGAGGAGATTTTAATCTTTGAAGTTGATAACAGCAGAGTGATTTATATTTACATTCATTTTTACATGTGGATATATCTTCTATATAGTTGATGCTAATTGTACAACTACCATTACCTGATCCGATATATTACACTAGAGAATAAATATTTGTTTCCCAAGTTTATTTACCAAATGCGTTTACGTGTTGCAACTCAAAATTATAAGAACATAAGTGATTCCCCAGGTGTAATTGTACAATGCTTAGATTTATAAACAATTGGCTTGGAAAATAAAAAAAGCATGAAATCGTGAAGGTTTGGTTTCCTGATACTAATGATGGTATCATTATTGTTGAATTTAAAACTCACGCTGGAACTGATGCCGCAGGAATTGCCGCCGGGCGGTAAATAAGAAAAAAAAAAAAAAAAAAAAAAAACTAAAAAAAATTAAGAAAAAATAAAAAAGAGGCCGCCGGCGGCCCCCCGGCGCGCGCCCGCGGCCGCCCCGCCGAGCGGGGCCCGGGGAAAAAAAGAAAAAGAACAAAAAAGAGACCCCGGGCGCGCGCCGTGGGTGGGCCCGCCCGGGCGCGCGGACGAGCGGGCGGGCCCGGCGTCCGCCCCCCGGCGGGGGAAAAAAAAAAAAGAAAAAAAAAAAAAACAAAAAAAAAGAAATAAAGTAGCCCACATGGGGGGCGGGGAAAAAAAAAAAAAAACACAAAATAAAACGATTGTGCGGGGGGGGCGGGCCGGGCGCGGCGGCCCGGACGCCGGCCCCCGCGCGGCGTGCGCGGCGGCCCCCCCCCAGCCCCCCCGGGCGAAAAGAAAAGAAAAAAAAAAAAAAAAAAAAAAAAATAAAAGATGTAGAAAATATTGACAAAACATTTAAAAATAAAAAAATTATGATGATATTAAGAAAGACGTGATGAATTTTCAACAAGAAAAGTAAAACAGACAGTCTATTGGTCATTGTCTTCCATTATTCGGATATTTAGTTTATGATATAATATCATATCAATTAAAATTTAATTAATCAAGTCATCGTACATGCAACCACTAGAATGAAATTTATTCTTTGTTGGTAAGACTGGGATAAAAAAATGCATATTTAAAAATTGATTGACTGAATGGTGGATTTATGCTTATTACTACTTGTTTAGAGGTTGTAACAGACTATTGCAAAAAGATTAAATACGAACAAACCCAAGTTTCCCCAGTGAACATTTTTCTATTAGCGTACTGAGAGTAGTTCAGTAACTTTTTCTCCGAACAAAGATACAAAGATTTTACTCGGCAACATTTTACTAGAACTGCGATACTCCAAGATATTTACTACTAACATTTCAAAGATATTAATTCTCAAAGTTTTGATAAGATATCAATAATATTTTCATATTTATTCAATTCGAAGTTTACAAGTTTCATTAAATCAAACTGATATCCAATTGATCAATTAAGATTCAGAATGATACCATATAATCAACTTTATGGAAGGATATGATTCCGTATAGAAATCTCGCGGTTATAGAATTTGGAGTTGAACCACAATTAAAACTCCTGGTGATTGGAGCATTTATATCCAATTTTCTGTTTCGATTTAAAGTGCACAATCTGAGATATTATTAAAGGTTGTGATTGTAACAATTGAAATATTGAAAAGAAAGATTCCACATCTTCTTTGAGCTTATGGTTTATTGCTAGAAGTTGCTATATATTCTATTGAAAAAAGTTTTTTATTGCGGAAAGATGACTAGGATAAGGTAATTAAAATTTTTTTATAACTAGATTAGATTAAAATTTGTGGTTTACTCTAATAATTCTTAAACTAAAAATTTTTTCATAACTAGGAATAGTTTAAATTTTTTGATAACTTTAATTATTAACTTAAAATTTTTTAATTAAAATGTCGCAAGCGTAAATGTTATATTAATATTATATCTGTTTGAATTAATTTTAACGTTATTTTGATGACAAAAATTACTAAAAACTATTTCGTTTAACTAATAATAAAGTATTTATATAAGTTAACCAATGATAGAGATTATTCAATTTACAAGAAGGGAAAAGAATGGCCCGGGATTCTCCCTTAATTCACTAATATTAGTGGCATAGCCTGCAGCAGGTAAGGGTTGCAGGTGGAAAACAGTGTCAGTGTCAAAGCAGTAAATAAATTAAAAATTCTGTGAATGGCTGCATTAGAAGAACAAAAACGTTCTTAATAGAGAGGTTGGAGAAAGTTGCGAGGGGTGATGGAGTTGTAGATAATTTTATTAGTAAATTTAAATCTTAGTTTGTGGAAGGAATAAAGTGGTCGCGAATTATATTTTCTCCACCTAATCGGTGAATGATTTTTAGTGAATTTAAAGAAACTAAAGAGGGTTCGGGTATTATATCTAGGCTTGGTTGATTGGTAATAACCTCCAGGAACTTTGGTTCTTTTCGGTTTTATAATAGTTTAAATCAATTTTTTTTATCTTCTTAATTTTTTTTATCTTTTTAAAATGATACTAAAAATTCAGAAATTTAAGTAAATTAAATTATTTATAAAATTTAGATTTTTGAATTATCTATTAACTAAATTTAAAAACTCAAAAACTGACAGCATACTGGAGGTGAAAGAAACAAAGTTTCCATTCCACTGCGGTGTGGTGATATACAAAAACATGAGAAAGATATCGTTCCTGGATTTATTTTGGAAGTAAATATTCCGAAAGGAAAAACATCTTCCTGGTCATTTCATACCGGTCCAGGAGGAACTCGATTATGATATAACGACTAGATGTGAATAATAATCCGAAACCAGGTTGAAAAAGAAGAACAATAAATAAGTTGATGACCGCAGCTTACAGGCATGATTTAGCTTAATCCGAAATCATGATCTAAAGTTCTCGACATGCAGTTCGGATACAGGAAAATGATTCAAGAATTAGATAGTATTTCAAAATCCATTTCCTTTAGAGAAAGAATTGAAAGAATGGTTTGTGAAGAAAGCTTTTTTACAAAGCTAACAATATTTATTCGGCCAGGGTTTAAATGAAACGACAGCTAAGCTGTCTGGAGAGCACCCCAACGTCGAACTAATAACTCTGAGAGCAACGCTCGAACTAATAACTCTGAGAGCAACGCTCGAACCTATGCGTCTGAAATTCATAAAGAATACAGAAGGCCTAAATATTTATTGAAAGTAAAAGTATTTAATAAAGATGATTTCTTGGGTTAGTGATCTGATCTTATTTCACTATGCACGAATGAAAGGGACCGACCGAAGGTTCTAAGTCAAAGTTCTGACTACAAATACGCATATTGCCAGTTTATAGATTTTTATATACACGATTACGCTTGGGTAAAACCTTTTAAAAAATAAAAGTGGTCTATCAGTTTTAAATATGCGTTTGATGAAAGAAATCTTTAAAGAAAGTAATAGAAAAGCCATAAAGGAAAATTGTTTGTTGATAAAGGGTCGGGAATTTTATAAGACCGAAAAAACTGTTCAGCCACTATTTGAAACTGTTTTACTTCCACCTGAAAAAACCGCTGGGTAAGGCTGTAGTAGGTGTGATTTGTTCGTCGTATGTTGAGTTTCCGTGCGTCGTCCGCAGTCAGTAGTGATAGAAAGATTCAATCGGACGTTAAAAAATAAAATTTTCAATGAAATTTACTCAGCAAAGGGAAATCAGGAATAGGGTTAAAAAATATTACAGGAATTGTGGGAAGAGTTACAATAATAAAGTTCATTCAGGTATTGAAGAAACTCCAATAGAATGCTTCTGACGTCCCTGATTTGGATAACTGAAAGAAATTATGTCGAGAATGTATAATGTCGAATGAGAGTAATCCCGAATTTGCAGAAAACTCGTTAGGTATAAGGGGCACCGAAATTGGAAATGGGAGTTGGTTATGTGGTTAGAATATTTAAATATATTCAGAACAAATTTGAAAATGGCTTTGTTGGCTATTGGAACTAAAGAAATATTGTGTTGGGTGAGTTTGCAAAATAAATCAAACTTATCCGATTACTTATGAAATTAGGTTTGATTTCAGATAATGTGGATAATGCAGAGGCAGGTTTTTGGTTATCAAAATGGGAAATTACAACGTTTTAACTGAGCGGGTAACCTTGGGGGACGCGGGTGGGGGGGGGGGGGGGGCAGGGGGAGTTGTGGGTGGGTGGTGTGTTGGGTTGTTTGGTGTTTGTGAGCTACGCTTCAGCTTGAGTTATAGATTGTTTAAAACTCTAAAACATAATAGTCTAGAAAGATGGTACTCCTTTTTGTAATTTAAAATAAAACATACAAGCTCATAATTGTCCACTAATAACGTAGTGGCCTGGTGTTTGAATTTGAAACGTATTATAAATTCAGCATTGACATTGTTATATATCTCTTTACTTCATTTGTTTAGGGGGCAAACCTGTATGAATCACAATAATAGTTTCTCAGCCTCCGGGGCGATCAAAATATAGTTTTGATGATGATTTGTAACGCCTGCTCTGACCAATTGTACGGCTCGTTTCGTTCTTGGTCTGAAGTGTGGAAGATCGGGTCGTATATGAAATTTACAGTTTATTTGATTGACACTTTGTTTCCGGGAACTGAATGGTTCCTGTTGGCCTATTTTTTTGGAATTGTAATTCAGGTTCCCCTCATCAATATGTGAAAATTCTTTACGTCCTAATTCATTTGCGAATTTTTATTTTAGGTCGATAAATTCGTTGTATGGGTCTGTGTTCCATATAATTTCCAAAAAACTCAATTTATTAATTGCTCATGGGGGGAGAGAGGAGTTAGGGCGGATAAAAAAATTCTTAACTTAAGGGACCCCTAGAACGTCAGAAGGAGGGGGGGTTATTGAATTTAAAACTGTTCTCTAATGATGTCTTTTCCTTACTACTTAGTCAGAAGGAAGGGGTATTGATTTTAAAAACATCTTTTATAATGTGACTTTCCTTACTATGTGGGGGGGGTATTGATTTAAAACTGGTCTCTAATGGATGTCTTTTCTTCTTTACTACTTAGTCAGAAGGGAGGGAGGGGGGTATTGATTTAAAACTGTCATCCACTCAATCCATAAAATTTGATGACTTTGCACCCCGTCTGACTACTTAGTCTGAGATAGGGAAGGGGGTTATTGATTTAAAACTGTTCTCTAATGATGTCTTTGCCTTTTACTACTTATTCGATTTTAGAAATGATTTAATTTAATCTAAATTAAAACGTTGACAATTGTTCCATTTTAAAATTCATTATTGAACGTTCTTGTTTAAGAGAATATTGATTGTTTTATTCTGTATTAAGACATTAGCAACATCTGTTACCAAATTTCTCAACTATGAACAGTGCTATTCAGTTTACAGGCTATTCAGTATGAGAGAATTGCTTTGTGACCCGCCATAACTCAACTTTTCCACTTGAACAGATGCTGCCATTATTCCAACGTATTAACTGCGTGCATGGCATCATTCTGCGAGCGTTCTACGAGACTTGTGACTGCTTACGAATCATCTGTGACCTTTATCTATTTTGGTCAATTTCATCAGCGACTTGTTCAAAAAAACAATTTTTATTTTTTATCATAATTATTCACTACGTTTTTTAAACGAAAAATGGCACGTTCAATGATCGCCTTTGCGCCGATTTGAAAAGAAAATTTCCCCCCCCCCTTCAGACACTATTGTCGAACGAAGATCATACGGAAGAAGTGTATTTGAGGATTGCTAACTGAATTTCAGGAAGAAATATCTTAAAAAACCAAGGGAAAAGAAGAAGACATCCACGCATCAAAAACACATTCCGAGAATTTTTAGTGATAAATCGATTTGGAAAGACCACATTTGCAAGATAACGCCATCAATATCAGTTCAAACGCATAATTTTGAAGAAGAAATTCAAAGAGACCATCTTGGGCATCCAGAGCTAACTAAAATTATTTAGCACATTTAAGAAGAGAAGAAGACATTTCGGTGCAACAATACTGTGAAGTTATCGTTGTTAAAAGGAAGAGCGTTGTCCTGCAATCCGGGGGGGAACGTGGCCATGTTTGTAAACAATTAGGTTATTCGAAAAGAGGCTATAGCATCTTTTTAAGAAAAAATTTTATAAACTTATATTTACGATTTCCGTTTATTTAAGAACTCGACGGAATCTATATCATTTTTCCAAAAAGGAAACTTCGCTATTATATTGACTCGTTATCTTGCGCCATGCGGATGGGACCAGCGCCCAACCCTTGATGAAATACGTAAACTCAAATCCATTGAAACGGTAAGCTACTCGCAATGGATAATAGTACTATGAGTAGTTACCTTATTTCTATTTACGAGAAACAAATGTATCATGCCATAAACATCTTTAATAACATATATATATTCGATTTTAAACCATACTACTTGTCCTCATTGGTTTTATAGTCTCCTCTCCTCAATGAGCCCTCCCCCACCCACCCCCCACCCCTACTTCCACCCCCCTCCCACCCTCACAACATAAAAACAAATATTGTACTCATGCCATACTACCCTTGCTGTAACATATATTTTTTCGTTTAAACATGCTACTCCTAGTCTCATTGGTTCTCCACTTTATAGTTCTATGAGACTTACTTATTTTACTCATACAGAAACTATTGTATCATGGCATAATACATTTTTATCAACTATTTTTATTTCGTTTGTAAAACCATGCTACTTGTCCTCATTGGTTTTATAGTTCTTAGAGACTTACCTTATTTACTCCTACAGAAACAATTGTATCATGGGCATGGTTCAGTGTATACATTTCTAGTAAACATTTTTAATTCGTTGTAAACATGCTACTTGTCCTCATTGGTTTTATAGTTCTATGAACCATACTTATTTTACTATACAGGAAACCATCTGTATCATGGCATAGATACATTTTATAGTCAACATATTTTATTCGTTGTTAAACATGCTACTTGTCCTCTTGGTTTTATAGTTTCTGTATGAGCCTTACCTTATTTTACTCATACAGAAACAATTGTATCATGGAATAATACATTTTCTAGTCCAAAAACATAGTTTTATTCGTTGTAAACCATGCTTACTTGTACATAAGTACTTGGGTCTGTGATGTGTAATATAAATATTTCAAAGATGGAAATGTGGTTTCATTTTGTTTATCGAGTTTGTTTAAAGCGTAGCAACTACTGGAATTGTAAGAACACAGCCAGATGAAAATGACAAGTTTTATTGTTAAAGCATTAGACCATCTTCTTTTCTTAACTTTTTATAATGCTCTAATCTTAATAATAATTTGAGATTCTTTATTCTTTCATATACCTAACTCTATCTTTGTGTTTTTTCAATTTTTAATTCAACCTTAATTATTTATTGAGATAACGAAGGATATATTCTTTGAGGGTTTCCTTCCTCCTTTTGTTTCTTCCATTTCTGAAGTTCCTTCCATTTTTGTTTCATCCATTTCTGAAGTTCCTTCCACTTTTGTTTCTTCCATTTTTAAAGAAATATTTTTAACGGCGAAGCCCTGAACCTTCGGTTCGCTAGTCACATGATATATTTTAAAAACCTGAAAGATGGATAAAATTCATGAAATTTGCAAATTCCTCACTCTTTTATGATTTTCGGTGTCCTAGAACGGTCATGATTTAAGCAATGAAAATCGAACCGAAGGTTCTAGGGCAGTAATGGGAAAAAGACCGTTCCAGGACACCATAAAATCAAAAAAATTAGTACTTTTAAAAACGACATAAATTCATGAATTTAGACCCTTTTTCAGGTTTTTAAGACCTAAATTCATGAATTTGGTTCATTCAAAAAGTACCATTTTTTTCAAAAATGGTACTTTTAAAAACGACATAAATTCATGAATTTAGGTCTTAAAAACCTGAAAAAGGGTCTAAATTCATGAATTTATGTCGTTTTTAAAAGTACCCAATTTTCAAATTTTTCAAAATCTCAAAATTTGAGAATTACAATTTTCACCCCCAAAATCATGACCGTTCCAGGACACCGAAAAATCAGAAAAGTTAAGAATCTCAAATTTGTGAATTACAATTTTTACCTTGAAAATCATGACCGTTCTAGGACACCAAAAATTATAAAAGTTGAGTATCTCAAATTTGAGAATTACAATCGGGCGAAGCCCTAGAACCTTCGGTTCGATTTTCATTGCTTAAATCATGACCGTTCTAGGACACCGAAAATCATAAAAGTTGAGAATTTCAAATTCATGAATTTTATCCATCTTTCAGGTTTTTAAAATATATCATGTGACTAGCGAACCGAAGGTTCAGGGCTTCGCCGTTAAAAATATTTCTTTAAAAATGGAAGAAACAAAAGTGGATGAAACCGCAAGAATATATCCTTCATTATCATATGAAATGGATATTGCAAAACACAAAGATAGAGTACGTTATATGAAAGATAAGGAATCGCAATTATTACTTAGATTAGAACATTATAATAAATTAAGAAAGAGATGGTCTAAAGTTAAGAATGTAACACAAGGAATTGGCATATTCTTAACAATAAGTTTAGGTGCTTTAACAATTGTTATATCTTCAGGTGTTTTAGTAATTCCAGTAGTTGCTACAGCTTTAACAGGTACGGGTGTTTTTGCAACTTCACTTGTTACAATGTTAGATAAATCTTTAATAACTAAGAAACGAAAATCATTAAAAACTAAGCATTTACATATTAAAGAAGTCTATGATAAACTACACTACTACTTTCAAAGAGTATGTGATGATAATGTTATTACGTTAGATGAGATTGAAAAATTTGATCAAATAGCTAATGAAGTAAATCAAATATCATTTCAATCACAGACAGAAAAAGTTAATGATAAAAATAAAAAGGATGGTAAAATTTCTAGTGATGGTAAAACTTTTATTGATGATAAAATTTTTAATGAAGAAAATGATAAAATTTTTTTAGAAGAGCTAAAAACTTTATTAGACAAAACTTTATTAAACAAAACTTAATACGAGAAAATTTTAAACGAGAAAATTTTAAACGTGAAAACTTTAAACGTGAAAACTTTAAACGAAAAGATTACAAACAACAAAGCAATAAAAAAATAATTTGTTCAGTAAAATGTTTTTGCTGTATACCAATGTTACCACAAAATTCAAATATTATATTTTAAAAAAAATAGACAAAATTAAAGCTGATAATAAAAAATAAAATATTAAAACATTATATTTGTATATTTTTATTACTCGGTAAACAATTGTTCGATAACTCTTTCATGAATTTTTTTATCAATATTAATTGTGATAAATCCATAATCTTTTGACCAAGCATTATTACACGATTGTTTAAATTCATCTTTATCTCTTATACATAAATCTCTTAACAAATCACTTAAGTTTCTTGCATTTATTTCAAATAGTATAAATATATTTGCATTCTTTCTAATAACACTTCCATCTAATGAATACATACTTTGTGTTAAATAAAATACACTACAGTTATTATGTCTACCTCTTGTGAAATAATTTCTTTGAACTGACTGATTTCTGTCATTAACACAATCATCAAAAATTACACAATGTTTCATTGTTTTATCTAGTTTACTAGGATCTTGCATATTACCACTATCATCTATTAATTGTATTTTTATATGCTTATTTTTATTGGATTCAACTAATTGTTTATTTTTTGCTGCTTCTTCACACCACAAATTTATTTCTTCTTCATATTCAGATTTTTCGTATTCTTCGAATAGAGAAGCAATTGCTGTTTTTGTAAGATTATTTTCAAATCCATATTTTAAAAATTGATAGACGGGTTGTTCTGCCGTTGTTGTATAAATTATAAGATTGTTATAATCCAAAAAATTTGGAGTCGTTAAAATTTTAAATAATAGATATGTTTTTCCACATCCTGATCTTCCGCAAATAACTGCTAAAACTTTATTAGATAAATTTGGATGATGATTAAATTTAAGTTTTTTTTTATTTAAAGACATTTCATTCATTTTTAAAGTAATAAATTCATCCATTATTGAATTAGTGTTTTTAGAAACAAAAAAATAAAAATAAAATTTTAATTTAAGTTTATTTTTTGTTTCTAATAATAAGATTAATAAGATTAATAAGATTAATAAGATTAATAATGAAAATGATAAAAAAAATTAAACTTCTCTATTGTAGCGTAAAAGTTTATACCTCCCGAACCAAAAGATCTATCATAATCTCTTCACCTCCAAAATTTATTTCTTGTCCTTTTTCATCAGTGATTCTAATGCCAATGTTGTTAATAGTTTTTCTTGTAATAGGAAAATATATTAATGTTTGTGGAATTACATTTAATCTATAACCAATGGGTACAGTAAAAGCTGGAAAACTGAATATTAAATTTGATAATTTACCATTTATATATCCTCCTTCAATAATGTCACAATGTACAACAATTGAATTTATTTCAGTTATTTTTGGAATCTTCTCACCTAAATGATAACCTTGACTGTAAGTTTGTTTATTAAATCCTAATAGCTTTGACAATGATCTATCATGATTAAAATCAACTTGATGATTTTCGTCTAAAGTAAGAGAAAATTTATTAACTGCCGGTTCAACTGCAAAATGTAATTGTTTCTTATCTTTAAATGGTATACCTAAATGTCTCTTAATTTCATTTGATATTGTTTCAACTTCGTAAGAACCAGGAAGAAAAGTTAGTATTTTCCATGTTTTTCCTTTATCAGTAGAATATCTAAATTGATCATTCACATCTTTGATAACGTTTTGAATAGTGTTAAATGTAGAGAAACTAGTCAATGCAATTTGATAATTTTTATTTTGTTCTAAATGTAGAATGGGTTCTAAATTACAAGTGTGTGATGAAGTAGTTGTTATAATTTTTAACGTCGTACTAAATTTTGATGAACCCAAAATCTCTGTTAAATTTTGTAAATGATTATTAATTTTGTCTAAATCTGCTGAACACATTTTTAAACTAAAAAATTAAATAAATATTTTTTATAAAAAATTAGAAACAACATATTTCAGATACACTTTTATAATCCTCTTCATTTAGAATCTTCTTTTCTAACAGTCTTTTCAATATAGCATGAATTTCATTAAAACTAGAATTATGTCCTTCTTTTATTGCCGATATTAAAATATTTAATCTATTTAGTAATTCTTGTGGATCATCTGGTAAAAATACAGTTGTTTCTGTTTTCTGTTTTTCAGATAAACCTTTCCCTACTTTAACTCCCGTTGATAATAAATTTTCTAATTGTTTATAACGTCTTAGAGATTTTACTACACCTACTCTATCTAATATAGTTTTATATTTTATTAGATCTTCTACAGCATAATTTTTTAAATCTGCTCCTCTTAAAAGATCAACAAAATTTCTATCTAAACTAATAGGTTTTTTATCTGGCGTAAAAATTAATCCTCGTAAAGGTTGTGGAAATATTTCTTTACCACCAAGATAAAATCTTGCAAATAATTTTTTATCTAAAAAGAAAGTAGAATGTTCGAATAACATAGATTTTGGTAATTTTTTATCTATGTTTGCCTCTAATAAACCATAGTCATCTAATAGTGTTTTAAGTACAGGATCCGCTATATCAACACGTTTTTCATTAAGTTCCTTTTCAAGAGTTTTAAATGGTTCGACAGTTTTTTCATAATCAGTTTTTACTTCTTCAGTTAATTTTAATTTATCAAACATATCAGATTGAATACCAGCTTTTGTCATTCTATGTTGAAGATGATTTTCTTTCATAATATTTCTTTGTTTTATTAATTCGTCTAATTGTTTTATTCTTTTAAAATTATCAGCTCTAACTTTATCCATTTTTATATGATAATTTTATATTATTATTTTATTTTATTTTATAATATTTTATATTGTTATATTGTTATATTGTTATATTTAGAAAATAGAAATTAGAAAATTAAAAAGGTAAAGTAGTTATTCCATCAGGTAAAATTTTTCTTTTATCATCAAATGGATCTAATGCTAATTTATGTTCTTCTTTTAAATACATTTTATGTTTTTTTGAATTAAGTCTATAATTACATGCTGTTTTTATTTCAGTATTAAATAATGCATTTTTATAATCTTGAAATGTTATTTGATTAGCCACTGATGCCTTTGAAATTCCTTTTAATGTTTTATGTGTTTTAATATTATTAGTTGTATTATAACAGTAACATTTAGATTTTAGAAATATAGCTTCTGTTATGAAATCTTCATTTCCTTCTAGTTCATCTTTTACTTTACATAAATCAGAAGGATGAATAATATCTTTTATTTTATTAATTTCTTTATCTAGTGAAGAACCATATGGTACTGTTAATTCTAAGAAAATAGAATCGGTATCTGTAAAGTGTAATTTATAGTTTTTGCCATAAGCAGGTGCTAAATAATCATATATAAAACTATACATAAATAGTTTAGCTAATTCTAATATAGTGAAACCTATAAAATTAAACTTATCATGTTTTACAATGCTTCTTCTTAGATGTACAGCACATAGTTCATCACTAAATCTAGTAGTTCTTTTATATGTAGGTTTCCTTGTTAAATTTTGAAACCTATCTTTATCATAAACTATTTCAATATTTTGTCTATTACGCACATTTTCTAAAGTCTTACCATAAAATGCATTATTCATTAATTTGAAGAACACGTTTCCAAAATCATCTTTATTTCTTTTAGATATTTTGCGTTTTTCAATATTGAACTCAATATAATCTTTTAACCATTTAGATTTTTTATACACTAGTTTCCGGTGAATTTTTGTGAGAATCATTCCATGATCTAAATACCAATCTAGCATTCTTCCTTCAACAACATACTTTCCTTTATTGCTTTGTGTTAACATAAGTTTTTTTGTTGGCCTATATTTCTTAGGAATTAAAGATTTTTGATAATCTGAAAAATCTTCTATATTGGGAATTTTGTTTTCTGGACAGAAAGGATAATATTTTGTTGCATCTTTTATATAATCAGGGTATACTAAATCAACTTCATATATATAACCAGAATTACGATTTCCATCATATGTTTTTTGATAATCAAGATTATTACACCATGTCATCTCACCTGTTGGTAATTCTTGTATCATGCAAGAAGAATATAAGCTATTAAAATCATAATATAACAAATAGTTTTCTCTCATGAATTCATCAATTGCTTTTTCACGTTCTACTCCTTCTCGTTTCGTTCGAAAAATTTCTAATATTTTTTCTTTTTCTTCTGGAGATAAAGGTTTCATTATTCCATATTCTTGTGGATTTACTTTCTTATTATAACATTTAACATATCTATTACCTAAAACTGATGAAACTCCACCTCTAATTCCAGATTCAAAAAATAATAATTTATCATATGTATTTTCTTTATAATGTTTAAGTTTAACATTTGTATGTTTTAATCCTGCTAACCATGTTAAACCTGGTGTAGAATAACAATAACATGGATCTATTCCGTAATATTCTAAACACATATCACGAAAGTTTTCAAAAAGATCAGCTAGTATTAATACATCTATCTGTAGATATTTCATTGTATAATCATACATTGTTTTACAATTTAACTCTCTCCAATTTTTTTCAGCTTCTGCATAATCTTCTTCAGATAATTGTGATTGTTTTAATGTTGATTTAAATTTATTTATTGGAGGAAGTTGTTCTTCTTCCATAATTTTATTCACAGAATTAAAATCAGTCTTCGACTGTGAACTACAGGTTTTATCTCCAGTTATATCAGTCTCCGACTGTGAGCCACAGGTTATATACTCATACGGAAATATTCCTTTTAAAGGTTTTAAATTATATTTATTTAATATTTTACATTGTTCAGGTTTCAAAGTTTTTCCCATAACATCTAATGAATAAGGAGTAAAAAATCTAAATGCATCTAAAATTCTAATACAACCTAATTGCATTGAAAAATATTCTTCTTCTTGTTTACATAGTACATTTATTTTTTGTTGATGTAATTTTTCAGATGAAAATAAATCTTTCATTACTAGATGGAAATCATATTTAGAACCATTGTAGAAATATAGAGGAACAAAGTTATATTTAAATTTGTTAGCATTAAGATTACAAGAATTATGTGCTGCACCTCTATATAATCCATTTAGATGATCATGATCTTTTACTTTATCAATATATCTACCTCTGCCAGTTTTATATTTATTTATAAAACATTTTCCACAGTAATAACAATTTATTTCATCATAAAATTCTTTTCTTTCTTCATCCGTTAATGGTATCATTGGTTTATTTGTTTCAAGCAATTGTGAAAAACGTCCTTGTAATTCTTCTACTTTCTTTGTAAACATTTCTGAACTATCTTCACCATAGTATTGTAAATATTCTGATTTAAATAATTCAGGATAATTTGAATGAATGTACATTCCCCAACATAATGGTTTTTGTTCAAATAAATATTTTTCTTTACTTTGTTCAGCTGAACTTTTTCCAGGTGCACTTTTTTCAGAATTATAATTTTCAGAATCGGGTGAAGCCCTGGAACTTTCCGTTTGATTTTGTGTCATATTAACATTATATGCTTCAAAATCACAATAAATAGTAAAGGGTACTTTATTTTTAAAATACCATTTATTATATTCTAAATAATCATCTTTAGGAAAAGTATTTTGAACTGCTTCGTTTTGTTGACAATTTTCCAAATGTCTATTCATTTCTTCTAAAGTTCTAAAACTTGTCATACATTGAAGACAAGGAAAATTTTTATTATCTGAAGTTTTTGTAAATATAGAAACATCTTTACACAATATAAAATGTCCCTGATAATATAATATATTCGCTTGTGCTGGTTGTTTTGACTGTTCTAGTTTTTCAAATTTATCTTGATATATTTCATGCGTTTCATTAATTTCTTTTGTAATATTAAATGTATTTTGATGATAATTTTGATTTAATATTTGTAGCTGATAAATATATTCTTTATCATATTGTTCTTTATATTGTTGTAGACATTTTTTTAAACATTCATTTATTTTTTGTTTGGTTTCATTTTCTTCATTATTTAATTCTTCATTATTTAATTTTTTATTATTTTCTTCATTTAATTTTTGAATTGTTTCTATCTTATTTTGATATTTATGGTGATATTCTTGTAGTAACATTTTTGTTTGTTGTTGATAATCTATTTTACATTTTTGTAAACTTTTATTTAAATTTTCTAATTTTTGTTGGTATTCTGAAGATAAAGATGAATATTTGTAATTATAATCATCAGTACGTCCTTTATAATTATTGTGATTTATCATTATTGGTGATAGTGTTTTAACAAGTTCAAATTTTTCAGTACATATTATATTTCCTTGGTAAAAAATATTATGATGCATGTAATTTCCTCTATCATTATATACTATTTCTGATTGACATAAATTTTTATTATTCAAATAAAATTTTTTTGAATCTGAGTAAAGTGGAATAATTTTACCAATAGAAACATAATTCACATTTAATTCAAAAACATTTACTTCAATTAAATTTTTATTCTTTTTATGAAACTTTATTAACCTATTATAATCATATGGAAATTCATCTAAGCCATCAGAAAGATCAAATTCATTTATGTATTCTTCTTTATTATAATGACTTAGTCTTTCTTTATGATATTCTGCAGGATGTAAATGTGCTATAATACTCCACAGAAAACAATAATCATCTTCATTTTTTATGTTGATTATTTGTGGTGAACTGAAAGGCAAAGGAACATAACTACCACCAGTATTATTTTTATATTTATCAATTACTATTTTCTTAGATAGTATTTTAACAAATCTCCAACCAGATTCACGTAACTGGGCTTCAATTATACAATTTTCTAATTTAAGTATCATCGATTCAAATATGGGTTGTATATCATTTACATTATGAATTTCTTGTGAATTTGTAAAATGTCCTTGTATTATTTCTTCAGGAATTCCATCAGGTCCATTTTTTGTATAAAGTACTTCTACATTCATATAACATTTGAAAGATTTCTTAAATATATTATAAAAGTTTGTTAATACATTATAAAAAGTTTCATCGGTTTCATTATATTCAAAAGACTGATTAAATAAATATTTTATATTTGCTAAGGCTTCATCAAATTCATCTATTTCGTTAAATTCATCAGTATCGCTAAATAAATATCTTCCATCTGGTACGGGCGAAGCCCTAGAACCTTCGGTTTGTATGGTCTCATCTTCACTATTAAAAACTTTTTTATATTCCGAATGTGAGTAATCATCAAACATTTTTTTAACTTTTATATCAGTAGGCAATGTTTCTAGATAGTTTTTATAACTATTTAATTTTAATATATTTCCTTCATCAACTCGTTCTACATTTTGTAAATGCAATTTACTATTTAAATGAGATTGATAACTTCTTTTTGTTTGCAACTTTTTTTTACATAAGACACAATAAAACTTGGTATTTTCCATTTTTTTTTATTTTTTAAGGAAAAATTTGTGTTTTAATTTTAGATATAAACATTCTAATATCAAGGACTTGAGTGTCATTTTATATTATTATATATTTCACGTTCTTTAGTTATTTTTTTCTTTATCACATTAAGTTTTATCATATTAAGTTTTATCATATTAAGTTTTATCTTATTAAGTTTCATCATATAATGTTTTATCAAAAGATAATTTAAATTTTTTTTCACTAACTATTGATTCATCATCATCATCATAAATTGTTTCTTCATCATCATCATAAATTGTTTCTTCATCATCATAAATTACACTTTTTGGTATAGGATGCCCTTCCATGATAGGATACCATTCTCTTATTGGAATATCTAACTCTAAATTACATCTTTTATCTGATAATAATATAATAGAGAAAAATATTGGTCTTTGATCTCTTTTGGAAAATTTAATAACACCACCATAATCTGAATCACTTTTAGTTTTTATTAAAGATGATAAAATTTTAAATTGATTAGATGTAAATCCTAATTTAAATTTTGTAGACCCGACGCATAGTTGTCTAACAGTATCTTCAACTATACCATCATTATTATTTTCAATTGTAAGAAAATGAAATTTAGATAAATTTTTATAATTACTAATATTTTTATAATCTTTTTTACCATTTACACCATTTTCAGATGTTACAGAATCATCATTATTATCATAAGATTCTTTAAGATCGGGCAAAGCCCTAGAACCTTCAGTTCGTTTATTATGAATATGATTATGGTCATTGTTAATAGTATAAGGTGTAGTCCACATATAAATTTTCTCTTGTTGAGCTAAACCATTTATATAAGATTTTAACAAATTAATATTTAAGTTTGAATATAATCCTATATAAGTATCATCATCATATCTTTGCGGCATTTCTAATGTTTCTTGTTTATAAATTGTGTCTCTATAATAAACTTGACATAATAATTCTTCATTATGTTTTTTACTCTCGATATGAATATTATATTGGTTTTGTTCATCAACAAATAATCTAATTTTTTCCTTGGAAAACGATTTTAATTTTTTAACTAATTCTTTGATATTGATATAATTAATAATTTTATTTTCTATCCACTCAGTATTACTAATCGGTAAAACTGCTCTAATAAATCCATAAACATTATTATGACCTATTATAACCATATTTTCTTTATTTAATTCAACATAAGCTACATCATTATATTTACTTACAATCTCCATAAATTTAATAAATGGATCCCCCGGAAATAAACAATAATTAGTTTCTATAGAAGGTAAACCTTTAGTCTGTTCTCTAAATATTTCGGCTTGTAATAGAAATAAAATATTAACATCTATACATGGATTATTATTATTATTATCAAAACATTTATTTTCAAATCCCGTTGATCTCGTCGAATAAGAAGAACAGGATGATGCGGGCGAATATGATTTTTTTAAATTTGGATTTTCCATTTTTTATTTTTATTAGAAAAAATTTTATTTTTTATTTTTATTAGAAAAAATTTTATTTTTTTATTGTTAAAAAATGATGTTACCAAATGTTGGTGGAGGTGCATATATCCCGAATAATCGTGAATTAGAAATAGAGATAGAAAATTATATCATGAAAACTGGAGACGTTTTATCTGGTCCATTACATCTTTCTATTCTTCCGCAACAAAATACAGAGTTAACAAATAAACAATATGTTGATACACAAATCAATGATTTAAAGGAAAAATATATAAACGATGTTTTGGTTCCACTGATGAATGAATTAAAGTTGCTAAAACTTAATGACAAATCATTAAACGAAAAATTATTAAAACTTGATAAAAAGGATAGAGAGCTAGAAGCAGATATAGCAAAACTTTTTAAAAAGATTTCTGAACAATCAAAAATTTTAATATTACTTTCTTTAAATTTAAAATCTGCTGTAATTAAAAATAAACATCAGATAAAAATGTTAAAAGAACAATTAGAAGATGAAATAGAAAAACTACCTGAAAGAATTAAAAAAAATTTAAAGCAGTTACAAACTACATTCCAAAAAAGTGTTGATGAATTAAGTTCTAAAATTACTCAACAAATGAAAAAGATGAATAGAATAATAAATGAAGTAAACTCACTTAATCAAAAAGTTGATAAAATGAAAACTCTGAAAATCAATTTAGAAAATGAATTAAAGAAAAATTTACAAGAAAACTCTAAAGAAAATAAAGAACAGTTAGATTCTGTTAAAAGACAATTAGATGTTCTTAAAATTAAGTTAAATGCTCTTAAAACGGCGTTGAAGATTAATCAGCAGAAAATGCAAGTTAATAGAAGAGAAATTAAAGTACATCACACGCTGCTTGACGCAATAGATAAAGTGCAACAAGCAATTAATAAAGTTATCTCGAAGTTGTTGTCCATTCACAAACGTAAATCTTAAACGGACCAAAGGTCCTCAGGTTACTAACCAATCGGAGCGAAGCTCCTCGAGGCTTTAGCCGATCGTAGATATTTTTCCCAAAAGTCAAATTTAATCCTAAAAAATGCCTATAATTTATAAACACAATCTTAAACATTTTGCATCAAATAATAAAATTGCTCATGAACCATCTATGAAACCTGTGTACCATTATGATAGTGTAGAAACTGTCGGAACACAAAAGTTCCTAGGCACCGCAGGTGCCGTCCAAAAAGAAGGAGATGGCATCTTTTCTGGTATTGGTAGTATCGTTAACTTAATTAAAAATAATAAAGATTTGATTACATCTGCTGCAAAAGGAGCAGCTGCTATAGGTAGTACAGCTAGTGCAATATCAAATGCTGTTAAATCACAAAACGAATTAAAACAACTAGAAGCTATTCGTAAACTTAGGAATGATTCTGAAGAACTAAAAAAATTAAAAAAACTTTCAGATGAAACAAAAAACAAAATTGCTAACATAGCTGTAGAGGGTGAAACCTTGAGGAGCGGAGCTCCGTCTAATAGTAAACATAATGAAAAAACAATTGAAGAAATAAGAGGTAATGGCGTGAGCAGCAACCTTCGGTCTAACCAGCAAAGCTGTAGCGGAGCTGGTCTAGCAAAATTCTAAAATTATATTTAGTAAAATTCTAAAATTATATTTAGTAAAATTCTAAAATTATATTTTAGTAAAAATTTTTTTTCTGTCTGTGAGAAAAACAAAAAGTCAAATTATTTCTTATAAAAATGCCTTCGCTTATCGAAAATAAATTTAGATTAGATGATCCTCCGTTCACCAGTTACAATCAAAAAAAGAATGACTATATAAGAATTGCTATGAATCCCGGATCTTCCAGTAGAGTAAACACTGGAGGTGATTTAATTTTTGAAGTTGATAATCAGCAGAGCTATTTATATTTACCTGATTCATTTTTACACTGTGAATATTCTTTATATAGTGATGCTAATTTTACAACACCATTACCAGATACCGATAATATTACACTAGAAAATAATTTTTTTCCAAGATTATTTACACAAATGCGTTTAGATGTTGCAACTCAAAATATAGAAACAATAAGTGATTCCCCAGGTGTAATTGATACAATGCTTAGATTTGTAACAATTGGTGAAAATAATAAAAAGCATGAAATCGAAGGTTGGTTTCCTGATACTAATGATGGTATAATTATTGATGATTTAACTCACGCCGGAACAGATGCCGCAGGAATTGCGAAAGATGTAGAAAATATTGCAAAACATTTAAATAAAACAAACAATACTGCATATAAAGAAAGACGTGAATTTAACAAGAAAAGTAAACAGACAGTAAATTGGTCATTGTCTCCATTATTCGGATATTTAGATTATGACAAAATATCATATCAATTTAAATTTAAATTAATAATTCATCGTACGGCAAATAATGAATTAATCTTTTTTGGCAAAACTGGAAAAAAAGCATATTTAAAAATTGATAGACTTGAATGGTGGATTACGCATATTACTCCTAGTTTAGAGGTTGAAACAGCTATTGCAAAAAGATTAAATACTAACAAACCAATTCCAGTAAATTTTCTAAAGCGTACTGCTAGTTCAGTAACTTTTTCCGAACAAAGATTTAACTGGCATTTTACTAGAACTGCGAATACCCCAAGATATTTATTACTAACATTTCAAAGAAATAATTCTCCAAGTTTTGATAAGAACAATAATATTTTTCATATTAATACAATTCGAAGTTTACAAGTTTCATTAAATCAAACTCGATATCCAATTGATCCATTAAGATTCGATGATACCAATAATCAATTTATGGAAGGATATGATTCTTATAGAAATCTTTGTATAGAATTTGGAGTTGAACCACAATTAACTCCTGGAGATTGGAGACATTTATATCCAATTTTCTGTTTCGATTTAAGTGCACAATCTGAAGATATTATTAAAAATGGTTGTGATGTAACAATTAATATTGAAAAGAAAGATTCTACAACTTCATTGATGGCTTATGGTTTATTGCTAGAAGATGCAAAATATTCTATTGAAATTCTTAATGGAAAGATGGTTAGGATAGGTTAATTAAAATTTTTTTCATAACTAGAATAGATTAAAATTTTTGTTAACTTAAAATTTCTTAACTAAAAATTTTTCATAACTAGAATAGATTTAAATTTTTTGATAACTTTAAATTCTTAACTTAAAATTTTTTATTAAAAATGTCGCAAGCGAAAAGTAATATTAATAATAAAACTGTTGAATTAAAATTACGTAATATTGTTGACAAAAATACCCCTAAAACTATTACGATTAACAAAAAAAAGTATTATATAAGTAAACCAATGATAGAGAATATTCAATTACAAGAAGAAAAGAATGGCGGGATTCTCCCATTAATTCCACTAATAATAGGTGGCATAGCAGCTGCAGGAAGTGTTGCAGGTGGAACAGCTGGTATTGTCCAAGCAGTAAATAAAAATAAATCAGAGAAGGCAGCATTAGAAGAACAAAAACGTCATAATAGGGAGTTAGAGAAAGTTGCTAGGGGAGAAGGGGCATCGGAGATGTCTTCCAGGGCTTCGCCCGAAGGAAAAGGAGTAGTAGATAATTTTATTAGTAAATTAAAATTAGTTGATGAAGGAAAACGAGTTCTTAAAAATATTCTCCACAATGTTGATGATTTAATTGAAATTAAAGAAACTAAAGATGGTTCTGGAATATATCTAAGTCCTAGTATGATTCGGTAATAACCTCAGGACCTTTGGTTCTTTTCGGTAAAACAATTTTTTTTTATCTTCTTAATTTTTTTTATCTTTTAAAATGAATACTAAAAATTCCGAAAATTTAATTAAATTAAAAATTTCTAATTTAGATTTATTGAATTATCTATTAAACAAAAATAAAAACTCAAACTGTCAGCATATTGGAGGTGACATACAAAAAACATTAGAAAACTTTCCTGGATTTATTTGGAGTAAATATTCGAAAGAAAAACATCTTCCTGGTCATTCATATACTGGGCCAGGAACTCGATTAGATATAAGACTAGATGAGAATAATAATCCGAAACCAGGTGAAGAACCAATAAATAGAGTAGATGCCGCAGCTTACAGGCATGATTTAGCTTATCGAAATCATGATCTAAGTTCTCGACATGCAGCTGATAAGAAAATGATTCAAGAATTAGATAGTATTCAAAATCCTTCCTTTAGAGAAAGAATTGAAAGAATGTTTGTTAAGAAAGCTTTACAAGCTAAAATATTATTCGGTCAGGGTTTAAATGAAAATCATAATTCAGACGTTTATGCATCTGAAATTCATAAAGAATATAGAAAGCCTAAATATTTATTAAAAGTAAAAGTATTTAATAAAGATGATATTTGGAGTGCTGATCTTATTCATATGCCGAATGAAAGGGACTACAAATCTGCATTGACAGTTATAGATTTATATACACGATACGCTTGGGTAAAACCTTTAAAAAATAAAAGTGGTCTATCAGTTAAATATGCGTTTGAAGAAATCTTTAAAGAAAGTAATAGAAAGCCAAGGAAATTGTTTGTTGATAAAGGGTCGGAATTTTATAACCGAAACGTTCAGCCACTATTTGAAACTGTTTATTCAACTGAAAACGCTGGGAAGGCCGTAGTGATAGAAAGATTCAATCGGACGTTAAAAAATAAAATTTTCAAGAAATTTACTCAGCAAGGAAATCAGAAATGGTTAAAAATATTACCAGGAATTGTGGAAGAGTACAATAATAAAGTTCATTCAGGTATTGAAGAAACTCCAAAGAATGCTTCTGACGACCCTGATTTGATACGAAAGAAAATATTCGAGAATAATAATTCGAATGAGAGTAATCCGAATTTGCAGAAACTTAAGCCGAAATTTAAAATTGGAGATAGAGTTAGAATATTTAAATATAAGAACAAATTTGAAAAAGGCTTTGTTGGCTATTGGACTAAAGAAATATTTGAAGTTTGCAAAATAAATCAAACTTATCCGATTACTTATGAAATTAAAGATTTAGATAATGAGGATATCAGAGGCCGTTTTTATCAAAATGAATTACAACGAACTGATTTTTAACCTTTAGGTGGCGCTTTAGCTAGCTTCGCTTGAGTTATAGATTGTTTAACTCTAACATAATATCTAGAAATGGTACTCCTTTTTGTAATTTAAATAAAACATAAAGACATAATTGTCCACAATAAGTAGTGCCTGGTGTTTGAATTTGAAACGTATTGTATGTTCCCGTTCCAAGTAATTCTTTTACTTCATTTGTAGGTGGAAGCCCGTATGAGTCAAAATAATAATTATCTCCGTTTTTACTAAAGATACCTGCTGACCAATGTACGCCGTTTTGGTCTGAAGTGTGAAGATTCGTTATGAAATTTACAGTTATTGATGGAACTTTGTTCCGGGAACTGAAGGTTCCTGTTGGCCTATTTTTTAGGAATTGTAATTCATCCCTCATCAATATGTGAAAATTCTTTATTCCTAATTCATTTGCGATTTTCTTTAGGTCGAAATTCGTTGTTGTCTGTGTTCCATATAATTTCAAAAACTCATTTATGTTGCTCATTTTATAATAAAAAAATTTCTTAAGGGACCCCTAGAAGTCAGAAGGAGGGGGGGGTATTGATTTAAAACTGTTCTCTAATGATGTCTTTCCTTACTACTTAGTCAGAAGGGGGTATTGATTTAAAACATTTTTATAATGATGACTTTCCTTACTACTGGGGGGGTATTGATTTAAAACTGGTCTCTAATGATGTCTTTCTTTACTACTTAGTCAGAAGGGAGGGGGTATTGATTTAAAACTGTTCCACAATGATGACTTTCCTTGCTACTTAGTCAGAAGGGAGGGGGTATTGATTTAAAACTGTTCTCTAATGATGTCTTTCTTTACTACTTATTCGATTTTGAAATGATTTAATTTAATCTAAATTAAAACGTTACATTGTTCCATTTTATTCTTATGAACTCTTGTTAAGAGAATATTGATTGTTTTATCTGTATTAAGACATTAGCAACATCTGTTACCAAATTTCTCAACATGAACAGCTGCTAGCAGTTTAAGCTATTCAGTATGAGAGAATTCTTTGTGACCCGCATAACTCAACTTTTCACTTGAACAGCTGCTGCCATTATTCCACGTATTACTGCGTGCATTCATTCTGCGAGCGTTCTACGAGACTGTGACTGCTTACGAATCATCTGTGACCTTTATCTATTTTGGTCAATTTCATCAGCGACTTTCAACAATTTTATTTTTTATCATAATTAATTCACTACGTTTTAACGAAAATGGCACGTTCAAGCATCGCCTTTGCCGATTTGAAAAGAAAAATTTCAGACACTATTGTGAACGAAGATCAACGGAAGAAGTGTATTGAGATGCTAACAGAATTTCAGGAGAAATATCTTAAACCAAGGGAAGAAGAAGACATCCACGCATCAAAAACATTCAGAGAATTTTTAGTGATAAATCGATTTGAAGACACATTGCAAGATAACGCCATCAATATCAGTTCAAACGATAATTTTGAAGAAGAAATTCAAAGAGACATCTTGGCATCAGAGCTAACTAATTATTTAGCACATTTAAGAAGAGAAGAAGACATTTCGGTGAACAATACTGTGAAGTTATCGTTGTTAAAAGGAAGAGCTTTGACTGCAATCCGGGGAAGTGGCCATGTTTGTAAACAATTAGGTTATTCGAGAGGCTATAGCATCTTTTTAAGAAAATTTTATAAACTATATTTACGATTTCCGTTTATTAAGAACTCGACGGAATCTATATCATTTTTCAAAAGGAACTTCGCTATTATTGACTCGTATCTTCGCCATGGGAGACAGCGCCCAACCCTTGATGAAATACTAAACTCAATCAATTGAAACGGTAAGCTACTCGCAATGGATAATAGTACTATGAGTATTACCTTATTTCTATTTACGAGAAACAAATGTATCATGCCATAATACATTTTAGTAACATATATATTATTCGTTGTAAACCATACTACTTGTCCTCATTGGTTTTATAGTTCTATGAGCCTTACCTTATTTTACTCATACAGAAACAATTGTATCATGGCATAATACATTTTCTAGTCAACATATTTTATTCGTTGTAAACCATGCTACTTGTCCTCATTGGTTTTATAGTTCTATGAGCCTTACCTTATTTTACTCATACAGAAACAATTGTATCATGGCATAATACATTTTCTAGTCAACATATTTTATTCGTTGTAAAACCATGCTACTTGTACATAGTACTTGTCTGTGATGTGAATAAAATATTTCAAAGATGGAAATGTGTTTTCATTTTGTATCGAGTTAAAGCAGTAGCAACTACTGGAATTGTAAGAACGCCAGATGAAATGACAATTGTTAAAGCATTAGACCATCTCTTTCTTAACTTTTTATAATGCTCTAATCTTAATAATAATTGAGATTCTTTATCTTTCATATACCTAACTCTATCTTTGTGTTTTTCAATATTTAATTCACTTATTTTTAATTGAGATAACGAAGGATATATTCTTGAGGTTCCTTCCACTTTTGTTTCTTCCATTTCTGAAGTTCCTTCCATTTTTGTTTCATCCATTTCTGAAGTTCCTTCCACTTTTGTTTCTTCCATTTTTAAAGAAATATTTTTAACGGCGAAGCCCTGAACCTTCGGTTCGCTAGTCACATGATATATTTTAAAAACCTGAAAGATGGATAAAATTCATGAATTTGAAATTCTCAACTTTTATGATTTTCGGTGTCCTAGAACGGTCATGATTTAAGCAATGAAAATCGAACCGAAGGTTCTTGGGCTTCGCCCGATTGTAATTCTCAAATTTGAGATACTCAACTTTTATAATTTTTGGCTAGAACGGTCATGATTTTCAAGGTAAAAATTGTAATTCACAAATTTGAGATTCTTAACTTTTCTGATTTTTCGGTGTCCTGGAACGGTCATGATTTTGGGGGTGAAAATTGTAATTCTCAAATTTTGAGATTTTGAAAAATTTGAAAATTGGGTACTTTTAAAAACGACATAAATTCATGAATTTAGACCCTTTTTCAGGTTTTTAAGACCTAAATTCATGAATTTATGTCGTTTTTAAAAGTACCATTTTTGAAAAAAATGGTACTTTTTGAATGAACCAAATTCATGAATTTAGGTCTTAAAAACCTGAAAAAGGGTCTAAATTCATGAATTTATGTCGTTTTTAAAAGTACTAATTTTTTTGATTTTATGGTGTCCTGGAACGGTCTTTTTCCCATTACTTTCAACTACACATTCTTTGCTGGAGGGTGTTGAATGAGATCAAACTGAATAGTTTATAATTTTCATGTAAAAACTTTATTTGCGAGAATAGCGAAGAAAAGCCATTTTTCCAGGTTATACAAGATATAACTGAAACTGAATAATTGTCTAAGAAACATAGTATCTTTCTTTTAAAAAAATTGAAAAGGCCCCAGATGGCTCAGACTAGTGTCGATGGGGGGAATATCATCAACAATTTCCGATTACTTCGTTAAAAAATCTCGCTTCACGTTCGCACGTACATTGAATCAGATTTCCGAAATTTACAATGACCATTTTTCAACAGCATGTGCAAGATATTTGCTCATAAATAAAATCTCAAATGCGCTCAGTTCTGAGAAAGGTTAAGTTAGAAGGAAAAATTGCAAATTTAGCAAATGACGCGGAGGTCATAAATTTGTAAGCACATTGCGTTTTAGCGCAATAAGCAATTGTAGTAAGCTCATGAGTCCTAACCTCCTAATGTACCACATAAAAATATACATTACATGCTGTATGTTGGCAGGTAACCGCTGTTCTCCAAAAATGTTGATTAATGCTTTATTGACAGTCTCCAATTTGCAAGGTAATTTTTACTATCTTTAGGAGTTGTTTTGTTGGGTCCCATGCACTGAAAAATGATAATAAAGCCCAATTTTCAACCTATCTGTCCAGAGAGAAATTTAGAAAGTCTTCTATGATCAATGTATTCTGTTTGATTATGTTTATAAATGAAAATCTATTGTAGATCAAAAGGATATCTTGAAATCTCTAATGAAATCGAGAGAAAAGAGTAGGTGCCTAGATATTATTGCTAATGTATGCTATGCCATGAATCTTCCCAAAATAGTGGATATTTGCATCATTTCTATGTATACTTGGCATTAGAATTTAACGTTGGCGGGCAATAATGCAGTTTTATTTATCCAATGTAATTTCAATGGAAATTCAGCGGGCAATAATGCCTGAACTACTTGCATTATTGCCCGCTCCTGAATGATAGCAGAAATTCCATTATGCAATCGATCATTCTTCATCGGGTGTAGAATGTGGTTTTTTTATATTTGTGTATAAAATGTGAGTTGACTTGTGAACTGGTAGACTTATGATATAGTGGTGTATAGAGGGGATTTTGTGTTATTTATAATGGGAGGGATGTGATGAACATATATGTACTGTTTGGATTATTTTATGTGTATGTGTGAATTTTTTTATGGGTTGTGATGTGGATGATTTTAAAGTTTTTATGAGTGTTGTATTAGTTATGTTTTGTGTTTTATTTTATGTGAAAGTATGTGAAATGTTTGAATGTTATTGAATTATGGTTAATGGTGTGTGATGTGAATTGTTGATGTGATTTTGATTCTTGTGGAATGTGAATGTTTGGTAATGTGTTATTTTATAATTGTGGGTTTGGGGTAAGATATGTGTGTAAGAGTTATTTTGTGTGAGTATTGATCGTTGATTTGTGGTGATTATATGTGAATGGATGTTTTTGTTTTTTGATAATTTAACATTGAAGAATATCTGAGAATTTAAGAGTTTAAACTTTTTGGTTAGAATGTTGGGTTACTGGGATACTTCGCTGTGTTCCAGCGTTAGGGTTAAAGAATGAAGAACTTCGGACCCTCACCTCTCCGCTCATGCGATCTTGAATTGTTTGGAGAGATTGTAGAGATCGTACAAATTCGTGGTGAGTGGTTGGAAGAAGAGTGTCACAGAAATATTATAGTTGGAAAGCACCTGTTGTTGGCTATCGTTCAGTTGAAGGCTGGGAGTTGATCGATGTGAGACTTTTGTGCTGTTTATGAGCGCCGTTAGAGGGTTTTTGCGTTTGCGGATGAAATGTGTTGGCTGTAGCAGCGAAAACGAAGCCGCGTATCTGTGTGGATAAATGGACGGCGAGATTTGGACGTTTGTGGTTAATGTTTGGGTCTCGGGGACTTGTTTCCAGCGTCATTGGGTGGGAGTAAAATGATGAATGAACTTCTGGTCCCTCCGCACCCTTCGGACGAGCGATGTCTTCCTTCCTTTGGTTCTTGAGGAGTCGTACAAAGTGTGCGATAGCTCGTTTGAAAGCTAAGAGAGTGTCACTAATTCATTGAGTAGAGCACAGTGTTTATGGTCACGATCTTCTCTGTGGCTTAGTTGCTTGGGAGTGACATTGTGACTTTGTTTGATCGATGTGAGAGCGCGTGTCAGAGGGTATTTTGAGTGTGAAAGTGGCTGTTGTTTGGGCCTGTTTTTTTGTTTTTTTGAGTGGATATGTTATTTATGTGTGTGAATGATGTGGTAGATGGGTTTTTTGGTGTTTTTGTATTGGTTGGGGTGTATTTATGTGTGTTGTGTTTGTTTTTGTGTTCTTGTGTTTGTTTTTTGTTCGGTTATTTATTGTTTGTTATTGGAGGTTTTATGGTGATTTATGTTTTATTAGATTGGATTGTTTTGTATTTATATGTTGTGTGTGTGATTTGTGTGTTTATTTTTGTTTTGTGTTGAAGTTTTTGTTTATCCACTTTTTTTTTGATTTTTTTTATTTTTATATTTTTTTTTGTTTTTTTTTTTTTTTTGGTTTTGTTTGGTATGATTTTGTTGCTTTTTTGTTGTGTGTTTGGTTTTGTGCAGTTATTGTGTCTTTTTTTGTGATGTGGTTGTGATTGAATGTTTTGTTTTTTTTGTTTGTTTTTGATGGTTTTTGGTTTTGTGTTTGTATTTTGTGTATGTTGTGTTTTTTGTATGTTTTATATTGATGTGAATATGTAATTGTGAATGATATTTAAATAGTGAAAATGTGATTGTTGAAATGTAAATAAATGAGTTTATGGTATGTGATGGTTTGGTGAAATGTGAAATTTGTCGATGAATGTTTTTTGTTTTTTAGTGTGAAATATGTGAATGTGATGTTTATTATTATTATTATTTATGTGGTATAATGTTTTTGTGAGTGTTGATGTGTCGGGATATAATGGTGTTTTTTTTATTTATAAGGTCAATGGATTGTTGTGAATTTTGTCATTATGTGAATTTTTATTTGTTTTGCATGTTAATATAGATGTTGTGATATGGAAATGTATGTGTTTGTTGGAATGATGTGAGTAATATGTTGGGAAATATTATTGTTAAATGTGGTATGATGTGGATAATTAAATATGTATTTGGATATGCGGGATTGATTATTTGTGGAGGTTATATTGTGAGATGATGTTGGTGATATTGTGAAAAATATAGATGGATGTGAAATGAATGTTTAAATATTTGTTGTGGGATGTGTGTAATTGGTAGAATGTATGGTTGATGATGAATGTGAAATGTTTTAATTGTGATGTGATTGAATTAAAAAAAAAATGTGAAAGTGTGTTTAAGTATTTGGAATGTGATTTTTTAATCGAAGTAATTGGGGAAGAAATTTTTAGCAAGTGTATTGGTGAATTGTGAAAATATGTATATGTGATGTTAGGATTATTGTCTTATATAATGAATTGATGGAAAGATCGTTTGTGTGTTGTGGAATTATTTGTTGTGGAGATAAATGTTGATTTTTGTGGCGTTTTAGGTTGGCATTGTTAAGTCATGTGTTGTGTGAGAATCGTGTTGGAGGGGTATGTATGATGTAATTGTGAAATGAGTGGAGTTATTGTGAATATATGTGGTGAAATATGTGATAGAATTGTTTGTAAACTGTTTGAGTATGATGAATGTGAAAGATTGATGTGAGTTTTGTTTGTGAATATATCGTGAATTAATTGTGGATTTTATTGTTAATTGTTGTGATGTTTTTATTTAATGTTTAAAGTGTTGAATTTTATATGATGTTTATTGTTTTTGTGAGAAGTGATGGGGTGTGCTTGTGATTGGGTTGTGATGGAATATATGTAGATATTATGTGATATGTTGATAAATTTCATGTGATGTTATATTATGAAATTATATGGGTTTATTTGGATATAAGATTTGTGATAGATAATTGTGATGTGGCGTTTAAGGGATGATTGATGTAATTTGTAGTTGTTGTGGGGTTTGATGATGTTTTATAGATGAATATGGGGAATATGTAATCTAATGTGTAAAAATTATGGATGTGATAGAAATTTGTGATGAATTGTGATAAAAGTTTTATGTATTGTTGTGTGATTTGTGATTTTTAATATGGTGGAGTTGTGTGAAGTTGGTGATGTATTTTTGCTGTGTGTGGTTGTGGTTGTTGTGTTTTAATGGTTATTATGTTTATGAAAATAATGTGAATGGATAAAGGATATTATATGAGTTGTAGTGAGAGTTTATTAATGGGTTAATTGGATGTGATGGTGGATGGTAAGAGATGGAATTTTTATGTATTTTTTGTGACGAAACGAATGCTGCGTACGTGAAAATGGACGGCAGATTTGGACTTTTTGGTTAGTGTTGGGTCTCGGGGACTCGTTTCCAGCGTCATAGGGTTGAAAATGAAGAACTTCGACCCTCCACCCTCCTCGACAGCGATCTCCCAACTTTGGTTCTAGAGCTCGTAATTTGGCAAAGCTGTGCATGGATAGTGGCTCGTTTGAACGCTTAGAGTGTCACAAATTCATTTGGAGCAGCGCAGTTTGGGGTCCTTTTATATGGGATGAGGCTTGGGTGTGGCATCGTGAATGAGGATTTTTGGTTGAATTTGTTAGAGCGCTGGTTACAGATGGGGTTTTTTTGAGGTGAGGGAAAGTGGCTGAGTAGCGGTCGCGAAACGAAGCGATGTGAATTGTAATTTTAGGAATATGAATGTGGTTATATGAGAAGTGTATGTATGACTAGTAACATGCTTATAAAGATTGTGAAAATTGTGTGAGGTTGGATGTGTATAATTGGTACAATTGATTA
The DNA here is from genome assembly GCA_907163375.1 of Prostheceraeus crozeri. Taxonomy (NCBI): domain Eukaryota; kingdom Metazoa; phylum Platyhelminthes; order Polycladida; family Euryleptidae; genus Prostheceraeus; species Prostheceraeus crozeri. Next base: position 31,381 of record CAJQUW010000806.1, read on the forward strand.
TTATATTGGGAACATGTTGAATGTTTCTGAATTGTATTATTGTTATTAATATGTTTACCTCGTACGTTGAAAATAATGGACGGTGGATTATTGGAACTTTTTGGTGTGTGAAAGTGTTGGGTTCGGGTACATGTTATGGCAGCGTCATAGGTGTTCAACCTGAAGAACCTTCGACCTCCTCCACCCCATCAAGACCGCAGATATTTTGCCGCACCTTTGGTTCTAGAGATGTACAAATAGTCGCTAGCTAGTATTAGCTTTCGTGTTGAAATGCTAAGAGTGTCACAAGCATTCGCATTTGATAAAGCACAAGTTTAGTCAATCTTCAATTCATTACAGAACTTTTAATAGAATATTATTTACATATAGACTCTATAATTCCATTAAATATCATGATCTCTTACTATTTTTTAAAAATCTATCTACCTAGGCATATATGCCTTACCACTTCTAAACCTCCTCCTCTACTATCCAAATGCCTTCTTCAAATTCCATTTTAGTATAATACTGTGATTCATCTAGTTTCCTACTTAATTAATATCCCTTCCGAGCCTATTATATCAGCCATAATTACCCTTTTACCCTACCCAATCCACCCCGCCTCTCAATCCCACCAACTTTATCACTCTCATCTAACACACTATATCTTACTAGTCTTACGTTATACTCTACTAATATAACATCAATCCAGATACCATGCCCATTTTATCTCTCTTACATTTCATTTGTCATTTTTTTTTTCTTTTCAGTGATTTTTTTGATTAATTTACACATATCAAAAAAAAATCGTTTTTCAAAATTTTATTAACATATCTCTCAATTCGAGCTTCAAACTCTTTTGCCTTTAATAAATATCCATTAATCTATCTAGAAATATCATATTTATCTTTAAATATACTCATAAATAATAATAATTTAATACATTTAAATCCTAATAAAAAATTAAAAATTAAAACTACAATATATCCATGATCCTATCTTCTATACCAATCTACACATTAATAACCATAAATCTCTCATACCTGCCATTAATAATATATGTTTCTCCCTACTCATAGACCTAATATTTCTCTCATCTAAATACACATCTAACTATCCGAAATCGTCCTGTGTTTACAAC
>CAJQUW010000806.1:37500-139247 GCA_907163375.1 Prostheceraeus crozeri
ACCTGTTTCTTTTTTCTTTTGACCTTCCATTACACCTTAACCAATCAACCCCTACCATCATCAATCAACTAGCGTTTCACAATTCTTTCATAAAATTTTATGTACTACTTATTCAATCAACATTTATCATATACATTAACTATCTCCATACGTATCTCATTCAAACAACATACCTTAATAATGCACCACCCCCCTTCACTACAATATTAAATCATTCCAATCATGCAATAACCCAAAATCCACTCAAACCATTTACACCACAATCCCAAACCTACTTACTAAATCACAACCTCCAACAAACTTTAATCTATACAACAAACTATCACTTAATCAAACTATAATACTAACTTCTATTTCACTCTCAACCCAAATCCCATTTTCATCATTAAAAACATTCCTATTCAACCCCCCCTAACCACCCCCAACAACCCATAATTTTATATATAGAAATAAAAGAAAAAAATAACAGATATAGAGATAGTGAGTTCCAACACAAACCCTCCAATACCTCAAAACAATACCATTCAATAAGGAGTAGTAGATATATGTGAGAGTTACACAAATCCACTTACCCATACAACTTATTATCCACCCCCCTCCTCATAAACCATCATACTCCTTCTCCTCGGAAGAAAACCTCTACTCCCCTACCACAACCCCCTACATATATATCACAGATAGATATATAGATATAACACAAATATCTCCCCTTACACCCCTAACACCCTCAACTACAAACCACACCCACCTCAAACCCCCCACACAAATCACAAAAATCACAAACCCAACCTTACTCCCAATAGATATATATAGATAGATAGAAGTTAGTAGAGCACTACTCTATCACAAACATAACCACTCCTTTCAAAGTATGATATGATAGATAGAGATAATATATATGATAGATGATTGAGAGATAGATCACTATCTCTCCCAAGTAACCTCTGAACTGTTAGTGTAGTCACGAATTACTCGCGATCTACCGTAACAGAATCACTAAAACCCTATGTTCAAGCATGTGCATCACGTTCGCCTCCAACTATACAGCACCACGAGATCCGTTATCTTGTGACAAAGTTCGAGTAGTAGAACCTGATATAGAGCATCGAAATGTGGAGTCATCGATATCATGCTCACAAAGATGTGACTCCTCGCATAGTGCTTACTTATGAAACGTAGATACGTGATCCGCTGCTTGTAGCTAGACATCTGCTCCCGAGCACACACAAATCAGTAATAGATAATATTAACGAAGCAGCTGAGATAAGCAGATGAGACCTCACAAACGTTCTGATTCCTATGTAAGAAAATGTTGTACCCAATGAGTGTTTATACTAACGAATTTCCCAGTGAAACTTCTCATCTCGATTGTTGCAAGTGATCTCGGAAAGAGTACTACGTTTGTAGAACACCGCCTATCAAACACTCCCTCTTTGACAAGCACTCAGTTCCGAACTGAGTCTCCCTCCTGTAGTGATTTGTATGTGATCCTCGTCCTCTCTCTCTGTGTAATTGCTATGTAGTCTTGGAGTGTGACTCAAGCTGAATATGAGAGAGTACATTATGTTGCGAATGTGTGATGAGTATCGTAGCGTAATGGTGGGCTCGCATCTCTCATAGAAGCCCTGATGCGATCCGATCTGGGGGGAGCAGGCTGAATACAAAAATTGTCGTGAGGTCTGTGGTGTCTCGTTGTGTAACTCTCTTCGTGTGTGAGCGAGCTGCAGCGCTTTTAAGTGGTATATTTTAGTTGTGTAGGTAATGAGTCCGCGCGTTTGTCAGCTGGCTCAAACGGAATTTCCTTTCGGATAATACACTGTAGAGTGTTTCACATGGAAATCATGTTTCCGCGCAGGATCTATAAAACATAATGAAATAAATTGTGGACCATTATCATACAGGATTGCCTTCGGGACCCCAAACTTGGAAATCCAGTTATCTTCTATCAATTTACAAATATGCTCTGCAGAAGTGTCATTAGTTGGCACAGCTTGAACGAATAGACTTTTCACATCTATGATTGTCAGTATGAATCTACAATTTCCTTTTGATGGCCGTAACGGACCCACAAGATCAACACTGATCAATTCAATACTGACGAAATTTCTTGACAGCCTAGACCAATGCTAGAAATTCACGATCAGTCACAGAGTAATTCATCTCACTTTTTGAAAGAACTCGGCTGCAAAACATAAGTGGAACATCATCTTGCTTAAGGACTGCGCCTAACGCCACAGAACTTGCATCACATTCAATAATGAAAGGTTTAGTAAGATCAGGAAAATTTAATAATTTCTTTGATACGGTCAAAGGCAGATTGAGCCTCAATAGTTCACTGAAAATTTCCTGTTTTCGTTGCACAAATAGGTTTGAGAAGTTCAGCCAAGTATAGTATAAAGCGAGACATGAAATTCGCAAATCCGCAAAAAGAATCAACATCCTTAGAATTCTTGGGAACATTCATGCTTCGTAACTTGACAACTTTTTCAGGATCAGGCTTGATACCATCTACCGATACAATGTAGCCGAGGTATTTAACTTCATTGAAAGCAAATAAACCTTTTTCTGGTTTGACTTTCAAATTGTTGTCATGAAGTCACTGTAAAGCATTTTTGATGGACTTTAAATGCTCATCGAAATTCTTGTTTCCGATAATGATGTCATCGATATAAGGTAAAATACCAAGATTTTTCAACACTACCTGCATCATACGCTGAAATATGGCAGGAGCATTTTTTAATCCATAGGGCATCTTGTTAAATTCGTACAAGCAGTTGTCAAAGGCAAATGCTGTTTTTGATTTTGCGGATTCAGTCACAGCATTAACGCTAATATAGGGCTGCCATTGGATTTTCCGTAAATCACTGATAAACACATCAAGATCAGATTTGTTACTCAATGTTTACATTTCTCAATATCACATAACAGTGATTTTCCAGTGGTAGTACCAATGCCTAGCTTTGAACATTCAATTAAAATATCGTCAGATACACGAGATGGAAGAATATTGAGCATATATTTGTCCTTGTCTTTACTGTCCAATTTATTTGTCAGAACTAAGTTATCAATTTCGCCATCTAACCTACAGTCCGTTTCATAAAAAGTGGATCATCCTAAAATTTGACTAAATAAAACATAAGAATGATACAGAAAGCATTTTTCATGTTATTTCATGTCCCTAATATATTTAAATGTCCTTATATAATCTGATAAGCTATGATACAGTAACGGTTCTTAAGAAGCTAATATTTTGTGGCCCTACCCTTATTGTCAATGACACTACCAATTCGTCTAGGCATTGATTCGATGATATCGTTGACTTTTGACTGATCTAACTTTCTCCACTCTCTTTTTAACAGTGACGTAAGTTGTGATACGCCATCTGTAGGTAGCAGTGAACGACGAACGTTACGTTTTAGAATACTCCATACATTTTCTATGGGAATCAGATCAGGAGAACGAGCTGGCCAAGATAATGTCCTAAGCTCTAATTGAGACTTGCATAAGTTGACTCTACTACTCCTGTGACACGTAGCATTATCATCCATAAATAACCAAGTCGATGGATCACCAAGTTGATCTGTCATTTGGCCAATGTTCATTCGTAAAACATTCACATAGCGTTCAGAATTCATGGTTCCTTGCTGTATGTGAAGTTCAGAGCGGCCATTGGTCCAAATGCAGCCCAAATCAGTAGAGTCGCACCACCTTGTACCCGGGGACGATGTAAATGTCTCGGAATTTCCTGATCAGATTTTATCCATAACCTCAATCGACCATCACTATCCTTCAGACGGACTGATGCCTCATCAGACCAGACAACCCGATCCCATTGATTTCGCCAGTGACAATGACTCATTGCCCATCTGATACGTCTTTTTGTATGCTGATCTGATAATTCGATCTGAGAGGGCCTCTTACAGCTCTTGAAATTCGACTCAATAAGTCTTTTACGAATAGTGGACTTAGAAATAGACGAGTCTAGTGCAGCCATCTCAGTTAACGAGAGACTTGGATCAACTTTAACAAATCTCAAAATTAGGCGGTCTCTACGTTTGGATGTTTTGCGTGGACGGCCAGAGCCCTCTTTACGACAGAGTCGAAAATCATCATTATGCCATCGATGCACATTTGTGTAAGGGACATTTAATCGCTTGCTTGTAGTTCGCAAAGAAAACCCTAGTTCTAGCAAGGCTGACACTTTGCCTTCTGTGAATGCGATCTCGTTATTGTTCATTTGTGCTTTGTATTGTTTTCAACCGGTAAGAGATAGATTTCTAGCTGAAAGCAATCAGGAGTGCTACCAACACCACCGCAACGAAGTCAGGAAGCTATGGAACATGAAGTCCAGTTAATCACATGTAGCAGTTACATTATTGTTGATGAATAATGGTGCTATACTGGCTCTGATTGACCGATTTTCTTTATTTTTGTTTTGCTTGATAGCTTTTGGCTTGTAGAACAACATATTACATAACAAAGGAAACAAATGTAATTTTATAAGAGTGAGGTATGATTTTGTGTAGCATTGCTAAATGAAGATCAAATTATCTACTACTTTTTTATCTATAACAGGAAAGCAACTCAATATTCATGCTTGAAATTTCCAAAAATGATATTAGTAAGCACAACTGACATATCTTCCAAATTTCAGAGAAATTCGTTCAAGTTTGGCGGAGTTAGACAAAGTTGAAGTTAAGGCGATGTTTAAGGGTGATCCATTTTTTATGAAACAATCTGAGAGAACAAACGATGTTTCAGATTTCAACATGTTGGATGTATTGCCGCGACGCCAGTATTACGAGAGATCATTCAGAACAACCGTTGCTTCAACCATCAATAGATTTTCTGCCAGATATCGGTGCGCTACATGAACTGACATCATGTCACAAGGTGTCACACTATTTACGATTGGTACTTCTATTCTTCCCCCCGCATTTCAGTTGTTGACACCCGCAAGTGTTGCGTTGTCAGCGATCTTCTCTTGCTTCTACTTGTTCTCACTAACGTGGCATAGCGTTGGGTGTGCAAAACCCTCTTATCTGACTTGCAGAACAGCCTCAGAATTAGACAACTGCACGTCATTTGTCTGTAGACAACAATCACACGAAGTTCATGATCACAGCTGTACCTTGTATATTCTAACTGAGTATCCAAGGGACCAATCCTTCATCCCAGGGTTCAAGTAAGACTTCTCAGTCTTGTTGTAGTGTCACTCAGTGGCAGATCAAGTCTATTCTAAACCCAATGTGACTAACTTTGGCAAAATTTGATGATTTTGGAAAACTTGAAAAATGTGGGGGGGGGGAAGAACAGAAGTACCTTGTCGATTATTACGAACAACCAGTCACTTTGCTTTTGGCCGAAAATTTGCTGAGAAACATTATTTGATTAATAACTTTTTTGAAATTATCTTGGAAAGAAATAATAACGAGAAAATGTTCATTTTCAATGTATTGCCCAGACGTTTCGTTTGTCATGCAAACATCGTCAATCTTCAGTGGAAGTGACATGATTATGAAATACAGAGCACTTTAGAGTTAACACATGCAGCAGTTGTCAAATTAACAGGTAGAGAAGGTTGACATCAAAGATAAAATTTTAGCTTATCCATGTGTTAACTCTAAAGTACTCTGTATTTCGTAATCATGTCACTTCCACTGAAGATGTTTGCATGACAAACGAAACGTCTGGGCAATACATTGAAAATGAACATTTTCTCGTTATTATTTCTTTCCAAACAAAACATTATTTGTATCTTTTTTTCTGCAGTAAAGCTGAAAGCTGGTCATTATATGAAGCAAATGAATGGAAAACAACTGAATTGATAGTCGGAAACATAACTGACTACAGTTTTTAGTTTTCTCGCATTGTATGTATACAGATTGCACTGGAAACTTTTTCAATTACACGTGATTCTATTTCTCTAGTTGAACTATGTAGAATTTTTTGTTCTAATTTTAAATCTTCCTTCTATTCTTTGCTTCAGGATATCAATGCTGGATCAACGAATGAACAATGCTCAATTGTGTGCTCTCAATTCTGAACTTTCAAAGACACCAGCAATATTGTGCATGATCTATTCTATATTTCAAGACACTTTATTTTTCATTGGTTCTACTTGCACACAACGTGATGAGAAGTGAGATGGCTGGATGCAGAGAGAGGGGGAGATGTCCAAGTTTGGACACTTTGGTGCCATGTAAGTGGATCTGACTTTTCAAGAACACGAGAGGCTCCCCTCCCCAAAAGTTTCAGCGGCTATTTCGGGTTTTAAAAGTAAATTCTTTCTTTTTGAAAATGTCAAAATTTCTAATTTTACCTGCACTGTAAACTGTATGGCTACTAGTGCGCTACTAGGCACTAATAGGCACCTAACCAAATATTTGTTTATCCAATGAAATCAAAGAAAAAATCAATGGGATCGAAATCGTCACCATGAACTTCGTGCCTTGTGTTGGTTAGAATTGATGCCTAAATTTCGTGCCCTAGAGTTTACAGTGTGTGTAGCAGGCCTAGGTATTGTCGTCTCAAAAAAATGTCGGTATACAGTGATAAATTTTGTATCAAAAGATTTTGCATTTTTCTGTGATCACGATCGGGCAGTCTAAAAATATTAACCAATTTCTAAAAAGCTAAATTATTGCAAATTATTCTTTTGTTTATATAGGCTAGCTATTTGATGCATCAGGCTTTAATAAGTAGTGTGAAACTTGTCTATCAGATATCCAAAAAAATGAATAGTGCTAACAATTATCTTAATCAAACGGAAACTAGCTTACAATAGATGCTAACTTACAGGATCTATAGTTATTAGCTTTTTCCACCAAACTAAATGGATCTCTCTCTTAAGTCAAACCCAAAGTGTTTAAATATGTTTTATATATTTTTATATTTTAAAAATATTTATATATTTGATTGCATACTTCACTTATATACTTACTTTGTTCAAAACATTTGACTCTCACGTTTGATACGGATCTACATGCTTGTTATTATGCTTGATGAATTATGCGTGGGACTACAGTATTTATTGAGAGACTACAGTAGTAAGATTGCTTTAAACAATAAATAAAATTGCTGTGAAAAATCGAAATTTATTGATAGGTGTCATACAAAAATCATTATAAAATCGATTTCTCAGGGAGTACTTGTTAAGTCTGATCAACTAGAATTTGACGCTATAATAACATTATATTATACTGTCTTTTTATTAAAATATCGAACTTTACTAAACGAAGAAGTAGGTAAACTATGAAACAAGTAATGAGAAAACTCAGAAACTTTGAAAGCAAAATCGAGTCTCGTCTTTCATTAAATAGCACACGCCACGCTAATATTGATGTCAGTCTCTACATTAAAGCCTTGCTGTCTTATCCACCATTCTCCTTTTCATTCTATCTACATCAAACTGATAATCTGCTTCTTGCTTTAATACAAAAATTGATATAGCGCATGCTGTATCAGCTGATGATTTGTTTACCGTCTATCGATCGAAATACAGAGCTGATCATAATAAACGAACGACCTAAATTTCGCTGATTTTCAAAAAGAGATCATTTCAATATAGGCACAGGGAGAGCGAGCATTTTCTGAGCTCTCTTTTGACATGCGGTTCATCAAAATCGGTGAACTAATAAAAAAATAGTGATATCGTGAAGTTATTACAAAATCATGACGGTTTTGGTTGTTATTACAGCATTCAGTTTCCATGATCCTATCACTAATGATGCATTAGTAGATAATAGGAGTAATATAAACGGTTATTGTGGTTCACACAGTACTTTGAATATGAATGTAGGTAATTTAGTAGTGGACAAAAGTCTTGGCCTACCTTCATAAAATGATACTAAGCTGTATTTCTGCGTCAAATAACCCGTAACCTACTGCTTCTAATCCTACTGGCCCATCATAAAAAGGATACTGGCACCTTGTAATACCAATAGCTATCACTTTTCATGAGTTGACAAATCTTTCAGCGTTGACTTCAATAGACCTAGACAGACAATGCCTCACCAGTCATTTCATTATCACTTTTCCTGTCAAAAATCTGTTATCCAAATGATTGTCAACCAATTGATGGACTGCCCTAATTTCCAAGAGATATCTTACAGCAGTAAATTACAGAAAAAGGCAAAAATGAACATTAGTTGCTTAATAGACTTGTTTACAAATAGGCCTATAAAAATCCAGACTTTTAGTCCCATTAAATCGATTCCACACACTCTTCATGAAGGCCGGATTGAGATCGTGGTGCCAAACCTTGACAAGGCTTGCAATCACCTCCTGCTTGGTTCTGGGATTGGTAGCCATCGCCTGGTCACCGAGAATTTTCCATAGTTCCTCGATCGGATTGAGATCAGGGGGAATTTCCTGTCCAATCCAAAGTATCAATCCGCTGGCTCGCAATGTAGTTCTTCACAATTTTTGCTCGATGACATGGAGCTGAGTCGTCTTGAAAGATCAATGCTTCTGGGGGAACTCCATGGTTGTCTTGAATTTCTTTCATGGTTGGCAGAAGTCGGGTTTCGAGGATGCGAAGATACTGAGCACTATTCACAATACCGTCGCAGATATGCAAGCGCCCAATGCCGTACCAAGAGAAGGAACCCCACATCATGACACTGGGTGCATGCTTGACGGTTCGGTTTAAGCAGTCAAGATGATAGGCTTCATGAGACTGTCTACGAACTAGGCACTTGCCATCAGAGGCGAACAGGTTGAATTTGGATTCATCGGACCGCAGACAACGTTCTTCCACTCATCGACGGTCCAATGCTCATGTTTCTTTGCCCAGTCAAGACGTGCAGATTTCATTCGCTTGTGGAGAAAGGGTTTCTTCTTCGGGACATACGAGTATGCCCGATAACCCAGTTGAACAAGTTTGCGGCGGATAGTCGGCTTGCTGACTTTGATACCAGCTTCTTGCATCAGTGCTTGCAATTCAGTGGAGCCCCGTCTTCTATTCTCAAGAAGCTAACGCTATTATTGAGGGTGGAATTCGTCAATGTGCTTTCTCGAAGACGTTGATCAGCAAGTAGTCTGATTATGTAGGTGTAGATTGACGCAGAAATACAGCTTGATATCATTTTATGAAGGTGGGCCAAGACTTTTGTCCACTACTAAATTACCTACACTCATATTCAAAGTAGTGTGTGAACCACAATAACCGTTCATATTACTCCTATAACCTACTAATGCATCATTAGTGATAGGATCATGAAAACCAAATACTGTACTAACTAAAATTTAATGACTCTGTATATAAAATATGCGATTAAATTAGAAAAGCGAAAAAAGATTAAGGTGGGTCAAGACTTTTGATTAGCAGTGTATGTCTATATGGTGTTTTGAGTATAATACTCTGCGTTAATTTTAGTACTATAAATAACAATTTGAAATTTGAACGTAAATTATGTCTTTTCTTGTATTATTGCATTTTTCTTTCTTTACAAATGTCTAATGACTTATTCGCTATAATGACAAGGGAATGATACATGCTGAATGCAATCTTTCGGATGGTGATGATGCGTATTTTGCATTATTCTGTGGCTTTCATTTCTAAAAATTCACATCAAAACTTCATGTTTTCACATTAACTCATTCGTACTCATTTTCGGGGATAAGATGGATGTGTATTTCAACAATCTTGAATTGTGCATGCATAAATATCATGCAAATATGATACAGAAGCATTATATCAATAATCAATGCTACTCTAAATGAAAGGCATCCATTTTCTAGAAAGTACCTTTAAAAATGACCATTAAAACTGACTTTCCAGTAGATTAATTTTGCCCATTTTTTGCTGAGAGTGAGAACATACACAGAAACTAAAAGTCACAAAAATGAACTTTTATCTAACTTATAAAAGATATAAAAAGAAGTTGATAGGGTCCCCCCGTTCCTGATAGGATTAGCTTTGGCTTGACCTTTTCTACATCGTTCTCTCCACTATAGATCCACTATAGATCCTAAATCTGCTCTACGCATCTATTTACCAACCAATGAATACGGCAATACATTGAATGTAAACGAAAGCGAAATGCTGTTCTATTTTACTAGACATGATGAACTTTTTACAATGGAAACAACATCATCGCTATAAGTCAAAATTATCGCCCAAAACATCGAAAACTTTCTTACTGGATGGACGATGCTGGTACTATCCGACTTTGCTGAAGCGGTACGATAATTTTGGCTGATTTTTCTTCCCGCCCGCTACCAGGCAATGGAACACTACTGATCTGAGAGTAATGAGTAGAATGCAATTATGAAATGAATCTGCTGGAGATACAAATTATAAAACAATTAAACTGATTTTAATGGAATCTAAGCGATAAAGCTAGCAGATCCTTTCTTCCATCTTTCCTTTGCAGACTTAGTTTGAATGATGTGCTGTCATAATAGGTATTTTCCCCATTGTAAAATAAGCCTGTGAAATGATACATTGCAGATCAACAGAACTCTACGTTGCTCCATGGCATTTATGATGCAATAAAATGCAATGTATTCAATTTAATGAATATACATCTGGTTCCCTGTTGCTTTGGAATGAATTTATTCATTCTAAAGTTTTCCATTATTGAATGAGATGATTCCCCAATGAAAAGTAAAGTGACTTCGAGGAAGATATTTGATATATTTGAGAATGAAAATTTAATGACAAGTTCAATGAGCAGGGAGATGAGGGACGAATTTGCAATGTTAGGGAGGGAACCAACACCAGAGGGTCAAAATGTCTGCATGAAGATGAAGTCAAGTTCTGGAACACAAAGGAGGTGACGCACAGGGGATTATATCTTGACTGCGGCACGGAATATGTAAATGGACGTCCGCCTCTGCCCTCCAGCTATTATGATTTTTTTATCAGGTCCACCAAATCTCCTCAAATTAGATCTCTGAATGACTTCATTCCCGTCGGCGTCACAAAACGTCCTTTTCGGCGAAATCAGCACATTTCCGCTCGGCACCTTGACCGTCACTTTGTCCGTCACCTCCGCGAAACTTGTTATCCGCAACGAGGGGTACCAGATCTGCCCGATGCTATCGATCTTCCCGGAAAAATCGGGCGTAATTTGTCAATGACAGTGGAGATAGTGTTCAGTCCGGGCACCAAGTCAATGCCTTTTAATCTCACACTTAAATCATACAACACTCTCCACGTGGCTGTTCCTCGTGTTGACTTGGAAGTGCGCAGAATTGTGAGCCAACAACTTCACACCTGAAACAGAAAGGAAATCCCTCATAGAATTCAAGGGAGAGGAAATTCGCAACAAATTAATTGATATCAGATGACGCTATCGTTATATTGACGACAAAATCATATTTCATTTAATTTTTGCGATTTCATGAAGCTTCAAACTTTAAATAATACAATTTCGTGAAAATATAACTAATACAGCATAATGTAGTTACCCAGTGTGAAAGCCAAAGTCGGCCGGAAGTCGGTCTGACTTCCGCCGGTTGGCATGAGTCGGCATAATTTTTTAATTTCGAAATCTAGTACTTTTGAGTAAAGAAATCATGATAAAACAAAGTAAATGATGCTCACAGTTGAATCTAGACAGTTTGTGATTGATCTTTTATCAGTGTATAGATTTTTATTATGTTGGCAAAAGTTGGCATGCCAAGCTGGCGCATAAGTTGGCAACCGAAATTGGTCCCACTTCCCTCAGAGTTTGGCAACACAATTAGTAGTTCTGCTTACTTCTGTGTTGTCGTTGGTTTGGTATTACATATTTTTACCTGTTTATGAATTGTTTCCATTGTATATATGCAAATAAGGTGGAGAAGTAATGCATTCTTTCACCACAATTGGAATAATTTTCAATTACGATTATGTGATGCATTGATTAAACTTTCAGTATAAATTATTTGCATATCACCTAAGCCTACCGGAGTTCCGGTACTATTTTTAACAAATGCATCATTTTGGTCTCTTCGGGTACCAGTTGGACCTACTTCATTATTAAGTGCTATCGATATCAGTAAGCCATAATTAGGCCTAATTTTTATTGCGTTATTAGGATCTTTTTAATTCATACTTAACAATAATTTGTAGACCTGCATTTATGGATAATACTCATTACTATTGATATTGATCATATTGATTTTGTGTTACCGATGTTTCCTAATAATTCGTCATAATCGCTTTCGAATTTCAAAAGTAAGGCAAAAAGCCTGAGGACTCGTCACTTTCTCGTTTCTTCTCTTTCTACTCACTTATCTTCCTCTTCCATTTCTTGTCTCTCCTCAGCTCACTTCTCTTCTTTATCTTCTTGTTCTCTCCCTCTCTTCGTCATATTTCTTCTGTCGTTCATCTTCTCTCTTTCTCTCTCCCTCACTCACTTCTTGCTGTCTATTTCCTAAATAGTTTTGTAAACTCTACTAATGTTCATCTTCGAAAACAAATTGATCTTTATGCATATCCTGCGTAAAAATGCATCAAAAATTTCTCCCCATAAATTTCTTAAAAATTTGATTCATGAAATCATAATTATTTCGCATGATATGATATACTATTATGAAATCAAAATTTTGCGTCTGCACTTTTCTGCATTTATTTCAATTGCAATAGTTCAATATCAGAAGAACGCACTCCAGTTGATCCTTTTTATGTAGGCCTATGTCTTCCGACGCAAACCTCACATTTCATTACTGAAGGAGAACTGCGCGCGCAAATTATTTCCATACGCCCCACCCGGACTATTTAGCGACCTTCAATCGACGCGCCTCATTCATATGACAATGACAAGGAGAAAAGATATCGCTCGCGGACATCATTTCATGTTACTTGTGCTGCGCGAGTAAAGGAGAATCGCGCGCACAAAATATTTCCGTGTTCCCGCCTGCTGGGCTACTGATATTTAGAGACCTTCAATCGACGTGTCTCAATCATCACATGACAGCGAGAAAGGATGCAGAGGTCATGGAGTCATTCATATTCTACTTGCGCAGCGCATCGGTCTTAGATTCGTGTCCTGTGAAACAGTTTACTGCCTACGATCAAAAGTACTACCCAACTTTTTAAAACGATGCCTCAATCACCATTTGCTTCTTTGGACAATCAGAGGAAATTCAAATCTGCTACCGCTGTTCGACCTTCACAATCAATGCGCAGAAGTCATTTATGGATCTTTTCAAGTTGCAGACATAGGCAGTTGCCGTGATTAAACTTCTGCCTTTGTCATCTTACAAAACATTTTGTGATTTGATTCACTCTTCATATTTAGCGACTTTATCTCCGACATTGTTCGCTGACAGAAACAGATCTTTCAAAATCATCTCATGATCGGCATTCTCACGTAGTCTGGACCCCGATGCATATGATCTCAAAATGTGTTTCAACGATTGATGTCATCAATTGCGAGCTTACAGGTGAGATGTCTAATTTCTTTTCATTTTAGGCCTAGTAGTAAAGATAAATTATTTTCTGCACATGTAGGGGTTGCTAAAAATAAATGATCAACTGCATAAGTTATATTTCACGAAATTATTTTTATATATAGGCCTAGTTTTGAATACCGGTAAGCAGAATTACCCAGGTGTAAGTGATATTTCTCTTTATTATACAAGATGGCATTTACATGCCATCATGACATCATTTTGCAAAAAAGAAAGATCGCTTGCACCTGGATCCGTCATCTTGTCAAAACTAACTGCATATGACTCAATCTCTGCTCGGCATTATTATATACATGTAGATGCTGAAGCTTACCAAATAGTTTTGGAATGAAATATCTATTCATCTATCGTGCGCCAGCTGTCAATGAGTCTGCTTATATCTTGACAACTTTCAAATAGTCCTATTCGTTAAATATTAAAACATAATAGCCTAATTTTAATGAAAAGACAAATAATGAGAAGTTATTGATTTCAAATTTCAAGAAATTATATTGATGATTGTATTGGTGCGATTGGGTAATATGCAAGTTAATAGAGTGCGGTTAATGGATATTCAAAAAACAAAACTTCCATATTTAAATTCTCATGCATGGATTCTGTCTGAATCTTTGTAAACTTCGTATTTTATTCGATATGACGAAACCAAAGTGCTGGACGGAACAGTGCAATTTAAAAATAGAAAATGTTTACATGTGAAATATATAGTGCATGTACAGTAAAATCATGAAACTCCGTAATTGATCAACATTCAATAAAATCATTGCCTGAATGTCTGCGTATTTGATAAAATCGCGAGATGTTCGACACTGCTCCTTTCAGCAGGTTGTCAGTTTATCGACGAAAATTTGGATAATTTAATAGAGATATTTAATAATTACATAGCTTCCCTTGGATATGTATGATTTTGTGATCTTTTGAATGTAGGCCTACTCTGTTCTCGCATGGTGCAAATGGGAAGCTGTGCTTCTTTAGGTTGGATGTAAAGACTATCTCTAGAAGATTTCTATTCCTATAGCTGTCTTTGACGATGATGACATTATCTTAAAACTGAGTAATTATATCATTTTATGATTCTTGTTTGGAGCATTCGAAACTGCAATATCTAATTTTCCGTATTCATGTGTTTGCCGTTTGCATAGTTTATTTCTCATGTACATGTTTAACATTTGTCTTTTTTTTATCCTCCTTCATTTAGTTGTCTACCTTATTTATGGCTATCCTACTTTTTGCAACCTACCAAAGTGCTTGTTGCATAAGATACTTCGTGTTGAGAAGCTAGCTGCTCGATTTTTCCGCAGTTATGATTTTAATGATTTTTCCACTGTTAGTGAGAATCTATGTAAACGTCTGTACCTTAAGATAGAAAGTGTTGGCGATCATCCACTACGTGCTATGTTTCATGAAAGGACTCCTACCTTGAGAAATCCTCATTGTCTAAGAGCGCCACGATCTAAAACTACGCGGTACGGCAAAAGTTTCATTCGCTTTGGGAGATAAGGTCTGCAATTCTTGTATTTTATGTTTTAATGTTTTGTGGTCTTTTGTCAACGACCATTTGTCCATGCGCTCACCGCACAATGTGAGCCATCAATAAAGTTCTATTCTATTCTATTCTATTCTATATTTCTTCCTTGCCAATTGTTTTCGTTGTCTGAGTGTATAGTCAATTAGTATTACGTAATGTCTGTTGCTGTCTATGACCTCCTTTGCGGAGCGAGCGCAATCTGTATTTTGTGTCTGTTTGCCAAGATTTCCCGTGTGTTTTGCCTTGCCACTCGCATCACATACTTGCTCACCTGTATTTGTTCACCCCCTCTTATTTGCTCATGTTCAATTCACGCGGACCAATGTGTGATACTACTTTTGGTGTGTGACACACATTCTGACTCGCAAAAAGTTTGAATCGTATACGAATCGTGCAGCTGTGTGCCGCATGGAGTAGTATATCCTAGCTTCGGTATGTCCTCTCTGTAATTATGCATGTGCGAATTGTTGGGGCTTCTGCTTTGATGAAAGAGAAACTAGCAATAATACGATTCGTAATAATAACTCGTAATAATAACAAATCAATTATTCGGTTTTAATATTGCATTTCAGATTAGCAAAAATGAAATTAAATAAACGATATATCAAATTGCTATGCAAAAGATGACAATTTGCGGCTGAGACATAGACAATAAATACTTTCAATAAATTATATATATTTTTTAAAAACAGCTGCGTTCAAAAAAATTTATGAAATCAATTTCATTGCGACAAACAATACGCACTCGCATAGAAAAGTAGAATTTAAATGTAATGAAGCATTTCCCAGTACGTATCTAACGATGGTCTGTCAACTTAAGCGTAATAATGAAAGCTATCTAAGTACCTTGACCACGTTTTGCTCTCTCTATTGGGTAAATCCAATTTATTCCACAACATTTGACGAAATTGTGTCTTTGATTTGTAAAATCCATATTTCTGAGCCGATTTCAAAAGTTTTTTTTTTAATCGAACCGTAAAGATCTCATCTATTATGGCATGGTTTTTAAAAAGTCACAAAGCCAAGACCTTCTTCACAAGTTGCCGTTTTTTGCCGAAAAAAGACCAAAAAGGCATGTCCAAAGTTGCAGTACTCTCACTTCAACACGGATTTTTGATTAGATATATTCAAATACACCCACTAATATTTATATCATCTGAAAGAAGAAGATCAGCTCTTTAGGACAGTCTAATTTTAAATATTATAATCAATATTAATCATTGAATTTTCACTGGGTTTCCATTGTCCAATGAAAAAATTGTCCTCTGACCGAGACGTTTTCTGTCCTCTGACCGAGGTACCTTTTCTCGAAGAATATTGATTTTTCCATCAAACGTTTTGCACCAAAAGAATCCTCTAGTGTGCTAGTTTATGAATCCGTAAAGAAAATTCAGTTTGATGCCGTTACAAGTGAGTAATATTGATTTAAATATATTTTTATCCGTTTTTTCGACCAGAGAATTTGAATATTCCCAACAATTTCATATGGATGCTGAAACCAGAAATTTTGCCAGGAATCGATGAAATTTCACAGCATAGGAGGGATCCATGCTCTTAACATCTATGCAAAAGAAATTTTTCATTTATATCAATTAACCCTCTCAAAATCTCCAAAAACCATGAAAATGTCCTCTGACCGAGACCCTAAAAAATCTCGGCCAGAGGACAACGTTGAAATTGAAGATCTCGGTCAGAGTACAAGGGTCTCGGTCTAAAGACATGATAATGTATGCAATTACATTTAGATTACTTCGTTTTACGCGTTCAAGTATTCGTCCTAAGTTCCCGCAGTCTCATGAACCGAAATGCACAAACCAAAGAGTTTCCTGTTCGACATCAATCTGTCCTCTGACCGAGACCTTAAAAATCTCGGTCAGAGGACAAGGTGGGTCACGGTCAACGGACATTATATGCAATACATTACATTTTGGTCACTTCGCTTTCCGCATGCAAGCATTCATCCTACGTTCCCAGTTTCATCAGCAACCCAAATGCAGAAGCCGAAGAGTTTCCTATTCGACATCTATCTGACCGAGATCAATTTGTCCTCTGACCGAGATGTAGAAAAAATGACTTTTTAAAAATGCTAGATTTCTATGGAAAGTTTTTATTTGGTGTGGTCGCCGCTAAGATTTTCGTGTTCAGTGTAAAAAAATGAGTATGTATGCAAATTTTCACGGAAATCTGAGACCCAAAGTTGAAAAGACAGAAATGTTGTGGAATAAATTGGATTTACCCTATTAAGGCATGCGTCTTTCTGTGAAAGATGCAATTTGTATTTGTCATTCCTTGATGCTTGAATAGAGCAAGCGTGGCCAATAAACACGGATAGTTTTCATTTATTATTATTCAAGTGGATAGCATCACTCACTCATTTTTCTAAAAATGTTTATTAAAAAATAATGAATGGTTATGAGAACTTCGCTTCATTCTATCATTTTATTTATCAAATTTCAATGACAATGTCTTCTTCATCAGTGGTTTTAGTATAAAAGCCCACATGTCAAAATCAATCATTTTTCAAAAAGAAATTTTGTCCAATAGAAAGCTAAGAAGTTACAAACGTAAAAACAATGATACAGACGTTATATTACTATTTAACAATTAAGACCTGTCTGCAGCGGCAATGAGTAGAGATTCTGCGATGCGAATTATTCCTTCGGTCTGTGGTCATTAATCTGTACTCACTGCCGCTACTGACAGGTCTCAATTGTTAAATAGTAGATTGCGTCTGTATAATTGTTTTTGCGTTTGTAACTTCTTAGCTTTATATTGGACAAAATTTCTTTTTGATAACTGATTCATTTTAGCACGTGGGCTTTTATATCTAAACCATTGATGGCATTGTCTTTAAAATTGCAATTTGATAAATAAAATGATAGAATGAAGCGAAATTCTCTGAAGCGCTGTGGCTCAATCTGTTGCGAATGAATGATTGATAGCAAGATCATAGAGAAACATAATAATGCAGTTTTAAAAGAATGCACATGAAATTATCTTTTGTGACGTAAGGCATTGAGCAGAATTTCATAGAGATTTGCATGCATATATTTTTGGAAGAACAGAACAATAATAACAAAGTTGTAGATCTTGAAACGCTGAATACAAACATCAAATTCTTGAGTGTCACAGCCAGGCGCTTTCGATTAAAGGCAAGGTTAAAGGATTCCCATTGGAATCCAATTCTAAAATTCAAGAAATATCTATGGTTTGTGAAATACCTGGCAATTTTCGTACATTTTCTTTTGCAGAAAAGAAACTATTTATCAGAATGCCATGAAATTTGAAACATGATTGAGTTCAGAACATCAACTTCGATACAAAAGTTGAAGTGAGTCACATCATTCAGTAATTTATGTCTGAGAGCCTCTACAAAATGAGTAAATTTCATGTTTTGACTTAATTTTGGCGATTTTACTTTGTAGAGGCTCTCAGACATCAAATACTGAATGATGTGACTCACTTCAACTTTTATATCGAAGTTGATGTTCTGAACTCAATCATGTTTCAAATTTCATGGCATTCTGATAAATAGTTTCTTTTCTGCAAAAGAAAATGTACGAAAATTGCCAGGTATTTCACAAACCATAGATATTTCTTGAATTTTAGAATTGGATTCCAATGGGAATCCTTTAACCTTGCCTTTAATCGAAAGCGACTGGCTGTGACACTCAAGAATTTGATTTTTGTATTCAGCGTTTCAAGATTTACAAATCCATGCTATTAAGTCCTTTGTGCGCGAATTTAGGAAGAAAGTGTCAGTAGCATCCGAACTAATAATCAATATTGATCATTTGCCTTTCCTTGATGACTTAAAGGTCGATTAGTCAAATATCTCATCTTTTTGTATGATAGACCTCCGTTAGCGTTATAAAACCAGCCTCCAGGCAATGAATTTACAGCATGGAAAGTTAGCAAACGTAGGCATGCCGAGAAATCATAATGAAGAATTTTTGACAATCAATGTGTGGGCTAATACATAAGCTAAGGCGTATTTAATTTTTTCATATTATTCTCATTATATTAAACATTAATTAATTATTATATATTTTTATATATATTATTTTATTATAAGCTCATATTAATTATTAATCATTATACCATTATAATTAATTGTAAAACAACAAATGTATTTGTGAATGATCAAAATTTACTTGAATTGTGAACCATAAAGTCGCAATTTAAAAAAATATGTATAGATCTATGGACCTGTTGTTATGATTAATTGATTATCAGTTCAAACTTCAAGCTCTATTCAAAATTTTCAATTGATCATTTTTAAAATAATTAAAAATTTAAGTTCTCTTCAATTTTTCATAGTTGAATGTGTCGTGATAAAAATGACAGCCTTTCCCATTTGGCCTGAAGTCTGGTGGTTGTTGACATCGTTTTCATGTAATTGACATATCAATAGAATTGGCTAAAGCATGCTGGTAGGCATCATTATATTGTTATCACATTTATATTGTGTGTGACTTAGAAAGAAACGCAAAATATATCACAATCTTATAAGTTCTATTTGTTGTCAAAAAATGTATTGCACCGAAATATGCAATAGTAGGTGATAAAGATCCTGACTACTTAGCAACTTGCATTCATAGAATAAAAATATGATTTGCTATTTAAAACTAGAGCAGCACTGATAATTTTATTATGATTATGGGCGGTGACAAAGAAGTATTTGTATATTTATTTAACTTGTTATATTTGTCAATTGATGAACTGATTGTTACAAAAATATTCATAAATATTGCTTATACACAGAAATGATGTTTTTTATCATTTAAAACATCAATTTTCTTTAATTATCTGCTACGACTATTTCAATTGATAGATTTTTCGTTGCGTTTACACTACGTGGCATACAGGTTGTAGTACACAAATCTACAGAGAAAGACATGAAACTTTGGTTTATCTATGTCTATTTTTCTCCAGTCATCAAATTCTATATCTGATAGGTACCCACAATTTCTGTGCCGTAGGTATATGTTATATTTCATTATGTCATAATTTTTTACAGGATTGTGGAAGATGTGGATTCCATGGAAAATTCACACGAGATGACGAGGGACACTTGATCCAGCTACCTCTTCCTATGCGGATCAAAAGACAAAGAATATGGCTCTGTGCGAGGAAAAACAGTCGCTTCTTGTCAGAATTACCGGATGATGAGTATGCTGATTTGTGGGCATTATAATATAATATTTAGATCGTGTTAAAAAAGGTGTTTTTATATCCCGAGATTGAATAATGATAACCGTCAACATACTACTTGATAAAACAGAATCAAGTAGTATGTTGGCGGTATTTTTTTTGGCTGGACTTCCGCTCTCTTTCCCACTGCCAAAGTCGGCAGGAATTCGGTGCCAAAGTCTGGCCGACTTCGGCTTTTTCACTGGGTAGAATCTCACAAACAGCTCAAAGAAAAAATTCAAAATGATACGGCAAGTGTATTCTCAATATAGACAAGCTACAAGTTCTTTCTGATAAATTTAGGAAGTGATTATGTGAACAGAATTATTATGTCAGGATAGGAGTCACATCCGCTGAGTGAACAGTAGTGAGACTTATCTACCTCCGAGCGTCATCACCATTCATTCATCGTCCAGGCTGTTGTCAATAATAGAGATATACAGCTCCAGTCCAAGCTCTTTCATCTTTTTCTCAGGCATCACTTCAAAGGCATCGTGATCTCCAAGGCGTAGTTTGGGATAACCGTTGAACGGATATCTCCCCTGTATATCCTTGGGCAGTTTCTCTCCATTATTGCTATAGAAATATGTTTTGTATTCATGATAACCGCCGGAGGCAGTCGGCGTGAATTCTTTCTTCTTGTATTCGTAATAAGATACTCCATGATATTCAATTTTTTCCAAATCAATGGTGAACTTTGTTGACCGAATATCTCCACTCATGTTATGCATGTTCATCGTACATTTGAGGGTATCAATCAAACCCAATCTAACATTGTTTCCATTCGCGACATTTGGCAATTTCAAAGGACAATAGGAAATTCTAATTCTATCACCGGTTGCAATGTTGTGGTCATCAAGGAATATGGGCAGATCTGAAAAAAAGAAACATGCGTAGTTAAGAGGCGGGTGCGATTATTAATATTTACAGATTCAGTGATTAGAAGTCTACACTCAATCTAGCTCGCAGCATTTTTAATTTCTAGACCATTTTTTATTAAAAGTCTGACGATTTCCATTAGAATGGAGAGCATGTGACACTTATCTGTAAATGTTTTGTAAAAACAGTATATAATAAATGAGAACACAAAAAAGTCGAAAGCAAGGCATTAAAAGTCTTCATTATCTATTAATAAGATTCAACTGCACTGTGCAAGTAAATCATAAGGTGAAACTTAACCAGCAGAAAATCGACAAGCCAAATGCCACTTAAAAAAATGTGAAAATACGTGGAGATATCAGCAAAGTTGATATTGACAATTGATATTCAGCTTCTGTAGACCATTTGGCACCAATTTTGCACCTGTTAAGGATACGCCATTGGATCAATTATTTCACCTAGCCTGCCAAAATCAGCCAAAGCAGCGAAATTATTTTCTCATCGCTATGTCCTTCACATTTTTGGCACATTACGATTTACAGTGTGTAAATCTACTATTACAGAAGTACTGCAAGCACATCATGTACATGTACTATGAAGTATTATATTCGCATAATATACACCTTAGGATGTCAGTAAGTAACTCTATGAAATTCATTCTTTAGACCGATGAATATGTTTGACTAAAGAAGCGGAAAGATAAAACATGCAATTAACTTCAAATACGACTTAATAATATTTTGAAAGCCATTTGACTTCATACTAAAATAACGTTTACCACACTCAGTCATTCTGCAGTGTTGATCTTTATGTATTGGCATTTCGATATCTTTGGCAACAACGTAATAGTCCGGCAGCCAGAACGAGTTTCTGCAGGGAACGAGGCCGACAATGAGACTTTCACAGAATGATGTACACCTCATAGTCCGGCAGCCAGCACGAGTTTCTGCAGGGAACGAGACCGAAAGTGAGATTTTCACAGAATGATGTACACCCTATGCCTACTATGAATCTGCACGTCTGCCGAGTTCTAGTCAGTTCTTCTTCTTGTCAGACAGGATCAAAGAAAAACACATGTGAATCCAATGGAACACAGATTGCAGTTTTTTGCTAAAATGAAATTTTGTAGGCTACATGGCTGTTCATTACGACAAAAATTTTTGCCCTCCAGAAAAATCTACAGCTTCATTCAATTGAATAATACACAAGCTTAAGTATTTTCATCAACACAAAAGTAAATTTCATTTCATTTTATTCTCAATTAAAGTTTTGCATAAATTGCTTCGCACATCTTTTGCATGGCAATCTGATCTATCGTGTATTTAATCTCATTGTTGTTAATTGCTTTCACAACTGGACAGTCGATCCCCGCTACTTGCCTTAATGTCGGCGGTCACAATTGTGACGTGTTATTTATTCATTGATTATTATTGCCTTGACAACTGATGTGTGGTGGTGAGGGTTTGATCCTGCCAATTGACAGAGTCGCGCAAGTGGCTCGTAGCTCAGTTGGTTAGAGCACAGGTCTAGTTAACCTTGGTCGTAGGTTCGAATACTACAAGCCGCACATCTTTTGCATGGCAATCTGATCTATCGTGTATTTAATCTCATTATTGCTAATTTCTTATGCTCTATAATAGGACTAGTAATGTATGTAGATATTGATAGTGTCTCATCCCGACATAGAATACTACATAGAATCTGTTCAATGCTCTTGCCTTAGCATGCAAGAGATAAGATCTGAGAATAGCTGTTTGTGGTATTGGGCAAGTGAAATTTATATTCAAATATTCTTGACAATCATGGAAATTTCAATCACTTTATTCCTAAATCATAGACTTCTAAATTTATGTGCACAGAAAAATGAGCTAAATTTGAAATAATTTTCTACATGATCAGGCCAACCAACATTTGTGTTACAAAAGATCCAATTTTGCAGCTATAGCCACCAGATTTCAAATAGTTTACTTCCTACGTATTATGCAACTGTGGACTGAAGGAAAATAGATTAGGCACTAAACTTTTGGCGTGAGATTTAATTTAAAATGTGAATGTTTGGAATATTTCGGCTGATTTCGGTGTATTCACTTAGTAATGTTATATTGCAGCATCAGTTCTTGATAAAATAGGTTGAGATTACATAAAGGTATTATTTCTATAAATATAAAGATATTCACCAATGCAAAGACTTTGAATTTGAATTTATCTGCTTATATTCAAATTTCAAATGTGTTTTTTGATATTGTTTGTACTTTTTATTTCTGCATCTAATCGGCAATTGTAGAAAATTTTCATAATCACGTAACTTTTAGGCTCAGTGAAACAGATGAACTATGGGAAGATGAAAGCGTATTCAGAAAATGACTTTTGGTGCGATTTGAGTCGAAATAAAAGCTTGAATTATTTGGCCGTTGACTTGAACTAATGACAGTGATGTAACCTCATTGCAATTAACATATCATCATTATATTAACCGTCTTGACCAGATCTTTCGATTAATGTAATGAATGGTCTATTAGTTTTTGTTGTCATTTTCCATTTGAAATAGTAATCTTTAAATCTCCATTAGATTGAAAACTTGATAAGAATTGGCGTTTTTTGACCGTTGAACTTCACCTCAGCCCAGGAGTGTCATTTAAAATAAAAATAATGCTGCTTTTCTGAATCTCCTTTTAACCCATTAGTGCCTACTGCACCTTCTCAGGGTGCAGTCACATTTCGATAATTTTCATAAGTTTAGAGTACAATGCAAGCATTCAGCCTCCTGATGATGGCGATGAATCAGTAAAGGACACTGACGATGAATAGGAACCAACGCTAAATACTTCGCATTTTTCGAAGGGTCAGTTATTGGCTGAATCGGAATTTCGAATTAAATATCTGGATCGCGTCGTTGAAAATTCCGACTTCGATGGTGGTAATACGATAATCGAAGGACTAGCCGGTACAGCAAACTTGTTTGAAACTGACGAATGTGAACCATCAATAAGCGTAAAGAATGACAGACTTCAAAAAACACAACCTTCTCTCGACGGCCCTTCTGATTTAAATTTGAAATGGAAAGCAAGATATTTGAGATTCTTTCAATCTTCTAAAATGATGGAGCCCAATCCTAATAGTTTTGAGTTTACGCCACGGAATTTATTTTATTGATTTCTCGATAATGAAATTATTGATTATGTTGTCAAAATGACAAATCTATATGACAGAAGAGACAAAGGCTGTTTCAAACCAATTCAGAGGAAATTCGTGTATTCTTAGGTTGTTTCTTTCATAATACAAATCCTTACAACGACGTAGACTTTATGTGGAAACTTCGGGCGATATCCACTGTAAGGCGATTTCAAAGGCTATGTCGCGCAATCGTTTTGAGATGATCATGTCGTGTTTGTATTGTTCTGGTAACATGAATCTTCAGACTGATGAAAAAATGGCAAAAAGTCGTCCACTGTAATACCAATTGAATAGACGTTTCAGACGGTTTGCTCCGAACATGGATAATGAATCAAATGACAAGTCGATGATACCCTATTATGGCCGGAATACAAGCAAACAAAGAATGCAAAATAAATCAGTTAGTGTCGGGTGCAAAATGTGGGTGTTAGCAGAATCTTCAGGTTCTGTTCTGCAATTTGATTCGCATGCTGGTGCAAAATCTGATACACTGTGAACCAAACTGTGCCCAATATGTGAACGATTATGTGCCCGACGCATTTTCGTCACATCGGTCACATATGTGACTTCCATGTGACCGATGATAAATCGCCATAAATTATGCACATAGGGCGAGTAGCCTACTTGATGAGAATAATTCAAATTTATTCTACAAATACTTTTCGGCATGTTTTGTTCAAGAATATCATCTTGAACTTGGTTTGATTAAAAAATGCTTTACTGAGGATAATGATTGTGTAGTTTAAAAATGTGACACATTTTTCGTCGCATCGGTCACATTTGGTCACATGTGTGACGGATGATGAATCAATATAGATCATGCATATGCGACGAGTGCTCGATGAGAATAATTCAAATTGATTTTCCGAATACTTTGCGGTGTGTTTTGTTCAAAGACATTACTGGCAAGGAGATGTTATCATATTGAAAACTGTTATAATCAGGATAATGATTGTGTGATTGAAGAATGTGACACATGTCTTCATTTAATCTGCTTGATCTCGCCGGGAACTTGTATCATCGTGTTGTAAGTGAAGTTGGATTATCTTGCCTAGACAGCGTGAAACAAATGAGCTTCATGTCAGTCGTCTGCTTGTTTATTACATTGAGAATGACAAACTGGGAGAAATTACATAATGACGTCCTATTCCCAAATAGAATCTTCAATCGCAATGCCCTGAGAAGTGAGTCTATAAAAAATTGAATTAATGTATAGATGGCCACAGCCATCGATTGTTTCATTGGAGCATAGATAAGGTGTTTATTACATTAGCTTATCTATTTGCTTTTGAACATTGAACATCAGGTGGCCGTTGGCGTTGAGCAACACACAATGATGAACACACTCTGAATTAGGCATTGATGGTCAATTTAAAAGTACATGGAAAGTAGAATATGCATATAATGCTTTGCAAATATTTGTTGTTCTTTCCACAAGTTCCTCAATTGAAAGTATGGTCTTTTCTTCCCACCAGGAAGTGGAATCATTTAAACAATAATTTATAGCTCAATTTAATTTAGAAGCAATAATTTTACTCTCCAAAACCTAAACAAGTAGTGGGGTTTAATTATCACAATAATTGGAAGAAGCGATAATCATGAACGGTCGGGCACATATTAGTCACATTACATGTAAGTCACATATCAGCCGTGTTGCATGTGACCGATTTCGTCACATAAAGTCACATATCTGCCGAGCTGAATGTGACCGATTTGGGCACATTTGGTTACATAAAGGCAGTGGCAAAAGTCACATCTGTTGGGCACATAATCGGTCACATATTGGGCACAGTTTGGTTTGCAGTGTAGAAAAATTCATTGTTCAAGCAATTCATGGAGTCTGTCTGAGAATGTTTTGCTCTCATTGTGTGAAGCCTTACCAAAAGACGATGCATGTGTATGTGGATAATTATTTCACTTCGATCAGACTTCTCGATCGCTTAGCCTGCAGTGATATTCAGGCAACGGGAACAATGCGTGCTAACAAGTCAAGACAGTGTGGCATCTTTGAGCCAAAACAGCTACAGACAGATAAGAGGTCATCACGTACAGAAAACAGCAATGGCCAACCATTGCAAAATTACTATTGTGGGATGGAATGGTAATCGACCGGTTTATTTGTCTGCCAACGGCAACGGCACAGAACCTTTATCAAAGATTTCCAGATGGAGTCGTGTGGAAAATATGTCTGTTCTGATTTTACAGCCATTCGTTGTCAATCAGTAGAAGAATATGGGAGGCGTGGATAGTTGTGACCAGAACATATCGCTCTATTGAATATCATTACAATCAAAGAAATGGTGGTAGCTTCTGTTCGCGTGGACGATTGACACGGTGCAAAATTCATAGATTCTTTATCGACACTGGAAGTTTGAGGGGCAAACAACGATGGATTTGTTGAGCTTTCGCAGGTACATCACGAACACTGAACTCGCCACTTCCACTTCCAGGGATTCCACAGCTGGTCGACCACGAGGACATATTCTGTCAGCACGAAACCGTGTGAGAGGGTCATTATCACATTGCATCAAAAACGCAAAAAAGATGCACAAATTGTGGAAGGCGTTTGTGTTTCAAATATGACATTGGTCTGCATGACCAGTGCTCTGAAGACTGGCACAATTATTGACGTCTACATGTAGTCGCGCCTATGTAGAACCAAATGTCTAGACTTCATAGATTCTTTTATGCTTTTGTAAGTTTTGCTATGCTTTATTAAGTGGCTTCCTTTATGCGTGTTTTTGTAGAAATATTCCTATTTTTTCTGTTTTTACATAGTTCTATGTGTATTGCTCCTCTACTTGCATCAACATATAGGCTACCTCATATGGTCAACACTTTCATCTGATGAGCCTATAATGCTGCTTAAAATAATACATACATTGGTATCTTTATTGTATCTGTAGTGAGGAAATTTAACTAGAAATATGTGCATGAGACCAACAATGCACGAGTATCATGGACGCTTTGATGAGAATAGCAAACTGAGATGTGTTCACACGACAATACTTGGAAAATGGACTAGCAGCCAAAAATTCTGTAGCGAAACGCTTCGTTTTGCAAGCTGGTCAATGAGTATAAATTTTTCAGATGTATATATGACACAATTGTGTCATAATTATGCATTATAAATTCTGCAGATCTACTGAAAATCAAAAAACTTTTTTCAAGATATTTCCAATATTCAAAAGCCCTGAATAAATTTTAAAATGCTTACTCTTCTAAATGATTCCACAATCATTGACTTTGCATGAACGCATCATGAATATTCGTAGAGTAATCAACACTGCTTGGACGGATATTCCGAAAAAGTAGCGAAAATTTTCGCCCCGTAAGCTTGTATTGCTTCAATTGGCTACTTATGGAAGACACAGGCCTCGCCTACGGCTCGGTTTATATCACGTCATAGCTAGTGAATAAAAAGCAGTATAAATCTCAAAAACTATCTATCTACATGTATATAATTTGTAAGGTTTGCATTGGAATGATTCATGGCACATTACAAATTTAGACTTTATTTTCTGGTAATCTTTATTAATTGTTTTCCATACGATTCAACAGCTTTACAGCCATTGACTTTTAAAGATAAAAGCTCTTTAATGCTATAGATTAGTGCAAATTTTTGAGGCATCGTTCCCTGTGACTTGCTAAATTTAATTGTGTTTTGTCATGATGCACATGACAATACGAAGGACATGTTGCTAATTATTTGAGGTGCTTTAGCATGTTATAGACCTACCTACGCCGATATTCCATGCATATGATAATAAGCATTTATTTGTAGATAAACATCCACGGCTGATCATGATACATATAAAGGGATGAAAAAGCATCTAAAAAGGCATTGAGTTACAGCTACGACAAACGTGATACTCAGGATGGAATGAAGGAGTTCTCATATCTATCAGTTTTACAAAATATAATACTGGAAGACTTTCTGAGTTTTCATATCGTCTCATTCGAGCGCTGTGGTATTTTTTCTCTCAGGACGTCGGTAATCTTTGAAATTGTCTTTGACATATGATAAAACGTCTGGTCCTGTTTATTTCTAGCCCTTGTTTCATGAAAAGGCCTTCATAATTATAATCATGGCACTCGATCGGAATGTCCTCTATCATACGGATGACTCTTCTATGAACAGATTCAAGAGCATTTGATTGTGCTTTTGTGATGTTAAAATGCCATACAGGAGAGCCATGTTCCAGAATGCTGCCTAATCTGCATCTCTGAAACCTAATTGCATCATTTCACTAACGAAATTTACTCTCACGTGTGCTTTTTTTTGATTATTTTCAATCTGTGATCTGCCCAAGATAATTCCTCATTGGTGATGAAACTAAGATTATTCGTTTGACGAATTGTATTGATTATTTCCCCATCTACTTCTTTCTGATTTCAGTTTACCTGCTTCCTTCTTTGAATGCTTATTCCCATTTCATTTGTCTTTTTTAGATTTAATCTTATTTGTGTTCTTTTGCCCAATCAGTAACTTCATTCGCTCTCTGCGCAAGTAGTGATTGGTTACTACTATCGAAAGATCTGTAAATATTGCAGTCGTCAATATATTGCTGCAAGGTCATTTATCATGAGTACAAATGGAAGTGGTTCAAATTTAGTTCCTTGAGGTATTTCAAAAATGTCAAAGTCTCAAAAGTGTGTTTTTTTCCTAGCCGCATGTATCATACACAAATAAGTAATTCAAAATAAAAGATTGTAAAGAAGTTGTTTTATATGCAACTTAAGTAATATATGTAATAACAGCAGCCTTGTGATATGTACCGTGGCACTCTGAATGAGAAAAAGTTTGATTGTTTCAAAGGATCATTTAAAAATTCATTGTACAAAATTGTGAGTTTCTTTTTCTGCGAATAATCGAATCTATGTCGTCTTATTTCAAAGATTAACTCCTGTGGAAAGCTTATCAGGTGAAATATGCAATTTCACTTGTGATTTCATTGAAAGAGCATTGTCACTTGATGAAATTTGGTGTTTTTCATTCATGAGTACATTGAGATAGTAAATGCAAACTGAAATTTTAATTGAAATCAACTGATATCAAAATATCGGTAATATAATTCAGTTTCCGAGGTGTCAGCAATGATTTGAAACAGATTGCAAATTTCTGTCCATTCAAATAAATAATCTTATTATCTTTGCATCATAAAAGAAGTCGGGAGGTTCACACTCAAGACTATTTTCATCAAAAATGTCTCTCGTCTCTATGTTGAAACTGTGCATCAGCGAAGACGTTCAATTCTTTTCGTGAGGACTACTGGCCAAAATTACCCACTTGAAGAAGTGAAATTTACGCCAAAGTAATCTATGAAATACTTTATTACATTCATAAAAATTTAATTGTAATTTCATCGCGATTTTTAAAAATTTAAAATGTCTTGCTTTGAAGCATTTTGTCGATATGCATTGCTCAAAAGTTGCATGGTACTTATTAATGCGTCATAAGCGCTAAGAGATTGATATTTAAGGGTCAAACTTGCAATATTGTATTCGATTCTATTAAAACGCAAGTTCAATAGGACATAAGTGCACAATTGAGAGCAGTATACAGTGAAATTTTGAAATTGAGCTCAGAATGAATCCAAAATGGAAAAAGCTCCGAGTAGCAAAAATATATGCAAGAAATATACTCACCACGACAATCTACGCTGCATATTGCATATAATGCAATGATGAATACTGCGCGCATTGTTACTTCGTTGAGTCCACCAAATGTGAAATGAATGTTTTAAGAGCCGAGCATTCCATTTATAAGCTAGTCAGAGACAATATTTGTCGAAAAGAATCGGCTTCAATTTCGTTCCAATGGAAATGGTCTCAATATGATAGGTCATTGATAGAACGACGTATGAGGTTTCTTCGGAAGTAATGTTGACTTTCCTGTAAGTACAATTCTGAAATGAAATGAATAGACATTGGATCAAATTGTTTTGTCAACCACGCGTTAACAATAGAACCGAATTTCGTAAGAGTTTCGGCTCGATACAATACTTTATACATTTTCTGCGAAGTTATCAACAATTTTGTACAAGGTTTCAATTCACGTCCAATCTGTTTTGACTTTATAACTTTTGAATCTGTAAGCGAGAGATAAATTTGATTCGAATTTATGTCACAAACTGAACATAGCAATGCCTTGCGAGCACTCACGTCGTGGTTGTAAAGCGCGCTGATTTTCCCATTAGTTACTTTATTACCTTTATCATGATATACTTCAGCGATGCCATAGAATGTTTACTAAGATAGAGCGTTGTGCAAATTTACATGCAAGTTCATGAAACTGAGTCACAAATTCAATTAATAATAATAATAAATACTTTATTTCGATATGACTAACGCACGACGAATTTCAATTGATGAAGAAAAACAATTGTGTAAGTTACTTAGTAAGTCATAAGTTGTTTATTGCTAAAACAATTTTTAGACAAACATGAAAGAGACAAGTATGACAAATTTCCAACAAGACAACATATGAAAAAAAAGAAATTCATACTTCAACAGGAAGATAAAAGGACTAGTAGATTGAAGACGGAAATGTCAAATGGTGAAGTCAGCGTGAAATATTCGGTTGAAAAGGTTCCTGCCGATGTTGCTGTTCTTCACTGTTCTTTGTAATGAATGCGGTCTTCTTCTTAGATTTATTTGGTTACTTATTTGGTTTATCTTCGGCTTCGGGGGAAGGAATTTGTATAGTGGATGCGTTTCGTTGGTAGTGACCTTCTTGAACAAGCGAGTTTCAATTTTTGCAGTTGTGTTGTGAGTGTTGAGCGCCTTGCAGTACTTGATGCTTCTATCCACGTAACTTCCAAATACGCACCAAAACAGTTTGACTCTCCTGCCCAAAGGTAAAGTCGACCGAATAGTAACAAACAATAATGATGACAAATTGCATGCGTATCACAGATATAGAAACAAACTGTAGCAAATGTTCATAGCAAGTATCTGTAAACAGTGAAAATATTTACATGAAAATATTCAGTTTTTTGCGGGGATTACGTTCCTGTAGAGCAATTTCTAAAAAGCTATAATTTTGCAAATTTATATACTACCGAGATGGAACCCCTTTATAAGTAGTATGAAACAAGTTGGATATCAAAAGGAATGAATATTCGCTAACAAGCTACTGAATTAAGCGGAAATGAAGGTGATGTTCTAGAAGATTTCATGAATCACATTATATTGAAGTCCATGCAAGTCTACAAGAAAAAGTTTAGATTTCGCTCTGCTTCTTCGCTGAGATGTCATGTTTTTAATTTAATTTTCAGCGATATGATTTTATGATCCACAAGGTGTCATTTCTTGAATCTGAAAGATAATGTGGGTCCATTAACACCTTTTAAAGTTAGTTATAAGAAGCTTCCTTTATTATGATGTATTGCTCTGTCAGAGGCAGTTTGTGATATGATCACGCTTAAGATAATAATCTTATTATAATGAAGCTTTTAGTAATAAAAATCCATCTAATTGCCCATTGTACAAACTATACTGCCTCTCCAAATTGTCATGACATAGAAGATTTGTGGAATACTATTCTTTATTCTGTATTGCTATCATGATCAGTCAGATTTGTGTTCATTTAATGAAGTCGAAACTGTATTCACATTCGGGATTTAATAAGTATAGGATAAAGCACTGAATCGAGGATTTAAACAGTGATAAACTACGAGTCTGAGCGAAGCGAAGACGAGTTGATATCACTGTTTAAATCAGAGATTCAGTGATTTATCTGTATTTCTATTCCGACATCAATGACATATACATCTATGATTTCTGTTACATCTATGATTTATCTATGTTACATGTAGATGTCTATAGTGCTATTACTTTAGAATTCTATGGTTTATGCAGGGAAATTAATGCATTTGTGTCATGTCTGGTGTCAGTCGCATGTCTTGTCGTTTACAGATGTCCATTCTTTACATGCATGATGCAAAAATCAACTATTTTTTGATTCTTTTCTTGATATAATAGCAATTTTTGCATTCCATGACATTAGCCAGCACATTGACGCAATCGTTCTAGAGAAAAATGAAATAAAAAATGGAAGATCAAGCAACAACATCCGCAGATGAGATGAAAAGATTTGCGACAAGTTCAACAAGGGATATAGAAATGAATCAAGCCATAAGAGTTCCTAAGTCAACTCCAGCAAAACAGCATTCATGTGTAAGACTTTTTAAAATGTGGCACTCAGAATGGAAAGTGGCATGCTGAAAATCTACGATGACCTGGAATACATGAGTGTTTCAGATCTATCACACTGTTTGAAATATTTCATCGCAGATGCAAGAAAGCAAGATGGGTCCAAATATCCCCCTAAGTCTCTAAAAGAAATCTTTGCTATGATACAACACTATATGAACTATGACTGTAAAAGAAACTGGTCATTTTTTAAAGATCCCGAGTTCAGTGATGCGAGGAACCAACTTGATGCGGAAATGCGACTCAGTGCAGTTGAAGGCAATGCTAGACCTCCAAAACGAGCCGAGAATCTTCCTCTTTCGGACGAAGAAGACCTTTGGAAGAACGGAATACTAGGGTCAGCAAACCCAAAACAGCTCCAGGAAACAGTTATCTTCTTGATGGGTGTTCAGCTCGGTTTGCGAGCAGCCACAGAGCACAAACAAAGCATTGCGATTTGGTGCTGCTAGTCAACTGCAGCAAAGTCAACTGTCTGGTACAAGAACCAACCTCTCGGCATACATTCGATCGAAAAAGTTACAAAGACACTTATGAAATCTCTAGGAAAAGAAGCTTATTACACTAATACAAGTCTCCGAAGAACTGCAAAGACTCGTTTAGTTGAGGCCGGGATCCCTCGAGAAGTCACAAAGAAAAGAATTGGCCACATCTCCAATTCCGACGAAGTATATGTGGCACAAAATTCAATGGATAGACAAATGAGTGACATTCTTTCCGGAGAATATTCATCAGTTACAAGACAAGTGAATCAACAGTCAAACAACACAGACAAGTCTACATCAAATACATTTGTGTTTAATAGCTGTACATTCAGTGGATGTAACTTTTGACTTCTTCTGCAGTAAGCTTTGTTATCATTCTAATACATTATAATTGTTGTGAGTTCTTTTATACTAGCGCTACAGTAGATTAAATATTAAATTAAAAACTCCTGGTCTGTAGGTCATTTAATCTACTATAGCAATCTCATGGGAATTTAGATATGGAGATGTATAGATATTTGAAACTTTCGTCAGTATTTAGACAGTTTTTCGTCTACTTAGAAAATACACGGAGACATAGGAGATGGAGGAATAGAAAACCTACTTCATGGTTCATAGTTCATGAGAAGAGATTTCAATTTGATACCCACAAGGGATAATGCATATAGACTTCATAGAAATAGACAGGGTAGATATCAAAGAGCAACTGTATAAAAAGCCATCACATCAGAACGCATACACCATGACGTAGAAAGCCGAATGGGTAAGAAAGCTCAAAATATGTCCAAGCAATTGAGCAAACTTTACACTGGTCTTCGGCGCACGGACTTCTGTATCTTCAAATTCACAAC
Source organism: Prostheceraeus crozeri (assembly GCA_907163375.1). Classification (NCBI taxonomy): domain Eukaryota; kingdom Metazoa; phylum Platyhelminthes; order Polycladida; family Euryleptidae; genus Prostheceraeus; species Prostheceraeus crozeri. Next base: position 71,229 of record CAJQUW010000806.1, read on the forward strand.
ATAGAGCAATTGACCCTTTCCATTTCACGCGTAACAGTGGCAAGCGATCAATGGATGCGGTGCATGTGGTGAATGTCTTGCACAAAATCTGTAAATTAACTATATTCTTCTTTCCAGAGACTGATGATAATTTGTGCTCTGAATCTCATCTTTTTCTATTATTTTGCAAACATTTTGCAGAAATACTATACTGTTTTTCACTCTGCTACTTTGCTCAAATTCTCTTATTTTGCAAAAATGATGTCCCACTTGGCATCCATCGCACTTGCAAACTTGCAGTATATAGAATTGACCGGTCGTCACTTTCTTTTCGAAAGGTAGTCCAGGAATTCATCGCGATTTCATCGGTATCTTTTCTGAGCTCCTTTGACAATTGTTGAAGAAAAGCTCGTCTGCTAATACAATAAAGTGTTTCCTCTCGATAAAGCACCTATCACTCCTGCCAGGTCAAATATATTATAGAACACCGCCAATGGCCACCGTCGACAACCAGCCTTCGTTAGAAACTGCCGGCACATTTGGTCAGCCACTGAGGAAAGGCAATGACAATAGGACATCAAACTGTCAACAACAGAACTGCAGTAGCAAAAGGCGTATTTTAGTGGCCTCCTACGACACGCAGGGGAACGTCGGTCCTATTCTATTCAGTCCAGGGACCGCACGGGAGTTTTTCTAAGTCTTTCCTCGATCTAGATGAATATTTTGTTCTTAAACTAGCGTATTTTTTCAATTTCTCTTCAAATGATTTTTACAGTATGAGCTCCAGACTTTCATATCAACAGCATTTGAACGTTTGAATTTGTGCATTTTTAGAAACATTTCACTGCTCGGGAAATGTACAGAAATTAAATGTTGAAGACAATTTTCAAACTGTCAGTTTTTGCATAAATGATTTTATTATGATCAGTAAATGCAATATTGGACAATCTGGACACTTAACTTATGTTTCTCATCTGAATGCAATTTAAGCAAATTAAATGGGCAATTGAAATGAATGAAATGGTTTATAAAATGTTTATGGACTTAGTCAATGATGTCAATCCTTTTATTAGATTCACGTGTGAGGGCATGAATGAGTCCAAACTCGCTTTTTTAGATATGTGTGTGATGACCAGTTTTCAGACTGAGCTTTTCATGTAGCCTTTACATTCTGGTTGTAGGCTATTCTTCCCTGGACTTCACATCACCCGGTACAGTTCAAGATGAGAATGGCTTCAAATGAATTTTTGCGAGCTATTAGACTGAGCTCTCCGCAATTTCTTCAGTCCAGCCTCGTTTTGGTTGAGAAGAGACTCATTCAAAATGGTTTTCCATTTCGCATTATCAAACGTGTAAGAACTCGCGCTTTTTCGTTCAAATCTGAGGAGGCTCGTCGTGAACAGTCAGCTCGCAAGACTTTTTAACTTTGCCTTTTGTAAATGATGTTTTTTTCTAGAAAATGTGATTCTTTAATTCGTAGGACTGGTTTAGCTGATATTGTGAATATTAATTTTCGTTCTCGAAAACTAAGTAACCTTGTTTGTAGTAAGCCTCGTTTAGATCTTTGCCCCTCGAATTGTAGGCCTAATACCTGTGCGTGTTCAACTCGTCCCAAGCTTTGTTATGTTAATGCTATTGTTTATCTAATTAAGTGCAAAATTTGTGATGCTGAATATGTTGGTGAATCGGGACGGACAATTCGTTCTCGCATTCTTGAGCATTGTTCTCGAGCCTCCTCAGCTGTCTATGTCCATGTATTATCTCACGGTTGCACAGATAGTATGATTGACAGCATTAATTGGTCTGTCATGCACCGCAGCTTATGTTCCACAACTACCAGAAAAAAAAGTAGAGTTCAAAGAAATTCAACAGCGTCACCCTGTGCTTAATAGTTTGCTGACTTCATAAGTGATTGTGTCTCGAGAAAGGCGACCGCCGAAACGTTGACAGACTGTTTTACTTGTACATACTTACTTATATTTTAATTATACGGTCGTGAAACATTTTCTTCTTTTTCTTGAAATAACTAAACCGACCGATGACCATCATCAAAGAAATGGTTTTCTTATTCGAAAGTGTCATTTTATGTCCATTTTTGCCCGTAAACGTGCATGTTTAATGCAGATATGGACACTGATGACGGAGTAAGTGCATCCATAAGGCATAGGTCAACTCATATAAAATGTCAGCGTGTTCTAGCATCGAATATAGGTCATTTCTCTATAAGGAGCTACAGGTACTGTGTTTATGTCAACAAATTTTACCTTCCCATTAAAGCAAGTTACACGATGTAAGTTACATTTCAATAGAATGAATGAATCTAATTCCTTAAATCAACAATGTGTGGAAAGTGAAGTTTTTGCTTAATTTTGTTTTGAATGTTGGTGATATTCTATAAGTTCAATAATTCTGCTTTGTTTAAAGATTTTTGAGAAACTGTTCAATGTTATTGGCAAGCACAGCAGCAGATCTAAAATTAGGAAAAGTTCACTGTCAGAAGGTGGGTTATTTACGTTCTAATGTTATCACAGTATCTACTAAAACTCGCAAAAATCCTTTAGTGTTGCATTTTTTCAGCTGTATGTAGGGTTACTGTTTTCTAGTAATGTTTTCATGATTTTTAACTTTTAAAAAAGGATCAAAAATATAGAAGAGGTAAATTCGCACAAGCTCTGTTGCAATGCTACAAAACACATCAACAAACCTAGACAGGCCTACCTGTTGTCCATTCATTTCCCACACATTATCTGGTTACAGTACTTCATATCAACATCACCTCTTTTCATTTGTTTGTCCTTCTGCAACATTTTGATTTGTTATTGTATTCGAACATCAGGATATGAGAAAGATGCAATCTCAAATCAACTTTGTACATGTACGTATTACCGGTGTTCTTAATTATAGAGAAAGTAAAAATGGTCACACAAAATCTACAGTTACATTGATAGTTATGTTCTGACCTGCTGACAGCCATGAGATAACTGATTACAGTGCCAGACAGCAAGTTGTCATATCACACAACTACGCATCAAATAGGACTTTAATTGTTGTCATACCACATAACTACGTCATTGATTCGGCTTCATTCACTCAGGTCCTTGTTTGTATGATATTTACACCATGCTGAGCTTGTCCATTGTCTTCAATGAATCAACAAATGTTTGGAACACTATTCAGTGTTGCTGGCTAACAATGGTCAATAATAAAAATATTTCCTTCTTTCACAGCTAAAAATGAACTAAACAGAGAAAGTGCAACAAAGACGCAAAAGGAAATTGCAGAAGCAGTTAGAATAACTCAGTCAGGTGTCTCAAAGATCATGAATAGTGTGCGAGAAAGTGGAACAACAGCCACTGCGTTCGATAATTGCGGTGGTCACAACAAGATTTTTGACGATCGAGCGCTAAGACACATGCAACAAGTTATCATAAAGGATCCGCGTGCGACAGCAGATGAACTTAGGAAGCAGCTGGGAACAGAGTTTGAAGACGTGAGTGTCAGAACTGTGGGGGCGAGCGCTCGTAGAAGTTGGGTGTCGGACCATCAGACCCAAAACAAAGCCACTTCTGATAAGCCTACACAAAGCCAAGCGATATCAATGTGCACGAGAGCACCAAGACTGGAGCTTGCAACAGTAGTATAGGGTATAGGATTCGGCGCATCGCTTCGCTCAGCACCGAATCCCACACCTAGGTAGTTACAAAAAATGAAAAAATACAAAAAAATAGGGACCCCCTGAAATTTATAAAAAAACAGACAAAATAGATACAAAAAATGAAAAAATACAAAAAAATAGGGTCCTCCTGAAATTTATAAAAAAACAGCTAAAATAGATACAAAATAGGAAAGTACCTTAAAGTATGACCCATGAACAAAAATATTCATTTAAAAATGGAAGATGTAAAAACAAAAGAACCATCAGCCCCCTTATATCCTTCATTATCATATGAAATGGATATAGCAAAACACAAAGATAGAGTCAGGTACATGAAAGATAAGGAAGGCCAATTATTACTTAAACTAGAACATTATAATAAATTAAGAAAACGATGGACCATAGCTAAGAATGTGACACAAGGCGTTGGTATATGTTTAACAATTTCTTTAGGCGCTCTCACTATTGTCATTTCGTCTGGCGTTCTTACAATTCCTGTTGTCGCTACAGTTTTAACAGGCACAGGTGTCTTCACAACGTCACTTGCAACAGTGATAGATAAATCTTTAATGACTAAGAAACGAAAATCCTTAACTAAGAAACATGCACATGTCAAAGAAGTATATGATAAACTACATTACTACTTCCAGAGAGTGTGTGATGACAATGTTATTACGTTAGATGAGATTGAAAAATTTGACCAAATAGCTAGAGAAGCAACTAAAATTCCTGTTAAACCTCAAGACAAAGTAAACAATGAAGCTTTTTTAGAAGAAATAAGAACTTTAATAAAAACGTTAGAACATCAGTAAAATTGTCTCTTCAAGTCTCAGCACCTTTGGTGCAGTGTTTTTGCTGTACCTCTATGCTACCACAAAATTCAAATATTATCTTATAAAATAATGAATACAAATGAGACAAATGAGGCAAAAATAAAACAACTAGAAGAATTAATAAAACAGAAAAATATTATGAAGAAAAAACATAGACAATATCGAATGCTACAAGCTGGTGTTCAATCCAATATGTTAGAAAAAATACGCCTAACTGACCAAGTGAAAACTGATTTTGAGAAAACTATTGCACCACTCAAAACTCTTGAGAAAGAACTTGCAGTTCATGATAAACGAATTGATATCGCGGATCCAGTGCAGAAAACCATCATGGATGATTATGGTTTGTTAGAAGCAAACATAGAAAAGAAATTACCCAAATCTATGCTCTTTGAACATTCTACTTTATTTATAGAGGGAAAAGGAGAAACTAGATTTTACTTAGGTGGAAAAGAATTATCTATAAATCCTAAAGAAAGTTTAATTTTTGCACCAGACAAAACAGCTTTCAGTTTAGACAGAAATTTCGCGGATTTATTAAGAGGAGCGAAGTTAGATAACTATCACCCCGATGATCTACTGAAATACAAAACTATGTTAGATAAGGTTGGAACTGTAAAAACTCTTAAGCGTTATACAACTTTGAATGACTTATTATCCAAACCGTCTAGTACCAGTAAAACAGGAACAAAGATACCAATATTAACAGCTGCTTCGCCAGCAAGAACTGGTTATTCAACACCGCCTGGTTATTCAACACCAATGGCTGCTTCGCCAGCAAGAACTGGTTATTCAACACCGACTAGTTACCCAAAAACAGGAACAGGACTAAAAGTGACAACGGTTTTCCTCCCCGATGATCCACAAGAATTAGTGAATAGATTACAGATTTTATTAGCTGCGAGAAATGAAGGGCATAACTCTAGCTTTAACGAAATACATGCAATCTTAAAAAGACTATTAGAAAAGAAAATTATAAGTGAAGAAGACTATCAAAATTTATCTAAATTATCTAGTTAAAAATGTCTTCGGCAGAACTAGAAAAAATTAATAAGCATTTAGAAAATTTAACCGAGATTTTAACCTCATCAAAATTTAGTACGACATTAAAATTTATAACAACTACTTCATCCCATACCTGTCATTTAGATCCTATTATTCACTTAGAACAAGACAAACATTATGAAGTAGCACTAACTAGTTTTTCAACATTTAACACTATACAAAATATTATCAAAGATGTAAATGACCGATTTAAATATTCTAATGATCAAGGTAAAACTTGGAAAGAATTAACTTTTCTTCCTGGATCTTATGAAGTTGAATCGATTTCCAATGAAATAAAAAGACATTTAGGCATACAATTTAAAGACAAGAAACAATTACATTTCGCAGTTGAACCAGCAGTAAATAAATTTTCTCTTACTTTAGATGAAGATCATCAAGTTGATTTTAATATTGACAAATCTTTATCAAGACTCTTAGGATTTAAAAAGCAACTCTATACACAAGGTTTTCATATAAGTGAAAATATACCTAAAGTAACTGAAATAAATTCAATCAACGTTCAATGTGATATTATAGAAGGTGGTTATGTTAATGGAAAGCTGTCAAATAATATCTTCAGTTATCCAGCATTTACAGTACCGATTGGTTACAGTTTGAATGTAATCCCAAAATCATTAATATATTTCCCTGTTACAAGAAAAACAATTAATTCAATTACAATTAGAATAACAGATGAGAAAGGAAAGGAAATAAATTTTGGAGGTGAAGAAATTATGATAGATCTTTTGGTTCGGGAGGTATGATTAAAAAATATTGACTTAAAAATGAGTGAAAGCAGTTGTGAAAAATATCCACTAAACAAGAAAGTGAAATTCAATCATCATCATAACTTGTCAAATAAAGTTTTATCAGTTATTTGTGGAAGATCAGGTTGTGGAAAAACATATCTATTATTTAAAATTCTCACGACACCCAAATTTTTGGATTATAACAATCTTATCATTTATACAACAACAGCAGAACAACCTATTTATCAATTTTTGAAACATGGTTTTGAAAATAATCTTACAAAATCAACTATAGCTTCACTGTTTGAAGAATATGAAAAATCGGAGTATGATGAAGAAATAAGTTCCTGGTGTGAAGAAGCAGCGAAAAATAAACAACTAGTAGAACCCAATAGAAATAAACACATATCGATACAATTAATAGATGATAGTGGCAATATGCAAGATCCTAGTAAACTAAATAAAACGAAAAAACATTGTGTGGTGTTTGATGATTGTGTTAATGACAGAAATCAGGCAGTGCAGAGAAATTATTTTACAAGAGGTAGACACAATAACTGTAGTGTCTTTTATTTGACACAAAGTATGTATTCATTAGATGGAAGTGTTATTAGAAAGAATGCTAATATTTTTATGCTTTTCGAAATCAACCAAAGAAACCTAAGTGATTTGTTAAGAGACTTATGTATAAGAGATAAAGATGAATTTAAACAATCGTGTAACAATGCTTGGGCAAACGACTATGGTTTTATCACAGTCAATATTGATAAAAAAGTACATGATAGAGTTATCGAACAATTGTTCTCTGACTAGTGTATTATAATTCCTCTTCCCAGTCTTCACTATCATTGTATTCAATTATATTACATTCTTTTTTTATTCGTTGAAATATTTCGTCTTGAACATCTTCTCCGCTATAGGGGAGCATAATACCATTTGCATTAGGCGCTTGACGTTTAAGAATATTTATTTTACCAGTGAATCTTTTTTCTTCAGTGTTATTATTTTTATCAGGAATACTAATACCAGTTTCTAAAGATCTTTTCCATGGTTTATTAACAATTGTTGTCAATGTTTCCCCATGGTATAATTGAATGAAATCTTCTACTTTTACTTTAGTTTTTGTATAACCCTTAAATGTCTTCTTTTCACTAAGTCTCCCTTGTTCATCTACAGTAATACAATATTTTACTTTAGGTGCAATAAACATTGCAAAAATAATTCCACCATTTCCATAATCATTTTTCCCTTGGCACAATTCCCCGCCAACATATCCAGCCGCATCTAATTTATTGAAGAGTTCATTGGAAATGTAGATGGAATCAGTATCTGTATAATGAATGTATTTTTCTTTGAAACCATTAATTTCTAAAATAAAGTTGTTCATGATTCTTCTAGAGTGAGAAAGAATGAAAGAACCTAAGTGTGATGGCATGAATGACGTCTTCCCATCTTTTACAATATTAGCTTTAAGAAACTCATCATCTTCCATTTCTACTTTCACTAAGAATTGTTCATCATTTACTTTTTCAAAATCTTTTACTTCTTGAGTGAAATTTTTTCTCAATGTATTCTCATTCCATAAATGATATTTAGTGGTTATGTCTTTTTGTACGGTTTTTCCATATAGTGAATTCATTAATAATTTAATTAACTCATCGCCTACAGTGTTTCCTTCTATTTTATATTTTTTTCTTAAATTGAAGAGCTTTTCAATGTATTTGCGAAATGGTGAAATGTGATAATTTTCTTCATAAATTATACCATCTGTAATAGATAATATTTTCCCGCCACATCTAACAATTTCCTGTATGTCTACAGAAGTTAATACATCATAACACATTCCATTCCTAAACCTTATTATTTCTTGATTGCAATTGTTTTCATTCTTTACCTTATCTTTCGCAGGAACTGGTTGAAAAAACATCTCATCAGGATAATGAAACACAACTGTGAATATTCCAGTTTTAGGACGAAATGATTGAGTGTTAAATTGATATAATACTGCTTGTTCTTCTTCTTGTCTAAATTTTCTAGCAGATTCAGCTTTAGGGTATTCTGAATGTTCGTCATACATAGCTGATGGATATAAAGATGTTGCATCAAAAGCCATTAAGAATTCATTTCGTTGGTCGAGTAGTTTATGTTTAATTTCTTTACAGAGAGCATTCTTGTCTTGCAACTGATTATACTGCTTCATTAAATCTATTAAATTATTATTATGACCAGGAAAATACCTCTGTAATATTGGTAGCAAGATGTTCAAAATGGAGATTCGTAATGTCTTATATTTGCTGACACTCTTCCACCTTTAACAGATTTTCTAACATAGTTCCTAGTCCATAAATCAGTATGCGAATGAATATTTATGTTGTCTTCTTGTACACTCTTCATCCAACCGTTAAATGTTAAAGCGGAGGATGTTAAATTAGTAGTTATATCTTCGCCAACTAATTCTTTCATAACATTATTATACTTGTAGATACAAAATGCTAATGAAAGAACATCGTTAATTAAATACGGTTTCCACTCATGTTCTTTTTCTAGATAATTATCATGTGTAATTTCGCCAATTTCATAATTTAATTTGCACATATTGCTAGGGATTTTAAAATTCTCGCACCATTTGGAAAGACTTGTTTTCACGTGTTGGTAGCTACATTTCATTACAATGGTTTGTAAAGGTTTGCTTGGTTTTATGTTACGTTTTGTAGAGTCACCTAGTTGCTTTGATCTAGAGGAACTTTGGATATACTTACTAACACTTTCAGTTGTATAAGGATTTTGTAAAGAAGCAGTGAGTATTCCTCGTGATGTTTTAAGCGGTGGTTTAGTTAATTTAAAATTAGATTTGAGTGGAAAATATGCATCGAATCCTGATGAATTATGTGCTATTAAAGTTACTTTCGAATGATTAAAAGATCCAAGGTTTTTGAAAAATTGATGTATCGGACATACGTCCTCTGGGTTTCCCCCGGACGGACATTCATTATGTTTCCTAATAAAGATTTTCACACAACGTTGAAGTTTGTTAAGTTCTTGCTCAGTTAAGTTATTATATTCACTTATCTGTTTCTTAAGTTCTTTAATTTCCGCTGGATCTTGACTATTTTTTAGTTTCATCATATCGCGTAGCAATCGTGCGTCTATTTCTTCCAATCTCCGCTTCGGTAAGCAACACACGAATTTATTGAAATTGATAGTACCTAAAGCATAAGGAATAGGATGAGCTGTTGCACAACGAGGATCTGGATAAGTTTCGAGATCCCATATATATGTTGAACCATAGTCAATTGGTTTCTTTGTTATGGTCTTATACGGAAGTGTTGTTAGATTTTCATCAGTGACAGTTTTATATATTGGTTTGAAATTATTTTCAATTTCTCTAATAGCTTCTGCTTTATGGAATTTATTGATTAAACAATAATGACCTATTGATGAACCTTCGTGAAAATAATTGTAATAAACATAACTATAAGGTGTTGTAATACCTCTGGGATTTAAATGACGATTAGTAGCACTATAATACTGTACACATTCTCCAAAGTATTTATTGAATTGGGAAAATTTACAGTTTGCCATTACTCCTGTTCTAGATGTAGCTTTCTCTTTATATAAAAAGTTATTAAACCTTTCGAACATAATTTCAGTTTGTTCTTGATTGAACCCACGTAAGGCGTTGTAACATTTTATAAAGCAGAAATCCTCAGAAGGAATGTAACAATATTGCCCGATGTATTCTTTGATTCTATATTTCATATTAATACCAGCGCCTCTATGTGATCTTTGCACGAGTTTCATACCAAAATCTTCGTATTTGATACTACCTGTAAAAATCCATTCACTAGCATCGGATTTCTCTTCTAGATTAAGAAACCATGTTTCAAATGAATTTTTATTATAAAACGTAGCGTAAAAGTTTTCTATTGTGGTTCCATCTTCTTTGTTTATTACACCCAATAAATTTAAAACTTTCCCATTCCGCAAAAGGTCGCGTATATCCTTTACTACATGAGTAAAAAGTTCATTTTCATACGTGATAGCGTTCGGATTAAACAGATTCAATAGATCATCTCCAAGTCTATCATCAGAGAATATGTCGGGAATTGGTGTGCCTTTACTACGTTTACGACTACGTTTAATTTGTGCATCAAACTCATCAATTTGTTTCTTTATTAACTCGTCAAGTGTATGTGTTGATTTGTTACTCATTTTACAATTCATATTTTTAAAAGAAAAAATTATGTTTTTAATTACATATACACAGGAATATTTAGTTCATTTAATGTCTCTAGATCGTAAGCTGTTAAATGTTCTTTCTTAACCAACCACCATAAATTATTATACGCTAAGAATACTCTGAAACTTCGGAGACACAGTGGAAAGTCTTTTGTTTTAGCGTAACTTCTTATACCATGTTTTATTTTATAATCTTGCACGAATTGCATATATTTTCGATGATATTGACTTTTAACTGATTGTTTTGAATTTACAGGGTTTGTAGGATGACGATAATCTTTTATAACTGGCACGTGTTCTATTTTGTACTCCATATTTTAAAAAGAAAAAAAAATTTACATATTATTTAACTCATTTAATATTGGTTTTATGTCACTCAATGTACTTTTAGCATCATTGACTAGAGGATGTACATTTTTTAGTACATCACGAAAATCATTAATGCCTGTTCTAATAACGTCTAGTGCATCTCTATTCTCAAGTCGTTCAGGGGTTTTAATTTTTAACATATTATTTAAATAATGATCGAAATAGAAATAAAATGTCTCTGGTATGATTGTTAGTGGTTCGAGTGATTCGTTTTCTAGAAAAATTGTTATTTCTTCTATATTATGTGGCGATAAGTTCTTAGCACTTGCATAGAGACTAATGTCAAAATCTGATGCATTACTATAAAAATCATGCTCAGTATCCAATAGTATATTTAGATCGCTATCATACACTTGCATTTGATTCAAAATAGTATCAACCCGTATTATACCGTACTTAACATGTACATATTTAGCTAAGGGTAAAGTTAGTTTATAATTTTTCTTAATATCCTCAAAGAACACTGCATTATTTTGCGTAGTTGCATAAAAGACTTCTATGTTTTCTCTAATCTTATTATCTACATCACAAGCTTTATGAGCTAACACTATTATTTGTATATTATGGTGACGGCCTTTTGTAAATATTTCTGATATGTCTTTTTGTTTCACTAAACTAGCTACATCATCTAATACTAGTAAAGACTTTTGCGCATATGTTCCAGCAAAAGTTTCCATATCTTCTAACATACATAAATCTTTTTCACCGTAAACATTTGAGTATCCTTGCCATTCATCTCCCTGTAGACAAAACACATGTACATTTGTTTCATTAGGAAAATGTTGATTTATATATCTTCTAAGAAACGTAGTCTTTCCGCTCGCTGTCTTACCATACACAACAAAATGTAAGTTCTCTTGTTCAGTGCGTCCTTTAGGTTTGTCATTGTTATTGTCATGGGTAACTGGTCTCCAACCTTTAAAGTTTTTGGTTTGACTTTTATAAAATGCAACTTTCGTTTGTTCTGCTGTTTGTAAGAACCCTAACCAGTTTATGAAACAATAAATAAGATAGATAAGAACACATAGAATAATAATTTTCACACAATGAAATTTCAGAAACCCAAAGAGTCTTCCTAGATCTGAATTTTCTGAAAATAAAGATTGCGAATCATTATTTTGTTCACGTTGATTGACGACCGTGGGAGGTCGATTGGGTATTTCGGAATACGATTTTTCATAATTCATTTTTTGATTTTTTATATGAAAATTTGTCTCAAACTCTCTCAACTAGTCCGACACTCTCTTGAGCAACTGTAATAGTCCGGTGCTCACTTGAGTGTTTTGCCTCTGTAGGACTTCCGGACTACTACGGACTATTGAGTCCGGGGCTCAAATGAAGAAAAACACTCAAAAGAGCACCGGACTATTACGGAAGCTCAGGTGAGTGTCGGACTACTACGGATAAAAAATTAATTAAATCATGCAAATTGCTGCATGTCGTGAGAAGTTTCTCTCCAACAGAACTTTATTGCACTTGTTACATCTCACTTGTGTTTTTAAACATTCTTTACATCGGTATTTACTATCATAAAATTCTGTTTTGAGCTTAACTATTTGACAATTAGTGCATTTTCGTGTACTAATAGCACATGAATTAGAATGATTCAAGAAACCTTGACTAGTAAAAAACTTATTACAATTCGGACATTGTCTATCTTTTACTTTTGGTTGTGATGGTGATTGACATGTTTTTTGGTGACGCATAAAGTTCTTAGATGTTACACTTTTTCCACAATCACTACATGTTCTCATATGTTTATTTAATGATGAATTGTTGGATAACATATTTTTAAATAAAAAAAAATGATGTTAACAAATGTTGGCGGGTGTGCTTACACACCGAATAATCAAGAATCAGAAATAGAACTAGACAACTATATCATGAAAACTGGAGACATTTTAACAGGTCCGTTACATCTTTCTATTCTTGCACAACAAAGTACTGAGTTAGCAAATAAAGAATATGTTGATAAACAGTTCGATAGAATTGTGTCACTGCTGTCTCCTCTAATGAAAGAAACCAAGCTTCTAAAGCAGAATGATGAAAGACTGCAAGAAAAGCTAACAGACCTAAGTAGCAAACATGGAAATATAGAAGCAGATATAGTAAAACTTCATAAAAAAATAACAGAACATTCAAAACTTGTGATCCTGTTATCACTAAATTTAAAGTCTGCCATCGCAAAGAATACAAATCAAAATATACAACTGAAAGAAGAGTTAGAAAAAGTAAGCGAAAAGAATCGAAAATTATTACAACACTTACAACAGCTGCAATCCACATTCCAAAAAAAGTGTTGGTGAATTAAGTAGCCGCATCACACAACAAGTAAAGCAAATGAACAGAATGATAAATGAAGTTAAAGCACTTAAACAAAAGGTTAGTGAATTGAAGACCCTTAAAACGAATTTAGATAAAGGAAATAAGGAACAGTTGAATGCTATTAAAGTTCAATTGGCCGCTCTTAAAACAGAAGTAAAGAAAAGTGAGAAAAAAATAGAAGTAAATGAAAAAGAAATTAAAGTACATCACACGCTGCTTGACGCAATAGATAAAGTGCAACAGGCAATTAATAAAGTTACCGCGAAGTTGTTGTCCATACACAAACGTAAATCTTAATAGAATTTAGCCGATCGGCCCAAAAGTCAAATTTAAGCTTAAAAAAAATGCCTATAATTTATAAACACAATCTTAAGCATTTTGCTTCAAATAATAAAATTGCTCATGAACCACGTATGAATCCTGTGTACCATTATGATAGTGTAGAAACTGTTGGAACAAAGTTCCTAGGCACTGCAGGTGCCGTCCAAACAGAAGGAGCTGGCATCTTTTCTGGTATCGGAAGTATCGTTAACTTGATTAAAAATAATAAAGATTTGATTTCATCTGCTGCTAAAGGAGCAGCTGCTATAGGTAGTACAGCTAGTGCAATATCGAATGCTGTTAAGTCACAAAACGAATTAAAGCAACTAGAAGCTATTCGCAAACTTAGGAATGATGCAAAAGAAATGCAAAAAGACAAAAAGCTCTCAGAGGAAACAAAAAACAAAATTGCTAAATTAGCGAAGATGGAAAGTAAACATGCTGAAAAAACAATTGAAGAAATGAGAGGAAATGGATTAGCAAAATTCTAGTAGAACCTTGGTCAGAGGCTTTAGCCGAGTATCAAACTGATTTTTTCTAATAAAAAAATATAATGGCAACTCTGATTGAAAGCAAATTTAGATTAGATGATCCCCCGTTCATTAGTTACAATCAAAAAAAGAATGACTATATAAGAATTGCTATGAACCCCGGTTCTTCAGGTAGAGTGAATACAGGAGGCGATTTAATTTTTGAAGTTGACAATCAACAAAGTTATTTATATTTACCCGATTCATTTTTACACTGTGAATATTCTCTCTATTCTGATGCTGATTTTACAACACCATTACCGGCTACGGATAATATTACATTAGAAAACAATTTCTTCCCAAGATTATTCACACAAATGCGTTTAGATGTTGCAACACAAAATATAGAAACCATAAGTGATTCACCTGGCATTATTGATTCAATGCTTCGATTTGTAACAATAGGTGAAAATACTAAAATGCATGAAATCGAAGGATGGTTTCCTGATAACCATACCGGCATACTTAAAGATGATTTAACTCACACTGGAACAGATGCAGCAGGAATCGCGAAAGATGTAGAAAACATAGTGAAACAGTTAAACAGTACACAAAATAGCTCATACCAGAAAAGACGTAATTTTAATAATAAAAGTAAACAAACTGTTGATTGGTCATTGTCTCCATTATTCGGGTATTTAGATTACAATAAAATATCATGTCACTTGAAATTCAAACTCATAGTTCATCGCACTGTAAATAATGAATCAATATTTTATGGAAAGGCTGGGAAGAAAGCATACCTAAAAATTGATAGACTTGAATGGTGGATTAAGCACATTACTCCTAGTTTAGAGGTTGAAACAACTATTACGAAACGATTAAATACGGGCAAACCAATTCCAGTAAGTTTTATGAAGCGTACCGCGAGCTCTGTCACGTTTACTGAACAAAGATTTAACTGGCATTTCACAAGGACATCAAATACTCCAAGATATTTTTTACTCACTTTTCAAAAGAATGAAACGCCTAGTTTTGATAAGAACAATAATCTTTTCCATATTAATTCAATTCGAAGTTTACAAATTTCATTAAATCAAACACGTTATCCTATTGATCCATTGAGATTTGATAACGCAAATAATCAATTCATGGAAGGATATGACGCTTATAGAAATTTGTGCCGAGAATTTGGAGTTGAAGCACAATTAAATCCTGTAGATTGGAAGAATTTATATCCTGTTTTCTGTTTTGATTTAAGTGCACAATCTGAAGATATTATCAAGACCGGTTGTGATGTGACAATTAATATTGAAAAGGCAAATTCCACAACATCATTGATGGCTTATGGTTTATTGCTAGAAGACACCGAATATTCTATTGAAATTATTAATGGAAAAATGGTTAGGATTGATTAGTAAAACCCAAGACTATAAATTTTTTATTAAAAAATGGCGCAAGTGAATAATAAAACGGTTGAATTAAAACTACGTAACATCATTGACAAAAATACACCTAAAACTATTACGATTAACAAAAAGAAGTATTACATAAGTAAACCAATGATAGAGAATATCAAATTACAAGAAGAAAAGAATGGTGGAATTCTCCCATTAATTCCGCTAATCATAGGTGGTATAGCAGCAGCAGGAAGTGTTGCAGGTGGGACAGCTGGTATTGTCCAGGCAGTAAATAAAAATAAAGCAGAGAAGGCAGCATTAGAAGAGCAAAAACGTCATAATAGGGAGTTAGAGAAAGCTGCTAGAGGTGACGGAATAGTAGATAATTTCATTAGCAAATTAAATTTAGTTGATGAAGGGAAACGAGTTCTTAAAAATGTCCTACACAATATTGATGATTTGATTCAAATAAAAGAAACAAAAGACGGATCTGGCATATATCTAAATCCTAGTATGGTGCGATAAGATTTAATCTTTAAAAATGAATTTGAATAACTTAAGGATTTCAAATCTAGATCTAACGGATTATCTCTTAAAAGGTGACAAGAACAAAGTTCCACACCACTTCGGTGGTGATATACAAAAAGCATTAGAAAACTTTCCTGGCTTTATTTGGAGTAAATATTCGAAGGAGAAACATTTACCTGGGCATAATTTTACTGGCCCCGGCACAAGATTAGATTTAAGATTAAACGATGATGACACGCCTAGAGAAAATAGTAAACCAATAAATAGAGTAGACGCCGCCGCTTATAAACATGATTTAGCTTATCGAAATCATGACCTAAGTGCTCGGCATGAAGCAGATAAGAAAATGATACAAGAATTAGATAGTATTCAAAATCCTACATTTAGAGAAAAAATTGAAAGAATGTTTGTTAAGAAAGCTTTACAAGCAAAAATGCTTTTTGGGCAGGGGATAGATAAAACTTTAGTTCCGTCAACTTCGTTGAATGAAACGGCAGCAAAGCTGTCTGAGAGCAACGCTCGAACCTATGCGTCTGAAATTCATAGGGAATATAGAAAGCCGAAATATCTATTGAAGGTAAAAGTATTTAATAAAGATGATATTTGGAGTGCAGATCTAATTAATATGCCTAATGAAAGAGGGTTTAAGTACGCATTGACCGTTATAGATTTATATACACGATATGCTTGGGTAAAGCCTTTAAAAAACAAAAGTGGTCTGTCAGTTAAATATGCGTTTGAAGAAATCTTTAAAGAAAGTTTTAGAAAGCCAAAAAAGCTATTCGTTGATAAAGGGTCGGAATTTTATAACCGAAATGTAAAGCCACTATTTGAAACTGTTTATTCCACAGAAAATGCAGGAAAGGCTGTAGTAATAGAGCGCTTTAATAGAACGCTAAAAGGTAAGATCTTTAAGAAATTTACTGAGCAAGGAAATCAGAAATGGTTGAAGATATTACCAGGAGTTGTAGAAGAGTATAACAATAAGATTCATTCAGGTATTGAAGAAACTCCAAAGAATGCTTCTGACGACCCTGATTTAATACGAAAGAAAATATTCGAAAATAATTATTCGAATGACAGTAATCCGAATTTACAGAAACGTAAGCCGAAATTTAAAATTGGGGATAGGGTACGAATATTTAAATATAAGAACAAATTTGAAAAGGGCTTCGTCGGATACTGGACTAAAGAGATATTTGAAGTTTCTAAAATAAATCAAACTTATCCGTTTACTTATGAAATTATAGATTTAGATAATGAGGATATCAAAGGTAGATTCTATGAAAACGAATTACAGAAAACCGAGCTTTAACCTTTATCGTTTAACTCTAACATTATATCTAGAAATGGTACTCCTTTTTGTAATTTGTACAAAACGTATAAACATAATTGACCACAATAGGTAGTTCCTGGTTTTTGAATTTGAAATGTATTATAAATACCATTTCCAAGTATTTCTCTTACTTCATTCGTAGGTGGAAGTCCGTATGAGTCAAAATAATAGTTCTGCTGATGATTTTTAACGCCTGCTGACCAATGTACGCCGTTTTGGTCTGAAGTGTGAAGATTCGTTATGAAATTTACAGTTGGCTTATTTTTGATCAATTGTAATTCGTCTCTCATTAAAACATGAAAGTTCTTTATTCCTAATTGATTAGCAATTTTCTTTAGGTCGAAATTTGTCGTAGTTTGCGTTCCATAATGCTTTAAGAAGTCATTTATGCTATTCATTTTACATGAGATAAATTCTATTTCAGAAATGACACAAAAGAATTGCACAATCTGTATGACTCAGGGCTTTTGTTACCTCTAGCGGGGCGGCCTCTAGCGCATTATGCATGACACCATTGTCTGCCACAAGCAGTAGCGGTTGCCATTAGGAACTGATGCTGCCACGTATTGTCAATTTTCATTCTCTCTGTGAGTGTTCTACGTGACTGAGTCTTTCACGATTCATCTGCAAAAGTGTAATATTATGTCTCGACTTACTGAATTCAACAATTTGAGGATGGATATTTTAAAAATCATTACAAACGAAGAAGAGAAGAGACGATGTGAAGAAGTTTTCCAAGAGTACAGAAGGAGGAATATTAAGACAAAAGAAGAGGAAGATTATTTATACAAAGAATGGAGAATTATAGAAACTTTTGAAGCATCTTTAACTGCATCTTGTGAATCGTCGTCATCATTTAATTTCAACGAGGAACTGAATAAAGAAGTAACTCTGCCGACGCTACGTGGTTTCTTACAAAGAATTGAAAACTACGAAAATCATCATGAGAACAGTAGTTTGAAACTAGCTATCTTGAAGGGACGTGCATTCAAAATTCTACGTGCGGGAAATACATTTAGTGACTATTTCCGATATTCCCGGAGTTATGTCGCGTTTTTAAGAAGACTTTATAACTTTTATTTACAATATCCGTTCATCGCCGATTCTCATGAATCCGCAACATTCTTTAAAATCAATTTTCGTATAATTTCATCGCACATCAAAAATGGACGACGCCGAAAAACATTTGAAGAAATAATGCAAACCCCAAGAATGGAAACCCCAAGAATGGAAAGCCCAATGGAGTTCTGATAGTCTCAAATGTAACATTCTCACCATGTCTCCTTTCGAGGAGACATTTCTTGACATTTTGTAAGTGCGTCAATTCATACGCACTACTTATATCACTATATAGTAATATAAATGTCTCCTTGACAGGAGACTTTTCAAATTTAATTACAGAGTAAAATGTCTCCTCGAAAGGAGACATTTCTTGACATTTTGTAAGTGTGTCAATTCATACACTACTTATATCATTATATAGTAATGTAAATGTCTCCTTGACAGGAGACTTTTCAAATTTAATTACAGAGTAAAATGTCTCCTTTCGAGGAGACATTTCTTGAAAGGAGACATTTCTTGACATTTTGTAAGTGCGTCAATTCATACGCACTACTTATATCACTATATAGTAATATAAATGTCTCCTTGACAGGAGACTTTTCAAATTTAATTACAGAGTAAAATGTCTCCTCGAAAGGAGACATTTCTTGACATTTTGTAAGTGTGTCAATTCATACACTACTTATATCATTATATAGTAATGTAAATGTCTCCTTGACAGGAGACTTTTCAAATTTAATTACAGAGTAAAATGTCTCCTTTCGAGGAGACATTTCTTGACATTTTGTAAATTACTGTTGAAAATGTGCAAATATTGTATATGTAATTTCGCGTCAATTTTGTTGAATAAGAAACAATTTTGTGCAAAAATGGTTGATTTTACATAACGGTTATAAAGGGGCTGATGGTGTAGCTGACGGGTTTTCGCCTTTCATCACCTTTGGGTTTTCAGCGGAATTGTGTTACATCACATTCTTAGCTATGGTCCATCTCTTTCTTAATTTATTATAATGTTCTAGTTTAAGTAATAATTGGGCTTCCTTATCTTTCATGTACCTGACTCTATCTTTGTGTTTTGCTATATCCATTTCATTGGGAACCGAAGGTTTTATGTCATATGATAATGAAGGATATAAGGGGGCTGATGGTTCTTTTGTTTTTACATCTTCCATTTTTAAATGAATATTTTTGTTCATGGGTCATACTTTAAGGTACTTTCCTATTTTGTATCTATTTTAGCTGTTTTTTTATAAATTTCAGGAGGACCCTATTTTTTTGTATTTTTTCATTTTTTGTATCTATTTTGTCTGTTTTTTTATAAATTTCAGGGGGTCCCTATTTTTTTGTATTTTTTCATTTTTTGTAACTACCTAGGTGTGGGATTCGGTGCTGAGCGAAGCGATGCGCCGAATCCTATACCCTATACTACTTGCAACAGTGGAGGCGAGTCCTTTGGAGTGACGAGACATTCATTTGTCTGACAGACGGAGCTCCAAGGTTTGTTCGTGTCGTTGAAAGGCATCCATTAACAAAGGATCACTGCAAATTCACTGTTAAACATCCAACCAAGGTCATGATTTGGGCCTGCTTTTCCTACGAAGGTCCTGGACGGGCACATGTCATTGAAGGCTCTATGAACACTGATCGCTACATCAATGACATCCTAGAGCGGCGAGTCATTCCAGAAATCGCTGAAACGTTCCATGACGACGCGATATTCCAGCACGACAATGCACCTTGCCACGTCAGCAAGAGATCAAGAGAGTTTCTTCAGAGCCATGGTGTGACATTGCTTGACTGGCCGCCACATTCACCGGATTGCAAACCAATCGAGAACTTGTGGGCCCTCGTGAAGATAAAGTTGGGAAAGTTGACTGAAAAACCAAATCCGCCTCATAAGCAACTTCATCAAAGTGTGGAACAGGGATATGGAGATCAAAGAAGTGTGCGAGACTTTAGCAGACTCAATGCCCAAAAGAGTGAAAGCCATTATTGAGGCCAGGGGAGATAATATTGATTATTGAATTTAGGAAGATATTTTTTAAAGAAATGATGAAAATATATACCATATTTCTTTGAATAAGAGACGCGTCTCTTATTTTTTTCAGATCCCTGATTGATGCGTCTCTTATTCAAGGGCGTCTCTTATTTATCAAATGTTCAAGTTTTCATTCTTTCATTAGAAAAATTTCGCCAGTAATTTTTCTTACATACATACGCTTTATCATAATTCAGATATTTTGGAAATGAAAGGAGTTTTATGGTTTGCAGTAGCATATCTTGTAGACTCATCTAATACATTCATATACCGGTACATGTTGGCCACTATACATGTAGACTAGATCTGAATTTACCGAAACGAAAATACCGATAATCAAGTAGTATTTACAGCAAAAGTTACCGACCGGTACATGACTCCAAATGCAAAGGAAGCTACCGTATAATGCCTCCTTAAATGGTAGATGAAGTAACCTTAAGCAGGCCTGCATGTACGTATGTACAACATGCATGTACTGCATGTACAACAACAAGAAGCCTTATATATTATACAATATTGGTCATGATACCCGGTATTTACTAGTAGACTGACTTATTTTACTAAGATAAGTAGGCCTAATAATCTCTCAGGTGGATGTAGCTACCGCATTACAATAGCCTGCATGTAATATGTCTATAGCAGTCTATTTTTTGTACATGCGTCTCCTATTCAAGGGCGTCTCTTATTAAATTTTTTCCTCTCACGGATGCGTCTCTTATTCGAGGGCGTCCCTTATTCAAGGGCGTCTCATATTCAAAGAAATACGGTATGCAATTAATGATGGAAGTCATTGCTTTTGATTAATAGTGACTAAAGGAAATTAAATTACTGATCAGTGATAAAAGCGTGCAAAAACGGGATTTTGTTGCGATATGACAACTTGCTGTCCGGCACCGTACGGTTTGTTATATTAAATTGCAAGTAGACTTACAGTAGCCTATTTATAAGTAGTCCTCAATACAAAATTTCTGATTTTGATCCATCTGTATTTACAAAAAAACTGTAATAAGCAAACTGCAAATTGCATGTATATGTCAATAATGATAATGTATCTTGCAAAGTCCTATCTGAAAATGATAGAAAAAATGTATAAATGAGTGAAAATGATTAAGAAAAATATAAATAGGCCTAAATATTAGGTACTCGCACTCATCTTCAGATTCTTTGGCATATGCTTTCTGTTCACTCTGACAGTATCCACGCCACATATTCCATTTTCAAGAAGAACTTTCAATAATGTTCGGCTTGTACAGAAATTGTCAAAAAACACCTGACAATAGGTTCCGCTGAGTTTCTCACACAATTGTAAGATAACGCTTTCGCTCAAATTGATTTCATGAGTTGCTTTGCGATCAAGATAAAGATCAAACTCGTAAACATATCCACTAGCGCTAAAAACATCGGATACACATCTTAAAACACCATTTTATAGGTTCTGAAATGATATATTGCTTCATGGAGGATTTCCCCTTGAACATAATCATGTGTTCATCTACACTCTCAGCAGCATTTTGCGCATGTTGCTGATGATTTGTTGACTCTCATTATCTGTCAGCCAATCAGATGATCTATAGTAGAAAATTCCAAGATCCTGCCTCAAACCTCTAACCAACAGCTGTGATTTAAATATTTTTGAGGCTGTGTCCATAAAAGTTTGACCATAATCTGAGCAAACAGCTGAACTATGATTGTGAATTTTTTAGTGGTTGCCTTATTTTGCGTCTTGTAGTTCTCTAGTACTGTCATACATGTCTCTCTGTGTCATTTGATTCTAACTGCATCTTTTATAATTTCCTGTTTTCATTTATTCACTGCATGATGAAGAAATGCTTGAATGGGAGATGATAGGCAAGGTGCTGGGAGGCTGATTCCGATGCTTCCTAGTCCATAGTGAAGAACTTCCTATACTATTATAATCATTTATCTACGCTTATGTACGTAGCCTACATGACTTACATCCAATGGCGCCACTGTCTGGGCATTCCTACGAGGACCGCCGTCCACCAATCTTTAGAATTCCAACCCTTCACCGTCTTCGACTTGATAGCTTTGTGTAACACTTTTCATTCACTGACTCCCTGTGATTGCGATACTTTAATATTTTTGCGGACTTGCGGTTATGACCTGAAACGCTTTCAAAAATTTTAAGGGTTCAATCTCGTGAACATTTTTTCTCCTAGTGAGTCACTGTCGATTGGAATCTACAACCGTTGTTTAATCGTCATCCCTACTGGACTTTAAGACAAACTTTTTCAATGCATTCATACTGGGAAACCAATTTTGTGGCGCTTCTATTATCTGTATAAGATGCACGTTGCAATTAGTTTGTTCATCTATTCGTTGTCAATCGTCTTAGTTTTCTTATTTTTTATACACTTATGGCAACAATGCAAATACTCAATCATTATGAAGGACTCTGAAGACAGTAATTTTTGTTTTAAAAGAAAAGTCCTCTCTCTCTCTCTCTGTTTCGACAAATAATTTTTCTTTTTCAATAAATATAAAAACCCGACGCGTTTCGTCCTGTAGACAGTGTCAAGGGTGCTTTCACCTCCCACAATTTCTCTGTGATTGTGTTTCTACAACATCACCTTGTTGGGAACTGCTCGAACTCATCTTCGTGAATTTCCTGAGCAGCTGGAATTCAGAGGGCAAGAATTGGGTTGAATTCCTTTTCAATTACCTTGCGCCTACGACAAATGCCATACTATCGTTTCTAGTCAATGTTTTGATGAATAACTCCTGACTGTGATAATAAAAAATGATCATTGAGTAATTAGAGGAATTTGATAATTCATTATCATCACCATAAAAACAATGAAAGATCATATGACATGATCATAGATCTCATTATGTGAGGAATAACAAGCATTAAATCAATGTTTTGATCAATAACATTTGATATCGTAACACTTGAAGGTATAAAGACTTGTATTTCATATTTCTGTGTAATTTTTCAATAGCCACAAGTTTTTTCTGGAATGACTTTGTGAATAAAGAAATGTCATGAAAAGAAATGGTAACCAACACCTGGTTCAAAACCTAGGAACATTTTTATTCTGAAAATCGTCAATTGACGGGTCGGGGCTTCTACCTTCTAATGTTAAGATTGCTGCATTGACTCTTCACATGTCAGGGAAAAGCCATTTCTTACAAAATCATCTGTAAGTGTTGTAATTGATTTTGAAAGTCACATGTTAGGGCGAGACAGTAAACAGTTTCTCAAAGATCTTTCAACAAAGCAGAATTATTGACTTTATAGAATATCACAGCTTTTCAAAGCAAAATTGAGCAGATACTTCACTTTCCACACATCGTTGATTTAAGGAAATATATTTACTCATACTGAAATGTAACTTAATTCGTGTAACTTGCTTTATTTGGAAAGTGAAAATCTGTTGACATACGCACAGTACGTCTAGCTCCTTATAGAGAAATGACCTATATTCGATATATTCGATGCTAGAACACGTAAGCACTTGATATGAGTTCACCTATGAGTGACGTAAACACCGTTTTACAGTTGAACAATGGTTTGAACAATTTTCTAACACGATGTGTGTTGTAACCAAATTGATAACCGTTTCATTAAAACGTTTTAGCTTTGTTTGAACTACCACCAACTGAAAACGGTGTTTAAGACTAGTAGTGAGTAAATGTGGCATCTGATAGAACATTTCCTTTTCCTGCTAGTTCACATCATCCCTGAATGAAAGCGACTGACGCAAAACGCTATACTTGGAAACATTGTAACAAGATTGTGATTAACTGATTTAAAGAACAATCAACTACATATTAAGTTGAAATTAATCTATCTGAATAGATTAGAATCTATCGAAGTGATATCCGAAATGAACAAGTATATGCATGCGATTTAATCATTTGGATGTATGAGATTCAATGATTATTTCGAAAGAATAATATTTAGATATGATTACATTCACACTTTATGTCAAGCAAATCAATATTTTCTAATTTAGGTCTTAATCTTTAATTCGAGAAATGAATATTCCCAATATGATTTCTGATTGCATTTCCCGCAACCATAGCATCATTATTAATCACCAGTAAGTCGTCATTGACGTTTTCTTCTCCATCCAAGGGAGCCGAGATATCGATATCCATTCCTGTGTGATCAATGGTAATGTTATGGAGCAGGAAACATGCGGCAATAACACAACAGCAGTCATGTGGATTTAAGCGTATTGCAGCACAGCGAACCTCCTTTTCATGACTCAAAGGTCTTGCTCTGTTCTAACTGTAGAAAGCTTGTGATCAAAGTGATACTTTTGCTGTGGTCTTGAATTGAGATCTCTAGACGGAGTAGGCAAGCAGACTGATTTTGTGTAGCCTCCATCTCCGAGTAGCATTCCATCATTACGCAAAATCCTGTCCAATTCTACATTCTGTGAAGATTCGAGCAGGACCTGACCATTTGATAACAACATTTGTGTCTGTGGTACATAAAGCCTCAATATTTATGGAGTGCTCATTTTTGCGAACACATTGGCAAATCAATTTTCATGAGGAGCCTAGATCTTAACATAAGTGCATTTTATTAATCCAACAATAACTAGAAATACTTATTGAAGTCCCAACAAGCCTTTTTTCGCTATTTGAATTTCTTCTGAAGTCGCTGGGAAACGTATAATTTCATTGACTTGACTTGAGAACACCTGTGACAGCCGTGACAAACCTGCTCACATTTGCTTTACTGACTTTGAAAGATTAGGCACAACCTCTTGATGTCAAAGATTTCACCAGTCATGAGTCTATCCCAGTAAATAAGGTCATCTTCATCAATTCGCTAGCGATCATATAATTCATTATCTAAACACACATCAAATGGATCATTTCGACCCCGAAATATACACTCTTGACACACAGCTACACTTCCATACAAAGTCCGTATTACATCCATACAAAGTACCGTATTACAAATTACCGTATTAAATCCATACAAAGTACCGTATTACAAATTTGTAATACGATGATGAAATGTTCACTGCGCAATTCTGCTAAAATGATTACAGACGGTGAGATATTTACATTATCAAGAAATTACAACCGTCGTTACCTCCCTCTGAGGAGGTATAAATGTCGAGTGTTAAACTGCTGCAGAAACGTTCGGGATAATATCACCATGATAAAAGTTTCATGAAACGGGTGGTGGCTGAAAACCAATGATTTTAAAACTGTGTTTACCTAACACGCTTTCGTGAAATCGCCTCTGGGAGTTAATGGACTCCTCATTGCAGTGGAAGCTGGTGACGTTCGATAGCTGTGGCCATCAGATTGCTATGATCTACCAGAGTCGGAAGTGGGTCACGTGGGTCATGTTTTCCCGAAAAATTGGTGGGTCAGGTGGGTCGTGGGTCAGACTTCGTTGACCCACTTCCAACCAGTTTGACCCATGATAGATTTGACAATCTCAAATACAGTAAACTTCATTTTTCGTATTCTTATCATTCATGTCAGTGTCACTCAAAGGGGAGATGGATGCACACAGTCAAAATATGCACCACTATTGACTTTCACACGCATCATACAGTTTCGAAAGGGGGCAGAATTCACACAAATTATGTTCATCTGAGTGTTAGGCCTATCGGCATTCCTTTTTATTTATTTCTATGTAATGGTTGTGTAACGTATTAATTTCTATGATTTCGTGGAATCTATGTTTAGTATTTTGGTGGGTTAGATTGCCCTAGCGAGCTATGTTTTGATTTTGAATATGTGGGCTACTGCTCAGGTATTTTGAATATATTTATTTTGGTCATGGAAGCCGCTGGTTGTTTTTAAAGCATTTTTGGTTGGAACAAATTAAAGGCTCGAAAACAGTTGCTGCTGTCTACTGAGAGATGTTGGTTGGTGGAGAGAAGTTGTTTGAGTACTAGTGTGTATGCTCGATTCTCTGTCGCTATGTCTGACGATACCCAATGATGCGTGACCTTCATTTCAGAGATGCAGCTGCCGAAGAAGTCTGATATTCAAAGGTTTTATTCATCTTGAAAATTTTCTTGCAATACCTTCGTTTTGTTTGTTTCGTTTGATTTTGTTGGTCTTTCGTAGAAAATATCCTCTGGTAGAGATTACAATGGTAAATCTCTGGTAAAGATTGATCAGAGCCTAAATATTTTTGAAATATGTAATTGATCAAAATATCTCATTACACAGAGTGTCTCAGAACTATGAAGGCAGCATGAAGCATCTATGCAGGTAGTTTAAAAGCCATCAATGACTGCAAAGTACGGTGCCATTGTTTGATTTCTGTGTGTAGTACATCATGTCAAACGCTATTGCTGATCTTCTCATACTTGAAAGCTGCTTGAATCTGAATTTTATGAACATCATTGTCGTCTGAATCCTTCATATTCCGATAAGCATTAGTCATGTCAAGTGAATTCGGCTTGCATTTGAAGAAAATAATCAAGATTTAAAGTGATATTTTAAATACGAGAATATCTGTGAAGTCCAGAGACAATGGAAAGGCACTTATGACTCTGAATATCCACGTCGAGACACAATCTCTCAAATGCGTGACAAGTTGGAGAACGCAGGAACAATTGGAAGCCTCCCAAAGGTCGATCATGAACTGCGCGGTCAAATGACATTGTTAATTTAGTTTTCTCTGCATTCGGTGATGACTCAAGAAAATCAATTGACAAGCTGCTTTATACTTGAATCTCACAAGAGTAACAATTCAGCGAATCCTTCATGGAAGCAACATCAGACCTTACCGCCCAACACTTAAGAATGAATTAAACAAAGATGACTTTGACAGGCGGGTCGACTTTTGTGAATGGTTTTGCGTGAAACAGTAACCGATCCAGACTTTCGAAACATGATCGTATGGTCTGATGAGGGCACGTTTAAATTGAATGGTCGACTCAATCACCACAACAGTATCTACTGGGCTGAAGAGAATCCTCATCAAATTTTACAGCATGATGTTAAGCTCCTTGGTGTTACCGTATGGGCATTTTTCTTTCCGCGACTTGATAGGTCCATTCTTCTTCAACGGGACGGTGGATGGTGATAGGTATCTGGAGCTTCTACGTCCCCATGTAATATCGGAAATTAGGAGATTGTATCCGAATGACGAGGAGCTGCCATACTTTCAACAGGCTGGAGCTCCAGCTCATTATGACTCCATTGTACGAAGCTATCTCAATTCCTGAGTTGGCAGTGCCATCACTTCATGGATTGGACGTCGTGGTGACATTGAGTATCCCCGAAGAAGTCCTGACCTAACTCCATTAGACTTCTTTTTTGGGGGTTATTTAAATAACAAAGTCTACAAGAATCCACGTCCTCTCAATGTGCAAGAAATGAGAGATAAAATCGCATTAAGTGCAAGAAACGTTATGATGGATCTCATCTCAAAAGTCTGTCGCTCTGTGACCTCTCACTGTCATGAATTAATCGCTGTCGATGGACAGCACTTTGAACATTTACGTTCAGAAACATGTACAAAATTTTCTGTACTGTTAGTTTGAAAGAAATATCTGTATTACTTGACTCAGAAGTTAATAGTATTAACCATGGTATTAACTGTCTACATAGTTCTGAGACATCCTGTATTAAATCAAAATATTATCAACATACATGCTTCATATCTAAAGCATTTCGCGGCTGAATATACTTTGCATGTTCCTACATGAACAAAATGCGGAGAAATAGTCATTGATGGCATTCGCAGCATCGATAGGACTTGGAAATTGATTGATTAACTTCATCAGACACGAAGAACCTTGTTTGTCTGGTTCATTAATTCCTTTCACCACTTTCCATATATTGTTAGGAGTCCACCCAATTCTTCTTTGCAATTATTATTTTATCTTTCAGCTTCCGTTTATAGTGACTGTAAATTTCAAAATTTCCACATCTAAATGAGGCGAACTTTCTGTTTATCATAGATTTGATTTTCGGTGTCACTCAAGGTTT
The DNA here is from genome assembly GCA_907163375.1 of Prostheceraeus crozeri. Lineage (NCBI taxonomy): Eukaryota > Metazoa > Platyhelminthes > Polycladida > Euryleptidae > Prostheceraeus > Prostheceraeus crozeri. The sequence goes on from CAJQUW010000806.1 coordinate 99,527, forward strand.
ATCAGATTCGCATATAGGAACATACGAAAAAGGAAAAACTTCCATCGCTTCCTTGATGTTATTCTCAAGCATGTAGCATTTATCATCCAAAGGCATATCACTCCAATACATTCGATGCCAAGGAAAAGTATTCAGTTGGTTCAGGAATGCATTAATGTAAGACTCTCTGTAGTCAAATACTTTGACAAATCGTTTAATCTGTGATCGTCCCTGGTAATTTGGTTTCAATGAAATGGTCAGATGATCTGTCTTGGCAATCGGTGGAGCAGTAATTGGACTGTCAAACGTATCTTCTAGGTCAGAATCAGTAATAATCCTATCTAAGATGTTTGAACTTCTTGTTGGAGTCTTCACCAACTGTTTCATATCCAAAATCGTTTCAATCTCCTGAGTAGGCAGGGCATTTAAGTCTTCAACAATTATCATTCTACCATTTGTCATTGTAGACTTATTTTCATCAGCGTTTTCGACGATATATTCTGTTATTGAAGATAACTGTGGTCGTGAGAGGCCAGGGGGTACATATAGGACAAGTAGGACTACATTACACGGAGTAATTTGGAGCCATAAAGATTCACAGCAATCTGGACGATCGAGAGTAGTCAACTCAACTGCTCCAAAATTGTTGTCTACATATGCACAGACTCCTCCACCTCGACGGGTACCAGACGTGAAGTTTCACTGTTTATTAATCGGGTTTAACGTCCTGCGTAGAAATGACGATATCGACACGTGATCAAAAATCGATAATCATGAAAATTTGCGCGAGGCTGCCTTTAGAGAGCTTCTTTCTGAACAGCTGATTTTAGTGCTGACAATACTAGCACCTACAGACAGACAAGGCACCACACGTAGATCAATGACAGAGAGATAAGCCTCTATGAAGAACACTAGATGGAATAACTTGATATGGATCTAAATATAGAATGACGAGAGACACAGCGGAAATCCAAGACGTTGGAATGGATTTGCGATGAAATTGACCGAAGTGAACGGAGATCACCAAAACCTCAACACAGAGGCAAAAAACCAGAATTAATACAATTTGAAGGATCAGAGGTGATAACAGAGGATACAGCGATGTTGCGAGTGATACGATGATGCTACAGAGCCAAAAAGCCAGATCCACGGATGCCTAGCGCCAGAGATATCAATATGTGATTGACAATTACAGCGAGAGGCGAACGACCGACAACCAGCTACTTTCTTGAGCTGATCATTACGGGAACTACAAACGTTTCTGGCTTATTTGCCGTCATCAGTGTAGTATACCCTATTGTAGAGAAACAATAAATCAGATGCCGATAAATCGTCATCCGACCTCCAGACATCTACAATTAATGAAATAATTCAAATCTTGTTCTCAGAGCTCGGGTTCAAAAATTTGAACTTGCAAACACGAATGCAAATAGCTAGTTCGTGTTGCGTTCTATGCACAAACTATTGGTAGGTGGATGTACATAGAAAGCTGGCAGCTGACACATTTGGCCAGTGAAAGAATTAATCTAAACAAACTATATATATATATGCCATCGCGTAATCCGCTACTGTGAATGTCAGAGTAAGAAACCTCTGCGATTCATGCACTGCATGATCTAATTATCAATGGAGAGGATGACATTATGATATAGCCCCGTTATGAGATGGTGAAGACAGTACAGAGACAATGGTAAAGAGGACAAAGGTGGCCTTGACGATGAGATATCAAGTATGTCTAATTTGTACATGTACCTACAAATATGAACACGTCTATCGAATGCCTCGTAGTGACATTTGTGTAACAGCAGAATTGTGAGCTATCACTTTGTTTGGCTCATCTGTCATCTTGCATTATGCAAATTGTGTGCAAAGTATTGTAGGAAGTTAACGACATGTGAGATCAGGATTGACCTCAGTAGGCCTACCCATGGTTTGAAAACGATGGATACACTCTGACCACACTTGCACCACTATTTGCTAAGCTTCGTATAATTGCTATCATCATAGCTTTCTACTCCTATTGTGAACCAGAATGTCAATGTTTTGAAGACGCAACATTCTATTATTATTTTCCTTTCTTGTGATGCAGGGAAAGCCTGATTTTGAAAATTGCAGGGTACATGCGAAGGATACTTTCAATGATTCTCTTTTACTTCAGAATAGCAACATACGGCGTCCACTGAAATAAACGATCATGATATAGATGGGGAAGAATATTATGAGCTCTAAAAAAGACAAGAAAAAATAATTGCATTGGAGAAGCCGGACGTCAGAATTTATCGGTGGCAATGCGCAACGATGGTAAGCTTGGATCCTTGATCAAAGTGGCGTCTGCAGTTCCTCGGGGATCAGTCCTAGGACCTTATCTTTTCTCCCTATTCATTGGTACTCTTCATCTCGAATCCGCCGCATCCTATTTGGTGAAATTTGCTGATGACTTGACTTTGATAGAGTCTTGCACAAAGACGAATCCTAGTCCCTCAAATTTAGATGCAACTCAAAAGTGGTCTGAAGTTAATAAAATGTTTTTGAATCGTGGGAAATGTCAACAGATGATCATTCGTCGCGAGAATCACTGGTTAACTAGTCCATACGATGCCATCAAACTGACCTCTCAACTGAGCATTTTAGGTGTGACATTAAACGATAAGCTAACCTGGAATGATCATTTTCAGAGAGTATTCCTGATTGCATCAATACGTTTGTACGCTATTCGTGCATTAAAGTCTTTCTTTCCCAAAAAGGGTGAGGTGTGCAATGGATTTGTTAATACTGTTGTAATGTATGCAGAAATAGTATTTGTCACAAATGCATTAGGGCGCTTCTCCGGTTCGCTTTGAATGACATCTCACCATTCGGATAATTGAAATTACTAAAGTAATTGATTATTTCAGAAAGCAGTAAGACAAATCGATCCTGAGCATTTCGCACAAACTTTACTGTTCAAAAGTAAAATGTCGATTGATAAAGCATATCTAGTCCAACAAAACTCAAACTTCGAAAGTCATATTTGGCTCTATTGCAATATATCAAAGTTTCTTGTATAATATCTATCAAAGGGAACAGCTTCTTACCGCACACCAACTTAACGTTTTCAAATGCTATCGTACTATAAATGCTACTTCTCGATACTACTCATATAGTATTGACATCATATATTGAAAAAATGTGCAAAATCTAAATTGGCCAATTTATACCACTTTAACTATCGGTTACCTGATCAAATTTCTTCTATAAGTAATTGAGTGAGCACTTTTCTGAGTTTCAGTATCAATTTGGAATCAAAACTGGCATACAGAAAAAAGCTAGCAAAGCTTGAAAACAACCACTTTTGGCATCTTTTGAAAAAACACGATCTTTGAATGCCTGGTGTAGCTCTCTGTATTCTGGTTACCGCTTAAGGTCACAGATGTGAAACACACTGATATACAGCTACACAATTGTCATGGTTATTACGGGTAACAAGAATACAGAAAGTTGCAAGATAAGTTTACATTTGTTGTGTTTTTTCGCGGACCCTTTTTTTCACCATCTTTGGAGCCATGTAACTCAGTTCTACATGCCAGTTACCCGTTGAAATTCATACAGGAATTCCTTCATACCAAAAACTAATGCTGCATGCAAAGTTTGGTTGAGTAACGAACATACAAGAAAAAAGTTGCAGCGGCGTAAAAATTCAAAATTTGAGAACTAAAAAATTTGGAAAAGATATATTTTCTAAAGATATCTCTAGTTCCCACTATACACAAATATTGGAAGCTAATGTTTCGGATTTTTTCGATTTTAGCTATTTTTTTCGGACTTTATTATTATTATTATTATTATTATTATTTGGCCTTTTCTATGGTATAGCCGACATACTGTATATCCGAAAATCAGCAAAATCTGAGACTAAGTGAAACATGCCATTGGTTGAATCATCGTGGAATGACCCATATATTATCCACGTCATGAACGCAGAATACTCACTCTGTGATAATCGCTCTTGTGTCTTACACAGTGGTGCCGAATTTGACCTGTGTCATACACAAGTCTTCATTGGCATGATCCTCTCTGTAATACAGTAGAATTCGCATATATCGGCGGTTCGTCTATATCGGTGGTTTCTTTTTGTCCCGGCAGAATTTCCTATCTTTTCCATATAATCGAGTTCGCTTATATCGGCTTCGGCTATATCGGCGCATTTTCGCTGTCCCTGACAGAAAAAAATCGTTTATAACGGCGGATTTCCTGGAAATTCTCAAGTGATGTGTTTTGCCTAGAAAAGTCACTAGAATGACAGTATATGTGGACGCGGATGGCTGTAGATTCTGTTAGGACTATCCGATTCTAACTATTCTAGTGGCATGTGAAAATTTAGATCTTCTACAATTCATCTCGATCATGTTTGGGGGCTTGATCAAAATTGTAGAATCTAGCAGCCCAGGAAAGATAAGTAGGCTTGCCACTGTATCTCACTGATAATTCTCACATAATTAGTCTTTCATTCGACGTGATGATTGCATTGTTAACGCCTTCACCTACGATGCTATTGTCAGACCTGACTTAGTGACTGTTGCGTCATCAAAGGAGCACAAGCTACCGTCGAAAAAATTGTTGAGTTCGATGCATGTCCTCTCTCTAGACAGAAAGCGGCTCACCACCCCATCCATCTCTATGGTTTCGCCTGCACGTGACTCTTAGCAGCGTCTTGATTTATGCATACTCTTCTTTGTTTTGTGCTTCATATAGCAGGTAAGCATGTAGGCATGAAGAAGCTTCAATCTTCTTGATTCAAAAAGCATACTCAGTTTTTGACAAACATAGTGATATCCGGTTTGCGATACTTACGTTGCAAGCATCAGTTCAGAAAGGCACAATTTTTTGATATCTATTGATTACATAGACACAATTACATGTACATGTACTGTACATGTTGGACAATAAGTCAATATGTACATGTAACCCACTCTGACGATGAATTACCCTGATATCTACTTAAAATTCTCACTATATATTTCTCCGGCCAGAAGACAATAGATATGTCAAAGTAGTAATGTTTTATGACATTGGAAAGAAGTACTATGTCATCTGCATCACGTCTCTTGGATCTCATTGCTTAGAAAAATTGTTGCTTGTTGTATAGTATGTCCACGGCATTGAAAATTTGCATTTGATAGCAACTGTGTGATGCAACCACAATTGATCCATCATTCGAAGGGGAGCTGGAATTAAAACAGAATTAGAACAATTAGAATTGTTAAGAAATGTATGGTATTTTGTAGTCAATGAAGTAAAGTCAAGAAATATATTACAGTATTTGCAATCATAATCTGATGCCATTGATCCTACCATTTGTATTTTGGAATGAAATAATAAGCAAATAAACAGAAGATGGAATACGTTTATATTGCTTAAATGATTTGCACCATATACTTAATAGCTCAAGCTTTTGGTGTTGAATGAAAAATACTTATGGACTATTATAGAAACAAATACAAAGAGGCAATTTTCTATGTGTGGGCAGCATATACAAAATATACATGCATACTTTATGCATTTACATGACTGATTTCATTTTCGCTACTTGATACTCATACACTAAGCACTACTGCTAGTTAGCCAATGATTTCATTGAATCATAAATACATTCCAGCTGTCATGCGACTTTGCATGTGTTTTGTTATGTAGGGCTAGATCTCCCTGGCCTAGATATAAATTTCTAGATGTCATAAAAAATGAACTATTTGCAGGTTAAAAAATTCTAGCATGAGTAGGTAAATAAATTAGAGCAAATGCAATTCGTGTTCATTTGAATCCATTCAGTAGTTTAGAACTTAGATATTGAAATGGCAAGAATAAATGTGATGAAGACTTACTTTGTGCTGTTGAGATGGTCGTCAATTCAAGGTGGAACCCTTCGGTCATCGTCCTTTCGTTTAGTTGAGATATTATTGTTATAGAAAACACAAACGATTTCCATGTAGGAAGCGGATACAGATCGCCATTGTTTCTTGAGCTCTATGAAGAAGCAGTCAAACAGATAGTTCATCTCCATCCTTTGATAGGTAATCCTCATTCAGTACTCTTGATACCTTAATCTGGTAGTCACGAGCCACTTTCCATTATTCATGCTTTCGCTTGAATCAGTTGAAGTAAAGCGCGACTTTTCTATCGTCTTAGTATTGAGTCTGGAATTCTTTCAATTCCTTTCTTAATTGATCGCAGCATTTTTCTACTGCTTTTCTCCAATGTCAAAGTTAAACAGCTCATCATTAAAGTCTATTACTGCATAGTTGATGACCGTGCTCTTCCTCTCCTATTTCATAAAAGAATAGACTATATTTGACCTATCTTGTGGAATTCTTAGATTTCCATGATCATATACTTACTTCTATTTGCATTTCTCCGCTGAATTCAAATTCAAGTATTTCTCCGCTGAAATCACTATGATATTTAAGATATTGTTAAGTTTGTGTTTCATTGAAATATCTAAGTTTGTTATAAAAATGGATCTATAGAGTGCAACATAGATCTATGGTATTGGATCTCAGATTGGGCATAGGCATATTTCATATCTTCTCGTGGGTTACATATCAGTAACCTAGCTGTCTACTAGGAGTTACACAGAAATCTCCTCGCCTTCGGCTCGGAGATTCTCACCGTGTAACTCCTCGTAGACAGTAGGTTACTGTACATGTATTTAAGTATGGCAACGCAATAATTTATGAGTCAATACACGTATATACATTGTATGATGCATGGCATGATCTCAGAGCTCGTGTAGATTTCACAAAACTTCAAAATTCAGGGAGTTCGCATATATCAGCGGTTCGCGTATATCGGCGGTTTTCGTCTGTCCCTTGAGGCGCCGATATATGCGAATTCTACTGTATTTTACTTTTGACTTTGTATTTGTGTGTTTATGTGAATTCCATTTATTGAGAATAAACGCGTACTTATCATTGTTGTTATAAACCATTGGATCGTCACACCAAAGAAGCTGCTGCGCCTTGCTTGGCTAAAGATCTTTCACGAACGAAATGCTACAAATGCGGTGTGGGATTGTGTGACAAGTGTTTCAAAGGATGCCGCATTTGATGACTTGTTTCATGACGACATGAACTGTTCAGCATACACACATGAGCAAGATAAACGTTTTACAGAGCAAAACAAGTGTACTAAAGAGAAAATTGCTGATATAACTGCATGTGTGCAAATCATGTGTATTTGCATGAGTTTCAGAGGCTGTTATATCCTGCTGTAAGATTCGTTTTATATCATGCAACAATTACACAAATTATTTTTTTGAGTAAAACTACCAGTAAAAATTGTGAATTATACATTGTTCTCCTCTGAATTTGATTTACATGTAGCTGAATAGTACATCAAGGCAGTTTCTATGAATAATGGACGTGTAAAATGAAGTTTGAAATGCACAAGGAAGATGTTCGCACCAGACAAATTGTTGCTATTGACACTTTTATTAACACATCCAAAATTTATCACTTCCTAGGAGTGGTAGGACGCGATGGCATGTATATATTATTATATTATTTCATTAATTGTAGATGTCTGGAAGTCGGATGACGATTTATCGGCATCTGATTAACTGATTCTCTACAATAGGGTATACTACATTGATGACGGCAAATAAGCCAGAAACGTTTGCAGTTCTCGTAATGATTTAAGTCGGATTTTTTTCTCACCTCTTGAATTTCGTTTTGAATATATGCCATCTTCGAAATCGATCCGAAATGGCTCGTATCCATTCTACATGCGAAAATGTCCATGTTTCATGATGTTTCAAGCTATGTTGATTACTGTAATTCGAACTATGCAAAGAAACCACAGCCGCGTTTAATGGGTTAAAGCACAATTCCCTTTGTAACCTTTTCATTTTGAAATGACTATCTGTCTACGGTGCAGGTAGGGCCTATGCGGCTGAGAAACATCATTTTTGAGACTGTTATTTTTATGGAATGACATATAATTCATGGAATAAAGATGTCTATAACTTGCAAAAAATATTACCTCAAATTATTCGCAATGTATGCTTCGTATTGTCATATGCATCATTCAAGAATTAAGAGAGAACAGTGCTTCAATAGACATGCACGAATTTATAGCATGAAAAGCATAAAACTTTAAAAGTCGTTCGTTGAACCACTGTTGAATTGTCATGAAAATAACTTAAACGAAAAATTTAAATGAGGTCTAAATTTGAAATATGCCATTATTCATTCTAATGCAAACTTTGAAAATTACCATGTAAATCATGACAAAGCATTGGAAATTTTCAAAATTAATCATTTTAAGACAATTTCAAAAGTAAACAATATTTTTCTTTCTCGGGTGGAGAGGATTCCGCCACAGAGCCTGAACACAATCGCATTATCAACCACATGGTAGCAACATAGCAAAACTTGAAGTGAGACTAAATTGAGGCATGGAGAATTTAAATGACAATCGGATGAACAATTATTGATAGCATAGATTTCAACTCTTCTACTGGTAGAAATGTGGAATCATTCATGATACAATATTATGAAAAGTATTTGATCTGCAGTTATAATCTATTAACATTTTTATGCGACTAGAAGAAAGAGAAGCATCAGTAGACAGCATGTATGTCTGGTAGCTTTGCTGCCAAATAGTAAAAAACGCCACCAAATGAAAAGCAATATAGCATTTGTTAGCAAGCATTTCATCGGTTTGGCAGCGTGCGGTTTACAATATAGAGAAGTGGATTTTGGTTAACTCGCTACATCAGATAGTAGCGTAAAAAACTTAACCAGGCTAGCTACGGTAACACATGCTTGACCAATTGTGCCGGCAGTTCTCACCGAAGGCTGAATGTCGACGCTGGCCATTGGTGCTCTTCTATAATACCAAATTCTTGTGAAGCTCTTCGAGTTGATTTCGTTGGACTCCTCTCAAAGGAACTGCGCACTGACTCAACCACTTTTCCACTTGCTGGTGTTCTCCCTCTTCTATTGAGATCGCCAACGCTACCAGTCTCTTTGAGCTTTTCGTACCAGTTCTTTATGCTTTTAACATCCGACGGAGAGCGGAGACTTAGTTTCATGAAACCATAGAACGTATTAAGCTTTCTCCACATTAGATGCCATGTTAGACAGATTATCACGGACAAATGAATGTTCAACAGGATGAAAAAATTGATTGACTAGAGAGAAGGCAAGTCAACTATGAAGTCAACCAAAACGCTTTGCTTTAGGAGTTTTTTATTAGTTGCGAATAGTATGTTGCTTTAGTGTGTGATTTAGGAGGTGCTGGTTTAGAGTATACAGTAAAAATGAGATAATCCCGTTATCCAGTGATTGAAAGCCTTAGTCGGTAGGTTCAAATTCCGGATTGCCCGTTTCATGCATTTCCACAGATTCTCTCTCTACCGGTGTCGAGAACCGGTACTTCTATTCTTCCCCCACCACATTTTTGCTGTTGACACCCTCGAGTGTTGTCGCAGCGGTCTTCCTACCGTCGCAAAAGCCTTGACTGTGTAAAATTCCTGTGGTTTGTAGGAAATTTACAGCATTTGCTTTGTCGTTCACTGTAGCTGCAGTGTGACAGCAATCCCACGAAGTTTATGATCATTACAGCTGTAATCTTGTGTTCTAACAGAGCATCCAAGGGACCGATCCCTCATCCCAGGGGTCAAGTAAGATTTCTCAGTGTTGTTGTGCTATCACGGCTATCACTCAATGACAGATCAAGTCTATATGTATGTTTGACAAATTCGATGAATTTGGAAGCATTGGAAAATGTGGAGGGGTGGAGAGTAGAAATACTCGGAGATCATTGCGTCTTCATCACATGGAAGTGGTAGGCATACCGATTCAGAAGAAGAAATATGTACCATTTCACCTTTAGAAGCACGGACAAAACTTTTTGCAGACTATTGCGCCATTCTCTACTATCATATCTATAACGGCCTATCCGTTCTTTTACAGCCAAAAATAAAAACGAGCTATACTGATTGTAATTCATATCGTATTCGTGGTTCACTATGTACAGAAATCAGATGTAAAATCAACACACAAATTAATACAAACGATTACAACCGTGAAAACGTTCACCTTCTTGGCTGTACAATAAAAAACATGTGTTGAATTCAAGAAAATACGTTGCCTAATGATCTCCTTGACAATAAACACAAATAGGCAACTTAAACAAATAACGCCTTTTGCCAAGATTTTTAGGTGAAGAAGTAATAAAACGATAAAATTGGTTCTACTCAATTCAATAACTGTAAATGTGCAAATATACCGTCACACTCCCACCAACAACTTTCCCACGTGACAAGTTGTTCAAATGAGTTAAACATATAAAAACTTCTTAACAAATATGCACACAGTTCATTTCATTTAAAGAATTCTACAACAAGCAAGACTACAACATACCAATAAAGAGGCTTCGTTCACTTTTGTTCATACTTGATATGTTCATAGTCTTTACACACCATAAATTGTAGAGTCCAATTTCTAAACAATCTTCACCAATCTTCTTTGTACAACCAGGTATGGATATCACTCACGAAGTCAGGAAAAGTTCATGTTCCATATTTACAAAATATAAGTTAAGTTCATATCAAATATATACACATGAATCAGCATAAGAAATATAAACTTTACAAAAATTACACCTTTTATATGCATTCAGGATACAAATTCAATAAAAAATCATTGCGACTATTCAATCAGTAGTACATCAATAAGCGACAATTATCACTTGTTCTTAAAGATGCACGATGCATTGAATTACTTTTAACATTTAAACAGTACGTAAGCTTATTGCACTACATGTAAAGATTATCTTAGACAAACAATTCAAAGAATGCCTATAACTATTCACACTCAACAAGCAGAATGACTTTCTGAATAGTCCGTTCTTTGACCTTGACCTTTCCTTTGTCTACAATTCGCAACATCACTCTTCTGACAAGACCATCACTACTCTCAATCACTTCCTTGACCAATCCTAGACTCCATTCGTTCCTAGGAAGACCATCATCCACGATTAAAACAACATCTCCCACCTTCATATTTCTAGATCTACTAGCCCAACACTTCCGCTGATTGATACTTTGCTGATATTCTTTCTTCCATCTGCTCCAGAATTGCTCGGATAAGTATTGAACTCTTCTCCAGCGTTTACGCAGATAGAGATCTTTCCTATCAAATAGACCAGGTGGTGGCGGAGTTGTCGAATCTTTCATTGTGAGAATGTGATTGGGAGTCATTAATTGTGATTGGGGATCATTAATGAAGTCCGTAATGAGAGGGCGATTGTTAACGATAGACATGGCCTCGTAAAACAGTGTTCTCAATGAGGAATCATCCAATTGTCTAGATTACATTTCTATAGTGCTTGAGAGAATGCTTCGAACTGTACGTATTTGTCGTTCCCATATACCGCCTCGATGACTGGCATAAGGAGGATTCATGACAATCTCACAGTCATAATCTTTGCTCATGTAATTCTCAATATTTTCTTTTTCCATCTCTTCCTGAGCCTTTCGCAATTCATTGTTTCCACCGACGAAATTGCTGCCCTGATCTGATCTTATCTGACGAACCTTGCCTCTGATGGAAATGAAACATCGAAGGGCATTGATGAAGGCATCAGTTGACATATCATCCAATAGTTCGATATGTATAGCTCTCGAACAAAGACAAGTAAACAGTAACCCATAGCGCTTCTGCTGTTTTCGACCAGACTTTGGCCAGAAGTGTCCAAAGACATCCATGCCGCAATACGTGAATGGCGGTGATGGCTCAACACCATCGATAGGAAGATCTGACATTTTCTGACTTTCTGGGGGAGGACGATTCTTTCGACAAGCAACACATGAGTTAATTGTATTGGATACTAGGTTGCTTCCTTTGAGTATCCAAAATCCATTGGCACGTATGGTATTCACAGTTATGACGCGTCGTTGATGCTTGGATAGTTCATGGAAATGTTGGCAAATCAGACGAGAAATATAACTCTTCTTACTCAAAATAATCGGGTGTTTCAATTCAGGCGACAAAGTTGAGTTTCTAAGCCTTCCGCCAACGCGTAAAATTCCACGTTTATCCTTGAAAGGATCCAAAGCCTTAGGCAAAAACTTCAAATCCAAATCAGATTCTTGTGAGAGACGAATAATAATCAATTTCGCAGCCTCTCGTTCTTCCACGGTGGATAATAAGTCGTTCCTTATCCCCTTAGCTCCCCGTTGTAACCGTGCTATAGCTGCAACTAGCGTCGACCAATTAGAGAACTTTTCAAATGACGCGATCAAACTTGATGTCGTAGAGACTCGACTTGACGTAGTGGAACTAGTCACAAGACATCTCACTTCAGGGTCTTCCTTGTTTTCAAATTTAATTTCAGATGAATTCGGTATCTCAGATTCCCATAAGAATTCAGGACCTTTCAGCCGATTTGATTCTTGAAGTCTACGAATGGTCAGTCCTCTAGATGCGTGATCATCAGGGTTAGACTTTGTTTCAATGTAACGCCATTGCGCAGGATCAGAAGCATCACGAATTGTTTGTACACGATTTGCGACGAACAAATGAAAGCGACAGGATTCGTTTGCAATGTACGCAAGTACCACTTAAGAGTCCGTCCAGAATACTTCTTCGTCAGGGGTTAATCTCAATTCATCTTTCAGTAGCTTACTGACCTTGACCGAGACGACTGCAGCTGTTAGTTCAAGTTGCGGAATTGTCTTTAACTTGGTAGGCGCTACTCTGGATTTTCCCATCAGGAGAGTACAGTGAACACTATTCTGATCATCAATCATTCTAATATACGAACATTGTCCATATCCTGTTGTGCTTGCATCCGAGAAGTGGTGTAGCTCAACTCTTGCTACCTCTCCGAAATACAAAGGAGTCATTGCACGAGGTATGCGCAGCGTAGATAGTTCTTTCAAGTCTGTCAACCATTGTTTCCATTTTGTGAGAAGATCATCAGGCAATAAATCATTCCAGCTACTTCCGATCTTACACATTTGTTCCAGTATTGCCTTCCCAAGAAGGATAAAGGGAGAGATCAGTCCTATCAGACAGACAGATTTTAAGGATCGTAGACAGAAGCAACACAAGCAAGAATATCGCGTCTAGAAAAGCCGAATGCTTTATCTTCAAACTTGAACATAAAGTAATCTTCTTCAACGTTCCACAGGAGACCGAGAGTTGATGAAACTTGAGGAACATGACTATCCTTAGGTACTTCACTCGTAGTCGTGCTGGATACATGATCATCTCCAAAACATCAGGATCATTGGATGCAAACTTGTGCAATTGTAGTCCACCTTGTTTGCCTATGTATACAGCATCACGTGCAATTTGTATAGCTTCATCTTTAGTTTTTGCACTTAGAAGTCCATCGTCTACATAGAAACTGTTCATTATAAATTCAGAAGCTGTAGCAAATTCTTTTTCATGACTGCGCGCTAGATACCGAAGAGCGAAATTTGAGCAACCTGGTGAGGACGCCGAGCCAAACAAATGCACTTTCATCATATATATTCAAGTGCCTTCTGATTCGTATCACCTTGAGGCCACCATAAGAATCTCAAATAATCTCTGTCATTCGGATCAACGAGGAACTGGTGAAACATTTGTATGATATCACAAGTCAATGCAACAGGGTATCTTCTGAATCGACATAGAACTCCTATCAACGTATTGGTCAGATCAGGACCGGTGAGCAGATGATCGTTTAAACAATTTCCCTGGTATCGATTAGCACAATCAAACACAACACGGATCTTTCCAGGTTTCTTGGGGTGATACACGCCATGATGAGGTATATACTATCCTTCTGCCACCTTAAACGTATCATCTGCGATTTCCGCATCTCCATCCTTGATGATGTCTTCCATAAATCCAATGTAGTCTTCGCGATACCTCTCATTCTTCAAAAACTTTCTCTGAAGATATCCCAAGCGCACTTCAGCTTGACGTCGGTTATTAGGAAAAACAGGACGTTTATAAAATGGCAAAGGAAGTTAAAGATGACCATTATCTAACTGAGTCACGGACGAGTTCAATATCTTCATAAACTTGAGATCATTTTGAGACATCTTCTTATCGCTATCATCACCAAAATCACCCTCCAATAATGATAACGCATATTGAGGAGAAATCGGATATTATTTCGTTATGATTCTGTGGCAAAACGACGACTTCATGCTACCTCCACCTACAATTGACCAACCAAGATCAGTTCTTACTGCATAGGGATGATTTCCATCACTAGTGACAGATTCTCGTGGAGCTAGTGCTTGAGGACAATTGTATCCTATGAGCAAGCCAAATTCACAATCTTGTAGTGCAGGAATCTTCGTTGCTACTTCGTGTAGATGAGGCCACTATTTGGCAGTTTCCGGCGTGGGAATGCAAGACCGATCACCTAATATTATATCCTTTGAGTAGACTTTAGAAATCCTTACTACTTGATTCTCATACAATCCTCGAACTTTGATATCTTCAACCAGTGTGCTTTCTGAAACTGCGGCCTTTGAGGACATCGTCGAAAGCTTCAAACTGACCTTACTTCCTTTCAAATGAAGTGTCTTGATTAAATCGTCAGAAATATAGCTGGAATCGCTTTGCGTGTCTAGCAAGGCATACGTTAGAATCTCCTCATTCGACCCATTAGATGACACCCACACAGGTACGGTCATCGAAATTGCGGCAGCAGGATCTTGTCGGATACAGCAAGACGTTGATGAAGAGGGTGAACTTACATTCTCGATTCCTGTCATATTACTCGAAGGACTTTTATCTACGTGTAGGAGTGTGGGGTGCGATTTCTTACACACGTCTCACAAGTCTCGATTTCTACAGAACTTCGATAGGTGTCCACTTAAGAGGCAAGCAAAACACAGATTGTTTTCCTTAACATAATTCCTCCTCTCTTCAATCTTCATCTTTCTAAACTTATGGCACTTCTGCAATGAATGATTCTGCTAGCATAAAACACAGTTCTTAGAATTTGATTCTGTAGCAGGAACTTCCTTCATTCTTTCAGAAGCTGAGCAATTCAGTTCTTTCGTGGCAAACGTTCGAATGTTTGAGGATTTCTTACTAAAACTATGTGATTCGAAATTGAGAATTTGATTGCACGCTATTTCTGCTTCTTCAGATAAGAACTCAGTGAACTCAGTGAATGAGGGATATTCTCCACTCCTAAGCTCTGCTGTTACTTTCCTGGCCCATCTGTTTCGCAATGAGTCAGGTAGCTTCGAAACAATCTTCCTGTTCTCCTCACAGTCGTCTAGAATTTGTAAGCCCTTCACATCCGGTATAGCATCACTACACCCACCCAAAAAATCTGCATAATCTCTCAAAGCCTTGCCATCACCTTCCCCAACTCTAGGCCATCGTGCTATCCTGTCTCGATACGCTCTCTGAATTGTAAATGAATCTCCATATCGGCTGTTCAAACGTCTCCATGCATCATCATAGGCATTACAGTCCGTTCGCAGAAACATCCCTTGAATGACCTTAGAAGCTTCACCAGAAGTGTACTTCTTCAAGGAAAACATCTTGTCAAACGGATTACTACATCTTCTATCAATCAATGAGATGAACGAGTGTTTCCACTCTGCAAAGCTGAGCACATCTCCAGAAAAGACGCGTGGTTCAGGAGCCGGCAATCGATTCATTGCCATACTTCTTTAAGTAGATCAATAACTTCATTAGAGCTATCTAACTGTCTTGGATTCTTTAAAACAGGTTCCGGTAACGGTAGGCCTAACTCAAACTCAGGTTTGACAGTAACTTGTTTTGCTGGCAATTCATCGTGGTAGGTCATACTGTAGGTAGGCTTCATATCAACTTCCAATTTATCTATAGGCCTATTTTCATCTTCGTAGACCTTAAGTTTGGCTTCTGCTATGCTAATTTCTCCCATGGCCTCGGCAAGTTCAAGCCTGTCTTGAGCTTCCTTCAAACGTTGGCGATGGGCATGCATTTCTTGCAACATCGATAGTTTAGCCTTACTAGCTGCTAATTCTGCTGCTACCTCAGTATGCTTCGAACACTGGCTGGACTGCTTTGAGATAAAGGAACCCTCTTGACCAAAACGTGACCCTCTTGTGACATTTGACACGTTCGACCCAAATACAGACGGGTAGGTAATTCTCCTTATCTAAAGTACATTCAATATTAAATTCGGCGTACTCAGGGTTGAAAGTCTCTTGCGAACTCAACTTGAAAATTATGTCTTTTACATCTTTCACAATTTGAGCAGACGAATCAACTTTATGCGCAATATCTTTATCAGGTGGAGTGTTACACGACTTCAACTGCTCGTATACTTTCACTATCTGTACGAATGACTCATCAAGTTGACGCGCCAGATCTACTTCTTCCTCCTTACGCAACGGTTCTCTAAGCCTTGACTGTGCCGACACCTTGCCAATTTCTTAAAGTTAGCACACACTTTGTCAAATCTTTCACCTAACTTATCTGTGAATTCATTTCCATACGCTTTACCCTTATCAGTCAATATTCTATCCCTTGTGCTACGCCTGGGCTCCTCAAGGCCTACACGACTATTACCCGAAGACTCAGACATACCGTAGGCCTAATGATATATTATGACAATAAGCTTACGTGATAAAACTTAGGGAGTTGACAATAAACACAAATAGGCAACTTAAACAAATGACGACTTTTACCAAGATTTTTAGGTGAAGAAGCAATAAAACGATAAAATTGGTTCTACTCAATTCAATAACTGTAAATGTGCAAATATACCGTCACAATATCCATCGAAGTCAACCTGATATGAGTTTTTGAATGCACCCGCCACTATTTTACCAGGCCACCAATGTTCGGTATCAGATCCGGCACTTTTCCAAAATATCTTAAACATGAGTCCCAATATCAAACATCATTCGACAGCTAGATTTGATGAGATGCGTCAATGGCACAGTAAAACGATGAAATGACTCGAGTGAATTCGTTTAGCTTATTTGTCGTTCAAGAAAGGAATTCTTAGTCATCATATGACATGGTGGGAAAATAATAGACTTGATATTTAGCTTAAAAGAACTCGCTTTCTAAGCTGAGAAAATAAAGCAGATGAATCCAAAGACTATGGATTATGTAAAGACTGAAAACTCAACTGAAAATTGGAAACATCTGATATCTACAGATTGTTTCATAAAAAATGGATCACCCTTAAACATCGCCTTAACTTCAACTTTGTCTAACTCCGCCAAACTTGAACGAATTTCTCTGAAATTTGGAAGATATGTCAGTTGTGCTTACTAATATCATTGTTGGAAATTTCAAGCATGAATATTGAGTTGTTTTCCTGTTATAGATAAAAAAGTAGTAGATAATTTGATCTTCATTTAGCAATGTTACACAAAATCATACCTCACTCTTATAAAATTACATTTGTCTCCTTTGTTATGTAATATGTTGTTCTACAAGCCAAAAGCTATCAAGCAAAACAAAAAGAAAGAAAATCGGTCAATCAGAGCCAGTATAGCACCATTATTCATCAACAATAATGTAACTGCTATATGTGATTAACTGGACTTCATGTTCCATAGCTTTCTGACTTCGTTGCGGTGGTGTTGGCAGCACTCCTGATTGCTTTCAGCTAGAAATCTATCTCTTACCGGTTGAAAACAATACAAAGCACAAATGTACAATAACGAGATCGCATTCACAAAAGGCAAAGTGCCAGCCTTGCTAGAACTAGGATTTTCTTTGCGAGCTACAAGCAAGCGACTAAATGTCCCTCACATAAATGTGCATCGATGGCATAATGATGATTTTCGACTCTGTCGTAAAGAGGGCTCTGGCCGTCCACGCAAAACATCCAAACGTAGAGACCGCATAATTTTGAAAGTTGTTAAAGTTGATCCAAGTCTCTCGTTAACTGAGATGGCTGCACTAGACTCGTCTATTTCTAAGTCCACTATTCGTAGAAGACTTATTGAGTCGAATTTCAAGAGCTGTGAGAGGCCCTCTCAGATCGAATTATCAGATCAGCATACAAAAAGACGTCTCAGATGGGCAATGAGTCATTGTCACTGGCGAAATCAATGGGATCGGGTTGTCTGGTCTGATGAGGCATCAGTCCGTCTGAAGGATAGTGATGGTCGATTGAGATTATGGATAAAATCTGATCAGGAAATTCCGAGACATTTACATCGTCCCCGGGTACAAGGTGGTGCGACTCTACTGATTTGGGCTGGCATTTGGACCAATGACCGCTCTGAACTTCACATACAGCAAGGAACCATGAATTCTGAACGCTATGTGAATGTTTTACGAATAAACATTGGCCAAATGACAGATCAACTTGGTGATCCATCGACTTGGTTATTTATGGATGATAATGCTACGTGTCACAGGAGTAGTAGAGTCAACTTGTGCAAGTCTCAATTAGGGCTTAGGACATTATCTTGGCCAGCTCGTTCTCGTGATCTGAATCCCATAGAAAATGTATGGGAGTATTCTAAAACGTAGCGTTCGTCGTTCACTGCTACCTACAGATGGCGTATCACAACTTACGTCACTGTTAAAAAGAGAGTGGAGAAAGTTAGATCAGTCAAAATCAACGATATCATCGAATCAATGCCTAGACGAATTGGTAATGTCATTGACAATAAGGGTAGGGCCACAAAATATTAGCTTCTTAAGAACCGTTACTGTGTCATAGCTGATCAGATTATATAAGGACATTTAAATATATTAGGGACATGAAATATCATGAAAACTGCTTTCTGTATCATACTTATGTTTTATTTAGTCAAATTTTAGGATGATCCACTTTTTATGAAACGGACTGTATGATGAGGACTAATCAACATAGACATTTCCCTATCTTACAATGTTTAACAATTGTCCGATATCTTCGTTGAGGAGTGAAGTGTTGTTTCCACTTCTTATACATTGAGAGATAGGATAGTTTCCGGTCTTTTTATAATCCATAGTCTTTGGATGAATCACATTAGCATCGGAAGATCGTCTAAAGACACCTGCATAAGAGTAACTTACTTCATCCATGTATCTGATGAGATATCTATATTTAATCATGGCAGTAGAAGTTCACTTATCTGCTGTGAGACTTCAGTTGGCTTCTAATGTTCAATATCATGGACATCAAGTTTTAGTTGACTTCTGATATCCAACATATTGGACACGGCCATTACGGCGACTTGTCAATGACCATCATGAATCTTATTACTTTATCATGAATCTTAGTAATTAATTAATTAATAACATTCTACTTAAATGATTGTACATACAACATATCGATGTAAATCATGGTGAATTCTAGTGGCAAATCAAAAAATTACGAATATATTCGTAACTTTTGGTTATCCCATATTTATGATGATATACGATAAGCATATCGCTTCAATGGTTGAGATAATTTTGAACAGCAGATTAGATATGTAATAATACATATCATGCAAAATTAAATCGTCAATCATCATGTCAGTTTTTTTAAAAAATGTTTGAAGATTGTGCAATATATTGGACATCATTAGAAAAAGAGTTAATGATTGTCGTTTTACAGATGTTGGGTGAGAATCTACAAATTAAAAATAATAATGAGAAGTTCGTTCACGAATTTAGAAACAAAACTTCAGCAGCTCTCCAACTCAATACGCTTCTGTGTCTTCCCTTTCATGTATTACAATGGCCATACTGACATACGCGTGAGTCATATTTTCACTAGTTCCTGAAAGAAAGTGAAGAGAATCATTGCTCTCAACCGAGTACCAGCTGTCTTTTTCCACTTCAATGGTTCCTTACAAGCTATGACCACCACTATTTGAATTCAAGCTATTATGTACAGAATGTCAATCCAAGATTCATGCAATCTTGCAAGATAAATGCTTGAAATATCCTGGAAATGAGTGAAACCATGGTGCTTGCTGTGCAAATACAACATGCTTGGAGAAAGCAAATGATTCTAAAGAGACAGAAAGTGAAATGCAGATGTAACTTTCTTACTAATGTTAAAGTTGCTATTGTTTGAGTAATGTCTTTAACTTTGAAGATTTAGGGCAAGTATTGATTCTTCCATGTCAATATGTAGAAATGACTCGTTCAAGAAATAATGAAAGTGAGTTTCATGAAAACTCGTATAGCGAGTAAAGCAATGCAATTGCGTCAGACCGCGTGAGGTGAATCATTTATGATAATAGAAATATGAGAATAATATCCTTTATTGACTCACATCTCAAGAATCATTGAACGATTACTTTTCAGGAAAAATCGCATTGAAAGGCATGGAGTGAAAATGAAAAAAAATAGTTATCGACAAAATTCAATAAAAGAATTCTTAGATAGTTTTGTTCGTGGGATGGGTTCAATCTGTAAATTGCAATAATGTTTGATAGCTGTCTCTCAGCAAACGTCATTCGGAGCGGCTGAGACGAGAGGTGGAACCGGTATGAAAAGTTGCGTACGGGACCGGGTCCGTGCCAATTGAGCTGAGTCACCAGTACCGGCCCAGTACTGGTCATGTCGGTCAAAGAACATTGGTGGATTTGTAAATGCTTTCTCTCTGTACATTATTGCTTACTTTCATATTTTCACCGGTGATGAGTTTTCTATAATGCGCTGCATTGTGGTTGCGCAATTGATCGGACCACATTCATCTGTTCATGTACATGAGTTTTGTTCTATGCCTCTAATTCTCCAACACCCCTGAAACATATACTCACTATTATGTCAGAAATATTGTGTGACGTTAAGCAACATTTTCGGAGCCACCAAAAAGCTTCTTTCAGTTTGCTAATAAACTTGTCAATGCAATGAGCATCACAGAGCAGCAGAATGGGAATTGTACTCTTTTGTAGGGATGAACATGATCCCAGTTCATGGTTACTAGGACTACCATAGATGGTCACAAATGATGATCATTATGATGATCACAAATCGAAAATACAGATCGAAAAATGTACGTAAATCTAAGAAAATATGAAGTGTCAATATGAGGAGATCCTCCACAGGCGTGTGCTCAATGGTAAGAGACATTTGTGGGAAAAAACAATTCAACCAACAAGATAATCTCCTTATATTCTATTCTTTACGAAGCGATGGATTGTATCAACCGAAATTCCGCCTAGGCTTAAAAACCAACAAATCGCCTGGCAGTGATGGCATCCTTCCTGTACTCGTAAAAATATCTTCCGTATCATAATTCCCTTACGGAAATATCATTCTGAAGAAACCATGAACTCCCATGATATTTTGACTTCAAAATGTAATGGGAGTTAATGACATTATTATGAGGATATTTCTGAGGATGTGGTTTCAGAAAAAATACTCTCTAACATTGTCAATTAATTGAAATGAAAGATTTGTTCTTCTGACACGTCATGAACAAACTCCAGCACAAAAAAACGATACTTCAATGATAATTGATTATTTAGAATAATTACGCTGAGCTGCATGCAGGTGAAACATTAGATAATCTCGAAATTCAAATGTAAAGAAATACAAATCTGAAGAGCTTGACAGATATGTCACACACTGAAATTATCAATAAATTATTCACGAATTGTATCCACAATTAAGGAAAATGATGTGCGCATCAATGTAGGAAAATGGCAGGTAGAAATTTCATGATGCAAATAAACGATGCAGACTTGCCAAAGAGTCTCCTTCCTATTTAGATTGAATTATTCCAAATATTATTATCAATATTATTATTTAATTTACTAATTATTCCAATTATTCCAAAGTCGTTGCCCAACTATCCCCTATATTCACTGGGAATGTGATCAGAAAGATTATTCAGGTAAAGCATTTGTATGAACCACTTTTCGAGGTGATGAGCAAACAGACGGACGGGTATAACGAGATGATGGTGTTTTTCCGTAACGCTTACGGAATGAGGAATCCCAGTTTCTATCTTTTCAAAGAGAACATCACTACGAAGGCAATCAGGTCACGATAGTAGTAGTGATGAATTTGGGAAATTTTGAAAGTTCTGATTTTTTTCGTGATAGGCCATGTTTTGACCGCGTCCACAGCCGAGGCAGCTACACACCAATAGAATGGGTCTATAAAACTGGTGAGTTTGATTATTGTTTTGAATAAAACGATTTCGAAAAATGAAGAAATTTGAGTTTTTGTGATATAATTTTTACGTTTTCTATCACAGCCGAGGCATAGACACATCAATAGAATTGTTCTAAAACTCTTGATTTCATCATATCATTTCGATCAAAACAATCGTAGCAATACGAATCCCGTCCGCGGATTTTTGAGCATTCCTTTGCCACCAGTTGCTTGTGGCAATTTGTTGCCATTTTTAATATTATAACACAGACATCTTTTGGGACAACGTGAATTTTTTCCTTTACATAGGGGTATAATTTCAAGCATTGTGAAAGATCTGGAGCAAAAATAATGCACTTTATTTGGGAGTTTGTTTGTGGCTTGAAAGACACTTTATTATGCAGCCTCCCTGTGGGAACGCATCTTGCTAATATCAACAGATTATCTGGCGAGGTAGCGATTTTGTGGATAATTTTGTTGAAGGTGAAAATGGTCATCATTTATCCAAAAACATGTGTAAAATTAAAAAACGACAGGTGGCGAAAAAGTTGCTATAATTAGTTGGTAGATATTTGTTTACTAATGCGAGCTGATTTTTCGCCAACCGGCGAAATCGTGGATATTGTAGCAACTAATTAGTGGTAATTAGTAATGTTCGTATATTACCTTCACATGAAAATATATTGTATACTCAGTCTGATCTGATAAAAAGGGATCTTTTTCAATTCACGAAGGCTTAAACTGAAAAGTATTTATCTTCCATAAATGTCGCAGTAAATACTATGATATTATTCAAATATTTGTCATTGTTGTAAATTATTGAATGACAAGAGATGTTATGAAAATTGATATATGCGGATTCTCTATATACTTATCATTATCAAAGAATGATAGTCTGCACGTATTTCTTAGATAGATTAGCCATATGTGGGGAATGGTGAGGAGGTGAGGGAGAAAATAGAGCCTCGGCTGTAGAGGCAGATTACTAAAGAAAATAAGTGAGAAAGTCAAAAGTAAAAGATGAGGTCATACAGAGCGCGAATTCGCGAAGTGTCGCCGGCGAACTTCGCCAGCGAATATGCCGCAAATATGACTGAACTTTAGTATGATATTCTGCAGCTGACATCCGCCAGCTTTTCGCAAGATTCGTTCCCACAGGGCTTGATTGCAATGATACAAATTCTCCATGTGTTGATGAACATGTGAAGCACAAGCACACAGTCCAACACAGCATTATACATGAGCGACCATATATTGGAAGATATATAAAGACTGAGATATTTTGGATACTAAAGATATCTGTGATGAGTAGAAGAATATCTATATGATAGCTTCTAACTTCTGGCGCATTGTCCGATATCTTAATTCGTTGGAGGACAAACTACACATTCCATTTCTAGCTGGTTCAGATGGTTCAGATAGTTCCCAATCGATTTCAGATCTACTTGAATGAATTTCAGACTTTTCCAGATGAATTGGAGATTCTCCAGTTGAATCTAAGATCCCTTCAAAGTTGAGTTTCTGACAGATATCTGAAATTCAATTAGAGAAATCTGAAATCCATTTAATGTCTGATATTCAGTTGGAAAGATCTGAAACAGACATGGAGGGTGCGGTTCAGGGCTGTGGAGCCGATGCGTTATCTCATCGGCTCCGGCTCCGGCTCCACGACACTGATGTGAAAGGCTCCGGCTCGGCTCCGGCTCCGGTTCGGCTCCGGCTCCGACTTCAAATTCAGGTTCTATCTATGCTGGTTATCCTAGATCCGTTGAACGGGTTTTTTGGATAACGATGTGGCCTTTAGAGGCTTGCTACAATCATCAAATTAGTTTTCATTAACAAGCAACGACTTAAGTTAATAATAAAAATGATAATAGCCTAATATAATGACAAATAACATACTTGTCATATATTTTTGCATGAATTGACTATCTCTGAAAGATAAAATAAAGTTATAGCCAGGATTGGTTAAAAAGATCTCCCGCACTGGCTAAATATAAATTGGCCTAGCCTGCAACCAGTCTACTACGAGACCAAATGAGTGATGATGATATACCTAATTAGCCGTCACAGGGGCCGAATAGTAGTATAAGCTTTTTAACAAAGCTTGAATATGAAACTGGATAGCGTATGCCTCTAAATAGCTTATAGGGCCTGTATCTACTCAAATATGGAAAGGGTATCGGCTATATAGCCAAATATACCGTATCAATAAAGATATCAATTGCTTTATTGAATATTAAAGTGTATATAGGCTAGCTTAGGTTGTTATTGTTATTTGTTATTGCCTTTATTCAATAGTCTGTTGGTCCATGAATAATATGATCGGTGGGTAGCCCACGACTCATCATCTGTAGAAATTGTAATTTAGATAGCCTCATTGCAGTGTAGGCTAGAAATGTACAATTGAAAATTATACTTAAAAAAATTAAAAATATCTAATTTAGGACAAGTTTTGTAATTCTATGCAGCATACTTAATAAGTTAAGGCCTAACTTACATTATATTAATTTCGTATTTTTCATTATGGCGTAAAGTTGCACTAAATAATTTATCAATGATTCATGTATATTATTATATTCAATTTATGTATAACACATTACCACTATTCCTCTGATGATGGTTAGGCTGATGAAACTGAACTCGGAGTATCACACAGTATGTTGCAGGGTGCTATGCATAATAAAAATTTGACTGCGAGCACCGAGCAGAAATCCCATCTACTTTGCTAGCTTTCGAATGCGCGTGCGGTTTAATGTCACAGACAATAGAAAAGGGAGGTCAAAAGGCGCCTTTATTGAGAGCGTCTCAGTCTTTTTTTATTGTTTTACATATAAGTCAGCATGATATCAGCATAAAGTGTTGACAGACGGAAAAAATAATAATGAAAATTCTTGAAATCCACAGGTCTATGACATTTGGGGAAATATTATTACACGATACGGCTCTTGTGCAGTCCTCCCCCCATTTTTTCTCTGGTCAAAAGATGCAGCACCATTGGATGTCCGTTTCAGCATCACCGGTTTGAGTGAAGCATTCCGTGCTGTTGTAAAAATCCACGTGGGTAATTGCGATGTCATGGTCGCAAACTTCGTCAGCAAGTCAACATTGTAATTTGCCTTCGGGTTTTTCGCATTGAAATATACCCTTTGAATTTTGAAATCAAAGGAAATTCATTGTGAATGAGATACCTTTAAAATAATAGGGCGCTACTAGAAGTGGCTGGGTCGCTTATTGCTATAGCCATGTGAGGACTTGTAGTCAGGTCATTCGTGTGAGTGTGAAGAGTTATCCCTCCAATCAAAATTGATCAAATTGAATAATCGATTGTTTTGAAAAATGTAGGTTGGGGGACTGCACAGAACAATCTAAGGAAATTGGCATTGTCACAGATGCCAGTAGCCATACCGATAGATGATAGCCTACATAGTAACCGTATTAGATTTAAGACATTGCGCAAGAAATGTAGCTATATTATCTTTGCTGACTGGAAATGTGTACATAAATGACTGGCGACTTGTCTCTAGGAATCTACAATCATCTAGTTAGCATGCATAACAAGTCTTCAAATTAATGGATTTTGGAGAATACGTTGTCAATATGGAAATTAGTCTTACGAAACATATGCAATAAAAAATATTACACATGTGTGTAAATATATAATAAATATGATACAATAAAGGCGGCAACTGCAAAGAAAGATATCGTGGAGGACAGATCATTGGTATACTTAAAAGACATATCTTTAGATTTCAAATGATTTAATTTTTTTATGATGCCAATTAATAACTTTCAAAATTCTAGATTTATATCAAAGCTCAAACTATCGGAGCCGGAGCCAGAGCCTTTGTGATAAATCGACTCCGGCTCCGACCAAAACCATCGGCTCCTTAAGGCTCTGGCTCCACAGCCCTGGTGCGGTTGGTTCCAAAAGTTGACATGCAGGGATGATAGAGAAGTTTTCGGTCTTTGAATATTATATAGTCTTTTCAAACGACTGCAACAAGTCTCCAAAACAAAGGCAAAAACGTGAATCACCGAAAAAAAATTTCAAAATTTTCCATTGGAAAATTTTCCGGAAAATTTTGAAAAAATTGGAAGATTTTCCATTTGCATCACTAGATAGTAGGCGGTGGCAGGAAGGTGCTTTACATATTCGGCAACTAATCCCCTCCTGCATCAACTCCTTCGTCATCAATCAATTGACCTCATTTTCATTCACATTCTCCAACTTTCGGTGTCGGTTCCTCCTCGTGCAAATCATACATTGTGATGAAGATGTTCTCTGATGTACTTGTCATCTTGTCATGAAATCTTCATTCTCAAATATTTGTTGCTTTTTCTCACCTTGTGGAATCACTTTTCCACATCATCAGAAAGTCCCCTCTGCGTTAGCAGCAAAACTCATGTTTCGAGTGCATTCGATCAAGGTTCATCTGCGTATAATGATTTATTGTGAGATTCACATGAAACAGTTTCTTTACAAAATGTACTGTCAATGGTAACATAGTACTCATCAAAGATAAGAGTAATATGTTTATAAAGCCAAGTTACTTGAAAGAACGAATTCATTCGAGAAAGAATTTATTGCAGCATCACAAGAAGATCCGACGTTAAAAAAAAAAAAAAAAAAAAAGAAAAAATAAAAGAAAAAAAAAAAATAAAAAAAAAAAAAAAAAACAACAAACCAAAATAAAATTTTAAACAAAAAAAAAAACAAGAAACACACCCCACGCCAAAACCCACCCCCCCCAGTCTTGTTGCCCGAATATAGTTTCTGTAGTGACTCGTTGCCGCCATTTTTTCGTCCCATCAGTACTAAAACACTCTACGATTTTCGTCAGAAGGACACCACCTGATCAGTCTCTATAGGGCCCCTAAATGATTGGTGATCTCCGACTTCAATGCTTTTTTTGGGGGTCGTTTTTGCGTTTCTTGAGATGCCTTCAGTGAAATCTAATACTTTAATTTAATGAGTAATAACATATCTGTATTGAAGTCTAATATATCAAGAATCGGAAAGAGCTTTTAAAAAGGAAAATCAAAAAAAAAAATAGCGCGTCGCTAGCGGAAGGTCACAATACGTCATAAGATTGAATAATGCAGAAAGTTTTTGGAGAAATCAAGGGCTAGAGATAGCGGGCAGGTAATAAGATGCAGACGAGGTGCAGTGCACAAGGGAAATGCAAGTTTATCATACATGTTTCTAATGCACAATTTGTAAACATTTACGCAAAAGTTGAATTACAGAAAATAGTTCCTGAACGTCACTTTTGAGTCGCTCCATTTCAAACAAGAGATAAATGACTCGGGTATTTGGGATGGTTTCTACTGTAAAAATTACATCATCAAAAGTTAATGTTCGCTGCGGAAACTGATCCTGTGGTCTCTTAACCTTCTAACGGTATTCAGTAAACATGACTGAATATGTCTAACTGCTTGTGACAATTTTCAGAATATGTTGAGCTCAAAATACAGTGCTATTGGGATTACTGCTGTCCTTATCTACAATCGCTCCATCGGCTTCAAAATTAAAAAAAATACCACTAATGGCAATGTCGGGGTCATATGCTGAGCCCCGTCCAACATTGTAATTTACGAAAAGCTATATCATCGATCAAGTTGTTAGAAGCGACTATTTTGATACTGCACGGCATTGACTTGACATATCGAACCAATCAATTTGAACATTTTGTTGGGTCAATTGTCTGATTTCAACTGTAAGCCTAGTCTACATTTAGACCTACAGTAGAGGCTATGCATAAGATTGTTGTTTCTTTGGAAACAATTTTCTTACTAGTTTCTTTCAAGTGGAAGCTAGGTTTTTACAGACTTTAATGCATGCAAATCTTTTAGTTTAGATTGTTCCTATCTCCATTATTAGTGTGTAGGACTATGCATATATAGGCTCCTACGCATTTTTCTTGATAGGGGTGGGTCTACAGCCAATCTTATAACAGTCTATATTGCGAAATTCATCATTCCGAAATATCATTCCAATTATATTTATTGTTACTTGCATGCTGCTCTGACTCAAGAGCAATCCGCTTCTGCACCATCACGTGGTTCCTCCATGCATCGGTTGGGTCGCGTTGGTTGATTTTTCGAAGTACAGAGACAAGAGAGAGCGAAAGTAACATGCGATTATCTGACAAGTGGGACCCTGAAGACGATTGCTTCAAGGGTTCCAATCACAGGCCCTAGTTTTCTCAAAGGAAGGCATGTGTCAGCGCACACTCATCGCGAGTTACTTGCTATCGACTGCTCCGCTTCGGACAATTCGGACTGCATCAACAGGACTTTCTCCATCGTATATGTCTTCTCGGCCAAAAGTCGTCGCGCTGCATGCAGAGGCAGTACGTTCTTGCGTTTCAAGGAATTGATGGCCTTCAAATGACGACAGTGAATTATTCTTTTGACGAAGAGAGTGACGATTCCGAAATAGACAATTCTTGACAGTGATCCCATCAGTACTAATTTGCCCGACGACGCTGAGTGATGATAATGACGACGAAGATAATGTTGACACTTGATCCTACGGATGCTGATTTGCCTGACATCGCTCCTGATGTTGAAGATGAATACAACATCGATTTCATCATTGTTGATTGGTTAAAGATGGAGAAGAATGGTCTCTTGATCTGTCGCTTATTCGACAGGCTCGACGTCTCTAAACGTAATGCATCGACCAACTCTGAGTGTACCGAATCAAACGAAGGCGAAGGTGCTAACTATTTTGGATGTCTTTGACTTATTTATCACGAAGGATATGATTGAAATCATTGTTTCCAATTCAAATAAAGAAGGACGACGACGACTTTATGTCGAGCAATTGGAACGACACTGATTATCGCGAAATAAAGGCTTATATAGGATTATTAATTCTTGCTGGAGGGTCTTTTGATCTAATCACGAAGCCATAGAAAGCTTGTGGGATACTACTTCGTGGACGAAAAATTTTCTTTGAGACGATGAAGCTTTATCGTTTCCTGTTTACTGACGCGTGTTCTTCGTTTCCGACGACAAAGGGACCACTAGATCAGCGAGAAGAAGATGTGACAAGTTTGCACTATCCGTGACCATATTCTCGAACTTTTTACAAAGCAACTCCCAAAACATTTTGTGCCTCATGAATGTGTCAGTATCGATGAATCCTTGATATCGTTCCGTGGAAGCTGTTTCATTTAGGCAATACATGCCTCTAAACCTGCAAAATATAGGGATCATGTTTTTTGTTATGACTTGTTCCACGTCTTTTCTACGCACTTGCTACCATTCCTTATCTGGGCAAAGTGGGTTAATGAAGTCACCAAGAGTTTATCGCAAAAGTTGTTCTTGAATTGACAGCCAATTTCAGGAAGTGGAAGGAATGTCACGACAGATAAAACTTCTATACTTTTTTGCAAAAACATGCAGAGAATTACGATCGGAACAATTTATCGATGGTCGGGACAATTCGAAAGCACAGAAAGAAAATTGCCTCCAATGGTAAACCAGCTGCACTTGAAGGAAGGGATTAATGTAAGTTCTTCTACAAACAGGAGGCAACTTTAGTCGCCTTCTCTTCACGAAAGGGTAAACAGGTTGTGCTCCTAAGCTCACAGCACCTCGGAGAAGGAACAATTGGGAGATCGAGGTAAGCCACGACGAATCGTGGAACACTATAACTCCACAAAAGGTGGGGTCGACACCTTGGACAAACTCATCAGCACATATAGCTGCAAGAGAAGGACTCGTCGGTGGCCCATGTTGGTATTTTCTTTTATCATCGACACTGACTGCAGTAAATTCATTTATTGTTTACACCTCTTGGTTGAGTACAACAAAAACAAGAGTCATCGTCGGCGGATGTTTCTATTTGATCTCGGCTCTCAATTGATTGAAGATTTCGTCGGAGACGCTGTCCAGACGAAGTCCAAGGTCCTCTTCAGCCCAGATTAAAACTGAATGAAACTGGGGATTCTTCCTCAAAGTTCGTTGCAAATCATGCTGCCAAGGAATTTGGACAGGAAAGCTACAATAAGGTGCAGTGTTTGTACTACTTCTATCTGCAAGAATCACATTTTCTGTGACTCATGTCCTTGACTGCACATGGGGTTTGCAATTACATGTATAGTATTTTTGATAGACAAAACGTATTATGTTTTAGATGTAATTTACTTTGTTTGACTACAGACAATATGTGGGATATAAATGACGTAAACATTTCAAAATGTTTCCTAGTTCTGAAAGGAAAACGGAGCAGCAACCAGTACCAGGAACAGTACATGACTTTACATTGCAGGGATTGCACGTACATACATCCACAAAATACGCTCAGCTGTGCTTAGCCTAGTGCCAAAACTTGAATATTACAACGTTTGCTACTACAACGGCTACTTGAGACGCAATTATGTTTATTATTCGATGTTTATTATAACTGTGGAGATAATTGTTATTACACTGTGGATACGTGGGGGTCAGCTTATGACCCCATTTACCATTTATGACCTCTTTACACATTGCACATGCAGTAGCATTGCATAAAATAAGCCTATTTGCATGTTCTAAGATATACTGGTACAACGCTTATTACAACTGTAGCCTACAGAAGACGCAATTTTGCTTATATAACTGGGGGTTAATTGATATTATAACCAGTGGGTCATACGCTAACCCCAATTACCGTTAGTGTGATTTTGTATTCATTAGCGTTAGAAGGTTAAGCCAATTTTATATCAAGTTTTTAATGATAGTTCATATTTATTTTTCTGTTGTATCATGTAATTTCTTACCGCAAAACTATATATACACGCTAGATTATTGCCAAGCGTGGCAATCGCGTCTGGGCACATCAACGATATGAATGGTCAAAACCATAGCCAGGCCCGTACTTATTGCAAAAGAAACAATCTAACTGCATGATCACAAGTATAAAAAACGCGGTTCATTATTCCAAAGGACAATGGAATTGCATTATTCTGTCAGAAAAGTCATTTAGTCTCGTATTTGGTGAATTGTGTGATGGAAATTTACTCTGTTTTCATCTAAAAATGAATTGGGTTTTCATTTGTATTATTCCTGCGCGCTTCAGATCTAATAAACAACTGATATAAGTAATGCAATAAAGTCTAATTGAAGGAATTGTATCAGCAGCAGTACTCCTATAAACTGCGCAAAGCATACTGAAAAAGTAGTATGTTAGACTATGATTTGTTGCAATTTGGACGTTGTCTTTAGACATTCAGAACATATCTTGATGTTTTTTATTAAAATGCGTTTTAGTTCTTTAATTACTAAAAAGAGACACTGAAAAAGGAATATGTATGTGTTCCTCGCTTACAAATATTTTTAAAATTCATGCAAGTTCAGCCAATTTTCACTGGCTTTGTTGCACACAGGGCAAAAATGCGTCTATTTTCTATTCTTGCCCTGTATAATATTAAACATCTTTGGTCGACACTCTACCTATATATCCCCTACTATGGGTCAACCCTAGGTGTGGAGGCATAGAAAATAAACTTTTTTATCTGAAGTTCGCTAGAATGGAAATTGATCTAAAAAAGGGTCGCGGCACATCCGGGGGAACTAAGTTGGGGCATGAGACGCCAATGAAAAGCTTCGATTTACACATGTGACTGATTCTGACCCAATCATGCAGACGTTCGCAGGTGCATCTAAGTGAAAACTGCGTGCGATTTTATGTGCCGTTATTGTGCATTGCATGAAGATTAATTTCCATTCTAGAGGTTTTATTGTTGTCAATTTCTATGGGTAGAGGTGTAAGGTCAAAAGTCAAAAACCCCAATTTTTAACAAATTCCCAATAGATCACTATTTGAAATGGAAAATTTTACAACACTAAAACCTAATAAATCCATACACTATATCGAATACCATCTTGGTCAACACGTGGTTAATAAAGCGATCATTATCAACTCGCTCTGAGAATTACATCATTGTTATTAGATGAGGTCACAAAGGTCTAAATATAATCAAACACGCTTTAGTTCAACTCAAAAACTATCACTGAGAATCGCACATTTTACGTATTTACCTCTGAAGCAATTCAGTGATCGTCCATCGAAACACTGAGGCAAAAAGCATCATGATTTCTGAAAATTTCAATAATTGCAATCTGCAGAACTAAAAATTACAAAGATAATGTAAAAATCATATTTTGGAATTCGAGGGTTAACCATGCTCACTATAGAACATAGACCGGAGCAGTATAGCACTGTCATCTAATAGGCCTACATGTACATACGACAGCGATTTACTAATCATAAAGATTGCAGAGTACCAGTTCGCTTGGACAAAGAATAGAAAGATGTTCTCACATCTGAACACAATCTCTATTCAATTGTATTCTGTCTCAAACGTTGAAGGAACAATGGGATTAGCCATATTTTTTTCTCATCAAGAAAAGATTTCATTTGCTTCCATTGAGTTCCTTTGACAAAACATTCTAACGATTGCTGGCCATTCAAGGAATTCACGCACATTGGACTCCGTCGCACGATATTAATCGAGGGGGAGTCGATTAAACTGGGTCACGCCACTTGTCCCATGACTGGTTCAAATATCTTTCATTCTGGTTCGAATGCTTTGCAGGCCAGATAAATTCAGTAAACTTATAGATGTTCTTCTTTTTTATTTTCTTTCCAACAGAATCAATCCTAGAGGACCTACATTCCATATTTCTGTAGGCTGTACTGGCCTGGCACAGGAGGTATGTTCCTTTGAGGAACGCTTACAAGGGCGATATAAGAGGTGCTTTCAAATGGGAATGATCCTGTCATCGTGAACAGAGGTGATATAAATTAGTTACCTGCACGATATGTTGTGGAAGATATAGAAAAATATGGGACGGTTTGCACGAGCTGGAACCCACAAAATCAGATTGCTACAGTTTACTAGAGGTTACAGGACTAATTCAGACGATGACACATGCTGGAAACTTAGTAAGTGGGCAAAAAAAGGAATTCCAAATTGCCATACAAGAGGTAGGAAAAAAGGGTCGTTGCGTTCGCTTACGGTTTTGTTGTGAATTCCAATCAAAGTGCTTTCCATTGCCAGCGATTCCTTCAGGGTTTTTTTTTTGAAGAATTCAGATTCAAATTTCGCACAAGTTTTCTCCATGATGTTGATCCTTCGATCTTGAGAAATGAGAAGAATCTTCATGTTCAGGAAGCAGTTCAGGTTAACAATGCCGGAGACTGGCCATGATTACCGTCATAGGTTGTAAACATGCACGTACTCATCTACATCAAAGCATAGCTAGCTTTTCAAAACATTGTCGAACTGACGGTATAAGTGTGGAATAGATCATACTTTCTGTGATGTACAGTCAGATGTTATTTTTTGTGGTAAGTCGTTTTTTTTTTCAAAATAAATGAACCTGTATTTGGACAATTATATGGTTGGCCAAACGGGATTAGAGTAACAGAACTCACGTATGACATTTATCTCTTAGTTGATTAGCATCGACATTGATTTGTATGTGCTCAGGAAGAACACTAACTGATGTCAAATGCTAAATAAAAGACTTGAGCCTGATGCATTTTTAGATCTACCTTACACAAACTTGGGCCTTGAAATTATATCTGCTAACATTTCTCAGCGGTCGGCATTAGATCCTTAATCTCGCATACCAACTTGTTATAGAACAATGCGCGGATCTCAACCTCAGACTACAGTGTACCTCGTCTTTTGCCTGCGGGGTCTGGAAATCGTGTCGGTCGCTGTTGTTTTGTGATTTCAGAGTCAATGCGCAGTGTTGTAACAGTTGTTGTTTTTTGTAATAATCATCGAAAACAGGAGTTTGTAAAACTGTGAATATCAGAAACGTACACTTTTTCAAAAACACGGTAGGTGATGCAAGTGTTTACAGTGACAAAGAATGAATGATACAAGTGAAATTAGTGAAATCCAAAAACTTACCCCGCCCCCCCAAAACTCACAAACTATGAATATAGAATAACAAACCAAACTATAAACTAAAAAAAATTAAATAGATGAAAAACCACCTCCCACGCAGAAAAACGAGATGATGATCGTGGTACGTATGATACGGGTTTTTTTATTGGTTTTTGTTTTTTGGTTCTTTTTTCTTTTTTTTTCAATTTTTTTGTTATTGTTTCATTGTGTTTTTCTTTCTTGGCTTTGATTTTTCTTATTTTTTTTTTTTGTTTTTGCTTTCTTTTTTTGTTATGTTCTTTTGTTTTTTATGAGTGTTAGCTTTCTTATTTTTTGCCTTTATTGTGTCTTTTGTTTTCAGTAAGTGTCACATGTTGCTTTCAGTATGTACTACGTTTCTTGTTATATTATTTTCTTAGTGTGTTGTATGTTGTTAGTTTGTTGATAGGTTTTTTTCTTTCATTTTTTTTCCTGTGTTTTTTTGTTTATGTTTGGTTTTTCTTTTTTATTATGTCTTTTTTTTTTATTTTTTTATCCATTTTTCATATTGTTTATTTTTACTCTATTTCCTCTCTCTTATTTTTTTTTATTCTCTTTTTATTTTTTTCCTTTTTTTTTTTTTTTTGGATTAGCTCTTTTTTTTTTGTTTTATTTCGTCTTTTTTTGTGTTTTTTGTAGTTTTCGACATTTTGTTTTGTCGATTTTATATTGTTTTTGTTGTTCTGGGGAATGGATCACCAAAATGATATTTACAAATGAAGAAGATTGATAAATGCCGTCAATTCAATATTGAAAATACAGCTGAAAGGAGAGGACAGTCAATGGTGTTACACTGTAATCGCTTAATACCAATCACATTACGAAGGATGACATACCAGAAATATTTTTTCGGTATTATTTCTGTAATTCTCTTGGTTTATATTTGCATGCTTTTCGTATGACGTCTTTTTCAAATGCTGGTATGCTTTAGCATACTAAAGGCCATACCAGCACACAGTGTTAAAAGGAAAAGCAATCAAATGCATTTCAATCAATTTATATAGTTTAGATTTAAGACCTTTGTCAATAAATAGATTCACACTAATGTTACTACTGTTTTGTATAGTAGTAAGATAATGACATTTAATAGTCAAAGTTACAATACTGAATTCGAATTTTAATACATGTAAATCTAAGGCACTTTCTTAAAAATAATCACAAGTATTTAACATCAATCAATTATGCTTATGTAATTTTGGAACTAAGCATCTTATCAATCGAAATAAACACATTATCATTCTTGAACGCAAAATAGTTATTGATTGAGATATATAACTCAGATGGTTGTTGAAAGACTATTCTTTATTACTTTACTGATGTTTATCAACTTAGTTCAACGAAATGAGCTACATATGAGTCTTGTGAGATGCCGTAAGACTAGTAGCAACGTGACTTGCGGCGTTAACTTCAAAATATATCCAATCTAGTTAGCTTGAGTTAGCACACTTTCATAAAGAAATATTCACGCTGGTTATTCCGGGTTATTGTTATTTGACAGTTGTATGTAATATAAACTTATTTTTGCCATGTGATTTAAAGCCCTCTTCATACTAAAACACATACGAATGAGGGACGAATTTGCGCGTGTTCTGTATTAAAAATACCAAAATCGTATTTAATTGTAATAACAGCCAGTCATATTAGATAGTTCGTATCGCTACTACCATACATAGAAGTAAGTGAGATTTCGTATGAAAAACATACCAGATCTCTCTGTAAAACATACGAGAATCTCGCATCAGATGGTAGTTTCAAATTGTATGTGATTTTGGTATATGGTTTGTAGGTAATGTTCTGAATACAGCGGTGTATATGCAATTCAATGAATATGTATCATCATGAATTCAATGGAGTATAATACAGTTATTATATCGAGTAATAGGTTGGGCATGTATCAATTAAAAATTTATTTTTTTTTTAACGGAATGCCAACATGATTTATGTTATTAATTTATTTAATCCTTAATATTACGAGGGTCTGAACAGAATATTTATTTTGTAATTTATTCATGTAATCGAGTAAGGTATACAAAACATGAATCAAGATCAATAAAGAGTAATGCAAATGATATAATCTGTAAAGTGAGCATAAATGTTGAATACACGTAAAGTTGATAAAATTGTTCGGACTCGAATGAGCTAGATTTCGTAATTAGGACTGAGATTTTCTAATGAATGTCTCGTTCTTGGTGACATGTAGGTAAGGTAGCGTTCCTTAATCAATCACTGTTCCAACCGGATTTGCTGTGATTGCAAATATCAGTTGTTTCTGATGTCATTTGCAGACTTTGATGCATTTACTTATTTTACAACGATTCCTATATTAACTTTTTGTAGCTACCATAGAAATCTGTTTTGAAACATTAAAGAAAATGGTGTTGTGTGTAACGTGTCCATACAAATGAAACAACTCCCAAATGAAATGACATACAGTTTCTATTGTTCACTATCATTGCACAAACAAATTTTTCTTTTTATAATTAACCTATTTCTATAACTTCCTGTTGTTACCGTAAATTAATGATTTCCACACATCATTTTTCAACAATGTTGCGATTTCTTTATGTGGTAAATTAAGAGTCTCAGATAATGCTTCATGGAGAATCCCATATAGTGCTGATTCCACATAATGAGTTCCCAGTTCTGCTTCTTTTTGCATTGTTTATCCATTCGTGCTCTAAAAATATACAGTCAACCTGGGTCTTAACGGATTCTTACATGTCTGACAGTTATGTTTTAAAGTTTTTATGCTTTCATCTATAGGTATGATAGATTAACTTAGCTTGTATTAGCTTTTTTTTATCTTTATTTTTCTTTTTCCAACACCATGAATACAATTATTTAGTTTGTTTGTCAGTAATTTCTGGTGAAATTTGGTCAAACAATATTACATAATATATTATTATTCTAATTGAACATCATTTTAATCCAAAGATAATAGCAGGCTTTAGAGATATAAAATTCTAAAGGTAGTTCTCCAAACTTACCAATCAACGATAGGTTGCTGTTGTAGTGTGATTAAATGATAGAATCTTTGTAGAATTGTGAAATATTTTATTTAATTCAGGTAATTTGTTATAGAAGCAGAAAAATCTCCACCATATTGCTTTTTGATTAATTAACATTTCAAAGGTGTTTCTTACAATTGTTCCATTAACGTCTCCAAGTTATTTTTAATTTAGCAGTTAATAAGAGATTGATTGATTTTTTAAGAAAGTGAAAAGTAAATGCCTTTTAGTATTATTTGGGAAATCCGGAAATCCTAAGTTATTTATATTCTTTAAAAATTTAAATTTGGTTTTGTATGATCATTCGCAAATGATATTTCTTATTTGTATAATTTCATTTTTCTATGATCAGAAACAATATGAATCATAATTGGAAGACCATTGATGTAGCAGAAAATGTCAATTATTTCTGGTTGTTTCATGTAGACTCCAACTTTTGCTATTGACTCATTAGGAGTATGTCATCTGCATTTATTAGACATGGCCATTTAGAAATCACCAGTTTTCGCGGTATTTATGGTTCAGTTTTAGAATAAATTTCTTCTGCTAAGGAATTCATAATTCTAGAAAAAGAGTTGGTGAACAGACTGTCTTTGAGGTAAGCCATTCTTGTAAATCAGATGTTTCCAGATTTCAACACTTATCATCTATTTTTTTTTGTATTTTGTATCTGTTTCTGTGATTAATCTATCTAGAAGGTGAAGAAAAATTACTTTTAGGAAGCAACGCACGCAATTCTCTAAAAGTATTGTTATGGGAATTGAATCGAACGCCTTTGATACATTATAAAAAATATCCGTTGGTTGTTACGTTTTTGAAGATTTGTAATCATTCTCAGAATTTATACATATTGTCAACTTCGTTGAGTTTCCTTTAGAAATCCTGTCTGATTGGGATGAATGATATAATTTTCCTTTAGCCATTGGTTTAAATCTTTAATCATATTATAGTCAACAGTTTTTTTATTTGAATCAGATATCTAAGTCGATAGCTAGATGTAATGTTTTTATTGCCTTTTTGTATAACGGCATTATTATCCAGTTTTTCAGGGGAAATGGGTTTTCATCTTTCATCATTCAAAAGTTCGTTGAATTACAGTTGTAGTATAGGCAAAGTACTCCGGATTCTTTAAAAATTTTGATGCACGTTCACCTGAAACTGTTTGCAATTTTTAGTTGCATTTATAAATTATTTTTAATTTTATTTAATGCTTATTCGCTGTCTAAATATTCATCGCAAATTGTAGTTCTTGGTTCGAAGGTTTCTTGCAGTGACCGTTGTACAGGGATATCTGATTTTTTAATTCGTGTAAAAAGTAGCAGGTTTCAATTTTACTTATAAATGGTACGTTTTTATATGTATTGTTTATCAAAGGCAAATAGTGTTTATGCTCACTGTTTTCTTTAGCAATATTTTTTTTCTAAATTATTCATTTTTCATCTTCCACTTATCTTTTTCATTATTTCTTTTTGTAAGGTTTTCCTGGAGCATCATTAACTTTTGCAAGCTTTCATCAGTTTTATTTTCTTTTGTCTAATGTAACTTCTTTTCTAAAATTTTCTTATCGAGTTATATTTTCGGAATATTTTGATTTATGAATTTTGGTTCCTGGGCATTATTAGCACTATTCTTATTGCTACCAGTTCTTATACATCTCTTCGCCATTCATAGGATTGACTTTAATTCATTGATAATTCTAGGCATTTATATCGAACATCTTTTGACATTTTTTTAACAATTTTCTTTTGTCCATTTATTATGAATTATTTCATGGAAAGAAGGCGTTGGATTCAAATTTTCATTTTGTTAGTGGATGATAATCTTAATTTATTTTTCATCTGTAAATGATCAGTATACAAAATAGGATTACAATGTCCAAATAGTTTAAAATATTCAGAATGGATTCTGATATGATCAAGTAGTCAATCATTGGGTTTCTTCGCAACATCATTTTGAATACAATGGAATGTACTTTTTCCTAAGCAATCATCATTCTCAAATCTTCCATTTGCAATAATCAAATTAGTTTCATTGCATAAAATAAGTATATCTTGACCATAGTTGTTGATTGTTTCATCGTCTGATTTTCTCTCTATATAGCAATCCGTACTTTTTGTTATCGTTTTCACTACCAATCCTGCCATTTAAATCTCCAATTATTATTATGTTTTCCATTTTGTGTTCGAGAATATGACTTTTGATATTATGGTCAAATTCTTTATCTTTGTATTTTGATTCCCTATTGCTTCTATAGGATATCATTCAATATATATCTGATAAGCGCCCGTGTTTATTACTATCTATTTTTGTGATATTTACGATATTTTCTAAATCTAAGTTATCCAAATTGTCTTTTAAATATACTGATATGCCTTTGATGTTTCTTCCTGATTTCAGTGACTTCTTTCCCGTTGAATGTTCACCTGAGTAATTATCTATAGTTGGAAAGTCATCTTCCTCTTTCAAATGTGTTTCTGAGAAGCAAATTATGTCTGCATTATCAATGTCCTTGATCATATCAGCATCGCTGATTATATTTTTATTTAGGCTGTTTATTTTTTTGTAGCTGATTTAAATTCCATTATTTTTTGTATTTCGTCCTCCCCTTCTAATGATTCGTTAAGGATAAGGTCTTATGGGTGTGTTTTGTCTGGCATTTGTGTGTATGAGGCGTGTCGGTGTGTAATTACTGCGTCGATTTTCATCCTCAACTCTTGACACTCTCAATCGTTCTTCTCGTGTTCTTCTTTCT